>CM063498.1:33917996-33922996 GCA_032207245.1 Pardosa pseudoannulata
GTATATTAAATCCTTATAAAATGTACTACAAAATAAGTACAGTTTAACTGGAAAATCGTTACTTTTTCTTAACATGACCTTCTCCTCTTTAACAATGTAAAGTATTTGTTTGCAACATACACCAATAAATAAACTGGGTGAATAGTGACTGTAAAATCATCCACTATTAATCATCGAAAAAGTCATTACTTACGTCCTATATCACAAAAGCACATAACAATCATTTGTGACTTATTATCCACAAGTAAATAAAATAGTGGCAAAGACCTAAACTAAATAATGATGATTTATGAGGACAGGTATCATTTAAAGCGACTTTGACTATCAAGAGTCTAATATGGGCAATTAGTGAATTCTCAAATTCGCAGTTGTACTTAATAACCTACAGCTTATCAATTACTTAGATATCAGCTGCTTCCAGTCTAGTTTCAACGCAATGATAAATTTCAAGAGAAAGCGGATTTAAATTCTAGTAATTTCTATGAAACAACTTTAAAATATTTATATTTCATTAGTTTACAACCGTTGTAAATTTTTATTAAGCAACGGTCAAAAAGAGATCATCCTAGTAGTTCATAATAACATATTATGTATAAATATACATATATATGCATATATACAGGGCGGTCAAAAGAAACTTTTCTAGCATCTATACTTTTAGCGTTCAGATTATCCGATCGAGATGAGATTGAAAGTATAGTAATTCGAATGTATGAGCTCCTGATTCTGTTAATGGTACTCACGATTAAGATTATAATTACAGAAACTCATAGATGTCGAATAGCAACGCTTACGTTTTCAGCGCAAGTGAAAAACCTAAATAACATCGAAACGTTATGTTACTTAAACATTAGCACTGTGTTCAGATGAAACATGAACAATTTTCTAAACTTATTTTCGTTTCTTTTTTCTATGATATTAGATAATCACATCAATGATATATAAGATTATAAAACTGTACTTTGATACAAATCTGTAAATTTAAAAACATAAAAAATCATTTAAGTTGTTAATGACATAAAGTATGTTGAAATAATAAAACATTAAATAATCATCAGTTCACCAACAAATAATGCTCAATAATAAAAATTTTAGAAAAACCATTTAACACTAAGCGTTTATGTAAGTCATAATACATCCAAACAAATTAAATATTTGCAGAACAATATTTTTTGTATGCAAGGCCTATTATAAGTTGAATTTACTCAGACTCACTAGTCATGAAAATCAAAATTTCAAAATGACTAGTTCTAAAAAATTTAACCAATGATAACTAGATTAACTGAGATTAACTAAGAATATATGAACTCTGTTAATATGCATCAGAGGTTTAATAAATTATTTAATCAGGATTATTTCAAGATACTTATATTTCTTTAATATTAAACACTGAAGAATTGTGTAAAAACAACTTTATGTATATTAATCTCTGGGAATATTTTAGAAACAAAAATTAAATACATTTAAAATCTTAACAAATATCTTATATATGCATCATACTTTTAATACAATATTTTATATACTTTTAATAAAGTATATTTATTCTTCTATTGCAAAGTATCGATGAAATTCTTTATTAAATAAATGCATTATTAATGTAACAACATAATGATATTCATAGAAGAAAACGTAAGGGCGTTTCTCCAGTCACTTGGAACATTCCAATCTCATTCACATTACCATATCATTAAAACTGAATAGAATGCGACACAAAACCCAGCTCGAAGTTTGACGCGAAATAAAGTTCGATAAATATCACGATCGTTTAAGAGTCAGCAAAAATTTGTAACGTTATATCGATTATCCTGTTTTTCAAAAAATGGGAGTTGGAGATTTGAATACATACTACTCCAAACATTTGCCAATTAAACTTGCTTACTTAGTGCAACTGCTTCTCCTTTGATGGAAGAAACTCGTAAAAGGAAAAGACTTTTAAAAGTGATTACTTATCAGTTTTCAACCATGTATTTCAAAAAAAGTTATGAGTGTAGATATCTGTAAATTGAATGGTGTTTGACGCTTCTGTGATTCTATTTTGAGAAATGTAAGATAATCGGCATATCTAAAATATTCTAAGTGTATGGTCGCTATATTATTTAAAAAAACTGGATAAATCATCATAAAATGTTGCACTGTTGTTCATGAAAACTCTGCAAGGTTTTAGGTAGGTGAAAAGCATCGAAGGTCAAAGACATGCTAGGATATAGATTGTTTGCTAGTCCTAAGACGATCAAAAAAGCTATTATTAAAAAATTTAGGTAATTTAATTTAAATTTCTGATTTTGTATAAAATAAGTAATTATTAAATAATCATCAGTTCATCAAAAAATAATGCTCAATAATAAAAATTTTAGAAAAACCATTTATCACTAAGCGTTTATATAAGTCATAATATATCCAAACAAAGTAAATATTTCCAAAACATAATTTTTTTGTATGCAAGGCTATTGTAAGTTGAATTTACTCAGACTCACTAGTCATCAAAATCAAAATTTTAAAATGACTAGTTCTAAGAAATTTAACCAATGATAACTAGATTAACTGAGATTAACTAAGAATATATGAACTCTGTTAATATGCATCAGAGGTATAATAAATTATTTAATCATAATTATTTCGAGGTACTTATATTTCTTTAATATTAAACACTGAAGAATTGCGTAAAAACAACTTTATGTATATTGATATCTGGGAATATTTAGATACAAAAATTAAATGCATTTAAAATCTCAGATATCTTATATATATATATATATATATATATATATATATATATATATATATATATATATATATATATATATCATACTTTTAATACAATAGTTTATATACTTTTAATAAAGTATACTTATTCTTCTATTGCAAAGTATCGATGAAATTCTTTATTAAATAAATGCATTATTAATGTAACATAATGATATTCATAGAAGAAAACGTATGGGCTTTTCTCCAGTCACTTGGAACATTCCAATCTCATTCACATTACCATATCATTAACACTGAATAGAATACGACACAAAACCTAGCTCGAAGTCTGACGCGAAATAAAGTTCGATAAATATCACGATCGTTTACGAGTCAGCAAAAATTCGAAACGTTATATCGATTATCCTGTTTTTCAAAAAAATGGGAGTTGGAGATTTGAATACATACTACTCCAAACATTTGCCAATTAAGCTTGCTTACTTAGTGCAACTGCTTCTCCTTTGATGGAAGAAACTCGTAAAAGGAAAAGACTTTTAAAAGTGATTACTTATCAGTTTTCAACCATGTATTTCAAAAAAGTTATGAGTGTAGATTTCTGTAAATTGAATGGTGTTTGACGCTTCTCTGATTCTATTTTAAGAAATGGAAGATAATCGGCATATCTAAAATATTCTGAATGTATGGTCGCTATATTATTTTAAAAAACTGGGTAAATCATCATAAAATGTTGCACTGTTGTTCATGAAAACTCTGCAAGGTTTTAGGTAGGTGAAAAACATCGAAGGTCAAAGCCATGCTAGAATATATATTGTTTCCTAGTCCTAAGTCGGTCAAAAACGCTCTTTTTAAAATATAGGTAATTTAATTTACATTTCTGATTTTGTTTTTAAAATTTGATTTTTAATGTGAAACGTTTTGCTGCTTTTAACAATTTTACCTTCTATAATTTTATTAAGTTTTACCGTACATTTCATTTTTTTAATATCTATTAAATAGTTTTCTGTATCTCTTTCAAGCCAATTCATTCTTAATAAAAATTTAGGTAATTTAATTTACATTTCTGATTGAGTTTAAAATTTGATTTTTAATATCAAAAGTTCTTATCCTTTTAATAAATTTACTTTCTATAATTTTATTAAGTTTTATTGGCATATTTCATCCCTTTTTAATATCCGTTATGAAGTTTTTCTGAATCTCTTTCACTCCAATTTGTTCCTATTAAAAATTTATGTAATTTAATTTACATTTCTGATGTTGTTTAAAATTTGATTTTTAATGTCAAACGTTTTGATGTTTTTATAAATTTACTTTCTATAATTTTATTAAGTTTTAGTGGCACATTTTATTTGTTTTTAGTATCTATTAAACAGTTTTCTGGATCTCTTTCACGCCAATTCATTCTTACTAAAAATTTAAGTAATTTAATTTACATGTCTGATTGAGTTTAAAATTTGATTTTAATGTCATATTTGATAGATCTTACTAGATTTAATTTCTACAATTTTATTAAATCTTATCGACACATTTCAACCTTTTATAATTTTGATTAAGCAACTTTCTGGACCTCTTTCAAACTAATCTATTCTGTTGCTAGCAAAAGAAGGGTTATTGTTTGCAAAATTAAAAGTGTTAACCCTTTGCACTCGAGGGCTCAGCTACGGAGACAATGCAAAATAATTAATTTTTAAGATTTGTTAATCTTCTTACGTTAAAAACTGAAAATTATTTTCATTGTCTCCTTAGCGGAGCCCTCGAGTTTGAAGTCAAATTTTAAATTTCTCCGCTACGGAGCCCTCGAGTGCAAATGGTTAATATTTGATTTATGGTACGTGTTCCATATTTTTTACGGGCAGCTTAATTTTCGTTATCTAATCTTGCAAAACAGTAAATACATTTCCATTCACCTTGTGGAAGTATTTATCAGCACTTATTTTTTATTTATATTTATTAAGTTTATATCGCCCCCATGAATCGCCCTCTTTCATTTCATACAAATAAATTGTTTGTTAATCTGGCTCTTGAAAAAACTCTTAAGCAAGATTTGGTTCAACTTCTGACGAATAAGAGATGGAGGATTTAAAGGGAAGAGAAGGCTGTTCCCATTTATCCGAGAAAGACTACATTGCCCTTCTAAGAAGTCTGACTGAGTATGACTGTTTACAAGACCATCTCTACAGAGTTGGAGTGGTGGATTTACCGGACTGTATATTGTGTGACTCTAGCCATCGAATGCCGCTACGGATACAGTGCAAAAATAAATAATTTTTAAGTTTTTTTATTGTCCTTAAGTTAAA
>CM063498.1:33932996-33960496 GCA_032207245.1 Pardosa pseudoannulata
TTTCTTTAAAATGTCGTAGAGACAAAACAAAAATAAATTTAAAAGAAATGACTACGTTAAAAATGACATTTTTAACGTAGACGGATACCTTAAATTATCTTTTATTTACCGCACTTACAAAACGAAACGCTTTATTTATAAATATTTGCAATCATTCCATTTTTTATCTTTCCCTTTTCTTGCAGACGTGTGGGTACAGTCGTGTCCCCACGTACGCCTGGAAATGAGATTCACCTGAAGGCAGAGATATCGACCTGACCTGCTGGGAAAGGCTGCTTGCTTTTGTCCTTTTGGAATAGCACGCTCCACAGGTAAGGATGGGTACAGCTAAACATGAATTATTCCCGCAATAATATCGATTTCCCACCCACCACAGCTGGCATTCGCGAAGTCTTATCTACAATTATGAGGAGAAAAAAATCCCCAAGTTTTAATCGATTAGGGAAATAGATTCCATTCCTTCTTTTATCAGAAGTCATTTATTTTGTTCTCTTTTATACTTTAAACTGAAGCAAGGAAAGCATCTATCTTATTTTGTCAAAGTGAATATAAAGGAAGAACTAGATTTATATGCCCTGTCGAAAG
Organism: Pardosa pseudoannulata; assembly: GCA_032207245.1. Classification (NCBI taxonomy): domain Eukaryota; kingdom Metazoa; phylum Arthropoda; class Arachnida; order Araneae; family Lycosidae; genus Pardosa; species Pardosa pseudoannulata. Next base: position 33,933,582 of record CM063498.1, read on the forward strand.
AGTTTGGGAAATAAATATTAATTTTACTTCCTAGAGGAAGCAGTTCTAGAAAAATTAATTTCGTGAAGCCCTATAAGTAGCTTTAAGTATTTAACGAAAATAAAGCTAACCAAATTATTAATATTTTAATAACTAATCTTCAAAACATTTCTATGTGTTTTCCTGATTCTGATTTAACCCACTCGCTGTGTATTTATTTTATCAAACTAGGTTCAAATTTTGCGTATTTTTTATTATACATTTCAAATCTATATACATTTTAGAGTTAAAACATATAAAAAAAATTTGTAAAAGAGGTTTTTTTTAATATAGACTTTAAACATATCTTTAAACATTTATGAACCGTTTAAAACAAACCACATTGAAATATTCGAAGTATTACTTGTACGGCTATATAATCTTTGCATTTAATATTATAGCTTTTTAAAAAAAGCTTTTAAAAATTTTAAATGTGTTTTACTGAAAATGAGGGTACTTGAACTGCAAATAAAGAATTCAATATTGAATGTAAATTAACAACAAGCGCTTATTGAATTCACAATTTCGCAGTAAATACATTATAGGTCTACAATGATACTCTACATACATTTTTCGTTATTCATTTTTTCCTATCGTATTTATAGCATTTGAAATGGAATTTTAAAAAAATAATTTAGCTCTTTGAAAGCTCAATTCCTTAGTGTAATATTTCTGATAATTCTTTCAAATTTAAATAGGTGAAGAATTATATCTAATAATTATTATTTACAAATAAGCAAAAATTATCAAAATTTCGCAGTAGATACATTATAGGACTACAATGATACTCTACCTACTTTTTTCGTTATTAATTTTTTTCTATCGTATTTATAGCATTTGAAGTGGAATTTTTAAAAATTCATTTAGATCTTTGAAAGTTCAATTCCTTGTTATATTATTTCTGATAATTCTTTAAAATTTAAACAGGTGGAAAATTATACATAATAATTATTAATTACAAACGAGCAAAAATTATCAAAATTTCGCAGTTAATAAATTACAGGACTACAATGATACTCTACCTACTTTTTTCGTTATTAATTTTTTCCTATCGTATTTATAGCACTTGAAATGGAATTCTTAAAAATTAATTTAGATCTTTGAAAGCACAATTCCTTGGTGTAATATTTCTGATATTTTTTTAAAATTTAAATAGGTGGAAAATTATATCTAATAATTATTATTTACAAACAAGCAAAAATTATCAAAATTTCGCAGTAAATAAATTATAGGACTACAATGATACTCTACCAACTTTTTTCGTTATTAATTTTTTCCTATCGTATTTATAGCATTTGAAATGGAATTTAAAAAAAAACTATTTAGCTCTTTGAAAGCTCAATTCCTTAGTGTAATATTTCTGATAATTCTTTAAAATTTAAACAGGTGGAAAATTATACATAATAATTATTAGTTGAAAACAAGCAAAAATTATTAATGAAACTCGCATTGTGTTTTTTCAAGTCTGAGTACAATGTGTTAGAAAAATTTAAAAACTTTTTCACGTTTTTCAGAAACAAAGTAAATTAATCAAAACTAATTAAATAAAAATAGGCAAAAATGCTGTAAATACTATGTATTTACGATTATAATTAAAAAAGATAAGGTGAAATGTAAGAAAAAGTCTTCCATTTAAATCTTTTTAAAGGTTATATGCCACCTTAAATCTACTCAACTTATTTTTAAAACTAGGAATTAATGTTTATTTGAATTTTCAATCCTTTAAACACAAAAATTAAATCTCTCTTAAACAATACTGTTTACACAGAATTGAGTTTCAAATTGTTCAATCTATTATGTAGTGAATTGGAAACACATTTGTGATAAGTATTAATTGCCAAATGGATTTGGAAAGATAAATTGACGTGTTAAATTTAATTTGAAACTTCACTTCCCACGTGTTTCATTCAGAGTTGCTCTCTTCGGTAATGGAATGCTTAAATATGTATAGATATATTTAGCGTTAATAAACCAGTTTATGTATCAACGATAATATAAACCATTTTCGAGTTTTTTATCCATTCATTTCAAGCCAATATTTCTATTATGAATTTACACTTCTAATAAGTATAGCGAAAATTACAGTGAAGGTTATTGTTAATATATATTTATGTCTGGAAAAGTGTTATATTTTAATAAAACTTTTCATATTGAGAAATATCAGAAAAATTATATCAACTCAACGAAGCCCATAAATCTTATTGAAAGTAAAACAATAGGCGTAAAAATTAATTTCATCGCATATCTGTCCAAAATTATATAAGAAAATAATAAACCACAATTTGTGTTTGAATTTTTGAAATATTTAATATCTCCTAAATGTTTTTAATACTTATTTAAATAAGTTATAATTGGAATATTTCATCTTTTAAATTAGAAGTAGTTTTAGCGATATAACAAAGGAAGTTTCACTGTATTAAAATTCACAGGTTCTAAATAAGAGGCTCATTGAGAAAGTAAGTTTCCTTGTTTAAAAGAAAAAATGAACTCAAACTTTTACGGACATATTTACAGGCAACAAGTACAGCAATGTTTCAGATATTTCTCTACATCTCCAGAATTGAGACATTTATAGTATTCTGGGATCAACTTTTGTATACCTCTGTCGTAGAACTCTGCGGCCTGTGAATGAAACCAGCCTTCCTGTTCCAGAACACCGTGAAAATACTTTTCCGTACCGACAGCGTCTGTTTGAATTTGGTCCTGAACGAAGATCCACTATGATGCAAACGCATTGGCTGCTACTTGATTTCCGGGGTAAAGTGCGAAATAAAGGTCTCATTGGCCGTGACGATCCTGTCGAGGAACTCGCCTCCGTCATCGTGATACCGTAACAAAAATGTCAGTGCTGCTCCTAAGCGTTGAATTTTGTGTTCGAGTATCAGTTTCGGCTCATAGACCTGTCAGAGCTGACAATGAATTTCAATTGGCACAATGCTTTGTGTATCCAAGATCACTGACTAAACCTTGCAGGCGGCGGGAGAAGGAATAGAGTTTCCACTTCAGACCACTCCTAAGATCACCGACTGAACCTTGCAGGCGGCGGGAGAAGGAATAGAGTTTCCACTTCAGACCACTCCTAAGATCACCGACTGAACCTTGCAGGCGGCGGGAGAAGGAATAGAGTTTCCACTTCAGACCACTCCTAAGATCACCGACTGAACCTTGCAGGCGGCGGGAGAAGGAATAGAGTTTCCACTTCAGACCACTCCTAAGATCACCGACTGAACCTTGCAGGCGGCGGGAGAAGGAATAGAGTTTCCACTTCAGACCACTCCTAAGATCACCGACTGAACCTTGCAGGCGGCGGGAGAAGGAATAGAGTTTCCACTTCAGACCACTCCTAAGATCACCGACTGAACCTTGCAGGCGGCGGGAGAAGGAATAGAGTTTCCACTTCAGACCACTCCTAAGATCACCGACTGAACCTTGCAGGCGGCGGGAGAAGGAATAGAGTTTCCACTTCAGACCACTCCTAAGATCACCGACTGAACCTTGCAGGCGGCGGGAGAAGGAATAGAGTTTCCACTTCAGACCACTCCTAAGATCACCGACTGAACCTTGCAGGCGGCGAGAGAAGGAATTAAGAGTTTCCATTTCGGACCACTCCTAAGATCACCGACTGAACCTTGCAGGCCGGGAGAAGGAATAGAGTTTCCACTTCAGACCACTCCTAAGATCACCGACTGAACCTTGCAGGCGGCGGAGAAGGAATAGAGTTTCCACTTCAGACCACTCCTAAGATCACCGACTGAACCTTGCAGGCGGCGGGAGAAGGAATAGAGTTTCCACTTCAGACCACTCCTAAGATCACCGACTGAACCTTGCAGGCGGCGGGAGAAGGAATAGAGTTTCCACTTCAGACCACTCCTAAGATCACCGACTGAACCTTGCAGGCGGCAGAAGGAATAGAGTTTCCACTTCAGACCACTCCTAAGATCACCGACTGAACCTTGCAGGCGGCGGGAGAAGGAATAGAGTTTCCACTTCAGACCACTCCTAAGATCACCGACTGAACCTTGCAGGCGGCGGGAGAAGGAATAGAGTTTCCACTTCAGACCACTCCTAAGATCACCGACTGAACCTTGCAGGCGGCGGGAGAAGGAATAGAGTTTCCACTTCAGACCACTCCTAAGATCACCGACTGAACCTTGCAGGCGGCGGGAGAAGAAATAGAGTTTCCACTTCAGACCACTCCTAGCCCGCTACTGACAAGAATTGGGACTTGTCCAGCTGGCGTATGATTAATACATCATAGATCTGTTACACACGTGCAATTAACATGGCTAATTATGTTTACTTTAAAGGGGAAAACATCGGGAAACTTACTTCCTGATTGCGCCTCGTACGAAAAAACCTTAACAGTGATTAACTTACTTTTCATTTACATCTATATTATACATTTCAACAAATGCTTCAAAAGATTAATGTAATAATAATTTATATCTAATAATAGCTGACGATAATGTGTGTAATTATGTATACATATACTCCTTCACTATCTCTTTTATACACATACATAGATATAAAAATTAAAGACATTTTTAAAGTAATATACAGATGAATAACTATTTTATACAGTTCCTGTAATCAGTATAAACAGGTTTCTTCCAAAGAAATATATAACACAATCTTTTATTGTCAATAAATATTCTTTGTTTTACTAAGATTTATACATTTTTGCGTTTATTTAAATAGCATTTTGTCTGATTGATAACAAAAGATTTCTGTTTAGTTAAATAACAGCTAATCATCTGTTTTCAAATCAAATTCAAGAAGGTAAAATTGTAAGCGACTTTTATGCAGACAAGCATCAAAAATTTAGAAAAAATAGTGCCTCAGACTTGTTTTAAATATATCTTCATGGAATGCTTACAATTGCTCCTTACCTAGGGAATGAAATACTTAGTTTAAACAAAGCAAAGCTTTATAATCTTTTAAAGCTTATCATTTATTAAAACCTTTTTATTCTTATTTTGCTAAGGTTAAAACTTAGGAAAAGCCATTTACAGCAATATGTAGGTGAATATTTAAATTTTAAAATAATATGTTTTATTTTTTACTTTCTTGTTAAGTTTTTGTGTTTACAGGATAAAATGCGCAGTGAAAATATTTTTATGTTAGGGCATTTCTAATTTTTTTCATTCCTAATTGTGGTAAGTCAATCATTTTACTTGGTGATTAACGTAACAATCTTTCAAGATGTGATCTTGAAATAAATTATTGTACAAGAATTGTGTTGACTCATTAAAATAAGTTCTATAACCACTACACTATTTTGATCACGTGGTCATTTACCCTGCCTTCTTATGCTATTAGAAAGTAGAAAGTCCAGCACAAGGTCAGCTAATAGGCTATACGGAGTACATCGTTGAATAGTAGACTTCACCTAGAGCAACTGACAAATAGGGAAGTTTAGAAATCTAGACCTTCCATAAACGTCTCTTTGGGAGCCGTAATGAAGTGACAGGATTTTTGTTCAACGATATTTTAGATATCGATATATATTAAAAGAGAAATTCATTGTCTTAAAGCCAACTAGAGGATGGGCGAATCACAACGTTTGGAGGCCCATATCTCATTTAGCCCTCGCGTAGCAAAAACCTTACAGCTCTATGTTCTATCTCGAACATCAATAGATTATGAAACCACGCCTTGTCCCTAACTTTATTGTGCCATTGGGTTCTTCCCACAATAAAATGACCAACATAATAGCTATATGGAATACGATAATGCTGAAAATAAATGTTGCAGCTAAAAACGTTTATAGTAGATAGAAACAAACTTTTACTGGAGTTATGAAACATTCTTCAATATTTTTTTAATTGGAATGGCTTCAGATCGGGATATTATTCTCTCATATCACAACGAGGTAAGAGTATGGATTTCATTGAAGCACTTAGCTTCGAATACTATAGCGGTACACTCGACAGTGCGGATGTCCAGCAGTATTAATCTAAAGACAAATTACTGCCACCGTGAAGTATTTTTCAATAGCGAACTTTAGATAGCGAAACACAGCTTTCTATAACATAAGAACAGTCGTACAAAAAAATTATTCTTTCACCACAAAAAATTATGGATAGTCTACAGGTGTGAAATGTCCAATTACATATTGGCACAGTTTAACTATTTCATAAGATTTGAAAGTAAAGCTTCAATTTCAAATTCAGAAAATTAAACCTACTGGAAATTAACTAACAAAGAGCATATAGTAATGAATAAATATAAGTAACAGCAGTCGTCTTATAAAAACTGGATAGATAACCTGATGCACAAGGGGCAAAAGTGTCACAGACAAAGATGTTGGTAGCACACGGACAATTTACAACTAATGTATTTTTACAGACTCCGTTTATATCCTTTTCAACTGGTCAAATTAAAGTTCCGTAATTTTCTATAACAGCAAGTAATCAAAAAATGCAATTCATTTTTATTGTTTACATTCTTTATAATACTGTATGTGTTTTCGTATACCCACACTAGCAAGGTATTGTTCATAATTATCTCGTATTACTAATTGTGTTTGTTACTTGCTGGAAAAAAAATGGTGCATACCTGGTTTGTCTCCTACAGCAAATCACTCGATATTTTTGAACAAATTCCTTGGTGAACTGCTATGTAAGTACTATCTTCAATGCCTATAAAATTTCAATCTAACAATAGACTCAGTATAAGGTTTGATTCAGAACATAGCTAAGACGAACGATTGCCTAATGGATAGGAGGCATCTCTAACGGGTAACAGAACGTGGGTTTAAACCCCACTGTTGGCACTAATGTACGCAGCAGTTCAGAATCCGCTTTCAGTTTTATGCCTGTTTTATTACTCATCGTGCGGCAAAACCATAAACCGTATTGCTCCAAATCAAACTAAAACACATCTTAAATTATTTTGATTGGTTTTCATATAAGAATAATTTCTATTTTCATTTAATCCTTTTATAACGTGGGGTGTGAACCATCAAGGTCCAATGTTCCTACATATGAGATAATTTTAACGAATTTGCAGCCTTAATATGATTCCATAAGGCTACAAATACCGAAGCTAATTTTTGGATTCAAACTCAAAGATTTGGTTAGTTAAAGATAGATATAGAATGCAAAATCTTTAACAATCCCAATGTAAACTAAATGTGGAATAATTTGATAACATAATATGCATATTTAATTTCCAAATATATGAAATATCTAATTCATAATTCCCTAAAGCATACTCTACAACAAGCAACAATTAATGATTAAAATACTGCTTCGATGTTTTATAACAGTTTTCGGTATATGTAAAGTTTAGAATTGTGTTACGTCATACATAATTCTAAAAATGATATTAAAATCCATCTTTAATGTTTTATAGATTTGCATTTCTTTATTGTATCGCATTTTATAAGATAAACAGATTATCTCATGCAAAACGCAATTAACACGCCATCAATTTATTAACATATTCTTATTGCATCATTCAATTAAATAACTTCATACATTTCAGAACTCCATTAACTTGTTTAATGACTCCATTTTTTTCTTTTCCTGCAATTCCCACAAGTGTTGTTTACCAAAAATAGAAATTCAAGTGCTTGATAAAATATGATAATGAAGCAATATAATTTCATGGTGCAGTTTATTCGGCGCATTTCAATTCGTTTGTTATTCGAAATTTCATCTATTTCATGAACTTTAGGCAGTTAAAATAATTTATATTATATTTTGGGTCTCGGATTATTTTTAAGTTTCTTCGTTTCGTTTAATCTACTCATGATATATTGATTTAACTTCTTAATAGATAAGAAAAAGTTTATGGTCATCCTAATTCTTTAATTTAGTCATAATATATATTATTAATCAAAAATATTACACCTAAAATATCTATCTAAAAATCTCTTTTTATCCTTTCTTATTTTGATGCTTAATTTCTGTTCTAATTTCAGTTCTAATTCCCAGTGTCAGATATAAAGGATCAATAGCCAATTTAAATTCTTTTTGCCAATCTTCAGACTAATGCTGGTATAAATGCTAATTTTCTGTCCACTAGCCACATTTTTCAGCTGTCTCAAGAAAATCGCTTCTCCAATGCTTAAATTTCTGCGTGTCGAATTTTCCATCTAATTTAAATGATCAAGGTTCACTCTTGACTCCCCCCAAAAAAATCGATTAATTATCTAAAGTCTCTTGGGAACAAAATCACTTGATCTTTCACTCTTGAGTGTAAAAAATTATTGAAATGTGTATTTTTCTTGTAGCCTTCGACGTAAAACTTTTGTCTTATAAAAACGGTTTGTTAACTTGTGAGCTTCAAAACCTCATAAATGGGAATGCAATTGATGAGGCATTCAATGCTGGACTTGTTTTACTGATGCATGGTGCACGGATGCATGGTGCATGATGCACGGTTTGTTGACTTGTGAGCTTCAAAACCTCATAAATGTGAATGCAATTGCTGAGGCATTCAATGCTGGACTTGTTTTACTGATGCATGGTGCACGGATGCATGGTGCATGATGCACGATTTGTTGACTTGTGAGCTTCAAAACCTCATAAATGTGAATACAATTGCTGAGGAATTCAATGCTGGACTTGTTTTACTGATGATGGTGTGACTGTAAATTACTAAGGTATCCTTTTTGCCAGCAAGGCGGGCAATTAAAATAATCGGGCCAAATTTCCATTGTAATCGGTGAAAGAAAATTTCCCTGATAGCTATTTTTCACTGTACACTCTAACAACAACGAGTGTTTACCACAATAAATTTCTCTAAAATAAGCATATTTGGTACGAAATTGAAATACCTTATTATTTAACAAGCACAATAGTTATTAAAGTCAAAATTAAGATCAGGATATTGTTAGGTATTTAATCCGTTTGTATTACCATAAAAGAAGATTCTATAAAAGAGTAAGAGGTGTAGAAAATTACACCACATAGGATTTTAAAGTTATTCGAATTCTGATTATAATTGGATCTAGTGTTAATAGGAATATAAGTACAGATTTATTTCTATTACTCAAATTTCATTTACTAAACGTACTCGAAATGATACGTGTGATTTAACAATCCTCCATATAAACTTTCTGCGTGAAAATTGCTTTTTTGTTTTGGCGATATTTTTTTGACATCAACAGTGCCAACATGCCACTTACGATGGCAGTGATAAACATTTCTAAGAGTAATAAAAATGCAATAAAAACAACAAACTTTAAGTATTAAAATACGAAAAAACACGCTATAAATAAAATTTATACACAGATCGTACAATATTTCTAAACTTGCAAATGTGTGGAGAAATTTTTTTAAAATTTTTTAAATCATACTGAAATTTAACAAAAAATATGAGTAATTAATTTATAAAAGCAATGAAAATTCAGTAAAAGGCATAAACTATAAGTATTGATGTATTTAAAACAGTATACAAAAATCTTACTTACAACTTCAGTCTAAAAAGCTCCCAGGTTGCTATATGTCAGAAAGCAGGCATACATCACCATTATAAATATAAAGAATCAAATTCTAAGGACACCCTAAACTGCAGTGAAGCTTGAGTTCTCTTGTAATGAGCTATCAAATTCCGTAGCGTGTCAAACATATTAAATTAAAAAGGGAAATGATACCTTATCGTATGTATTACACATAAGAGTGAAATTTTTGAAATCGAGTGAATTCAGAAACCAATAATATATTTCTTTCTCGTTTATATCATACATTTATCATGAAAAAACGAGAATTCAGTAAAACTGTAACTATAAATATAAGTTCACATAAATAAACTAGCATATAGTTCGTCGTATGACGGTATCAGTAAAATTTTTAATTTTCCAAAATTGTAAAGTACCCTAAAGACAGAATTTTTTTTCTGAGAATTATCTGGTACACACTCAACAATTTATTTATCTTCATACTCCTCTAAAGTCTCCCGATACTGTGAATGCAGTTTAGAATCACGTTGAATTCATTTAGTAAGATAATTCAAAGTTTCCTTAGCTACGCCTAAATTATCATTTAGTTCTTCCCACTTTTTTTGCTACAGTAATTAATGGAAACAAAGGAATGAAACTATCGTTTACACTACACCCAGGAGGTAGATAGGATTTGTTGCTAATACCGGTGACAAAATTTTCATTGCAACAAAAAGTAATCGATGACTAAATTTAAAATTATCACATATGTACCTAATTTATTATTTAAACCAACTATAAAAGAAAATTATTGACGTCATATCGAAGTTCAGTGGTAAAAAGTATGAAAATAATGCAGACGATATTTAAATAATTTAAAATAAGAAATGATTAAATGAGACGGTTAAAGGAATGACGTCATAATGCTAGAAAAATAAATGTTATTTTTATCTATTTATTATATGATAAATTGATAAATTTAATCGCCTGCTCTTAACCGGGGAAATAGGGCTTGAAATAATGGCATTAAAAGATCGAAAAGGGGGGAAGGGAGAAATTTCAAATGTCGCTAGCCCTAACTCATCAAGAATCTAATATGAATGCCTCTATCCATTCGAGTTACAACCGCTTTATAAATTCAAGGACAGACGGAAAGATAGGTTTCATTAGCACTCGTGTGCAAAACTGTAGACCGTAGCGCTCCAAACCAAACCAGACGGAAAGATAACTTAGGATATTATATAGGGGATATTGTATGCCTTTTATTTTTTATAAATAAAATCTAAATTGCACACTGAAATTTATAAACATATTAAATCGGCTTTAATTTATGCATGATCTGACGTTAAAGCATGATTAAGATTTTACCTCACTATTGACCTTTTCTATTTTATCACCTTGACTTTTATAATAGTATAAACCAAATGGTAATTACATCTATCGGTTAGTAAGTTTTAGTTGATTCTTTTCCTCTCTAGACAGAAGAAAACAATGAAATACTTAGTAAATGAACTTTTATCTTAAGGGAATTTATCCCGTGATGAATAATACAACGCTAAGGATTTTCACCTGCAGCAATATAAAGCCTTAAATCATAGATAAAATTAGTAATTCAGTGGCGAATTCTGTAAAAGTTTTTAACTTGTTGCATTTTTAAAAACCACATTGTTAATGACATATGTTAGTGGCAGTGTTAAATTACCTTTTATAGTTTCATATGATTTCCTTTTTAGCTTACAATAAATAATTTTCTCTTACAGGGTATATATCGGTGTTATCTGAATTTAATAATATGTTATTACATTTTTTATCTTCTAAATAAAAATGTATAATTTTAATTTAGATTTTTCTTTTCGCAAAATATGGACACATTGATAAGCGAATGTTCATTAAACATGCACAGTTTTGAAAAACATTGCGTTAACCAACAATTTTGGAAGTGTATCCTTTAAAGAATCTTTAAAATCTTTAATAAATTATTAAACAAAAATGCTAACAGTTTAGCCATGAAACTTTAATTCTTATGTTTAATACTTACAATTTTTAAGATATTTATGAAAAGACATATAAAATTTAATTTAAACTAAACAATTGGATTTTACAACAGTCTCCCGATACTGTGAATGCAGTTTAGAATCACGTTGAATTCATTTAGTAAGATAATTCAAAGTTTCCTTAGCTACGCCTAAATTATCATTTAGTTCTTCCCACTTTTTTTGCTACAGTAATTAATGGAAACAAAGGAATGAAACTATCGTTTACACTACACCCAGGAGGTAGATAGGATTTGTTGCTAATACCGGTGACAAAATTTTCATTGCAACAAAAAGTAATCGATGATTAAATTTAAAATTATCACATATGTACCTAATTTATTATTTAAGCCAAATATAAAAGAAAATTATTTACGTAATATCTAAGTTCAGTAGTAAAACGTATGAAAATAATGCAGACGATATTTAAATAATTTAAAATAAAAAATGATTAAATGAGATGGTTAAAGGAATGACGTCATAATGCTAGAAAAAAAATGTTATTTTTACCTATTTATTATGTGATAAATTGATAAATTTTATCGCCTGCTGTTAACCGGGGAAAATAATACTTGAAGTAATGGCATTAAAAGCTAGAAAAGGGGGGAAGGGAAAAATTTCAAACGTTGCTAACCCTAACTCATCAAAAATCCAATATGGATGCCTCAATCCATTCCAGGTACAATCGCTTTATAAATTCGAGGACAGACGGACAGATAACATAGGCTATTATTATATAGGGGATATTGTATGCCTTTTATTTTTTATAAATAAAAGCTAAATTGTGGTCTGAAATTTATAAATATTTTAAATAGGCTTTACTTTATGCATGATTTGAAGTTAAAGCATGAATAAGATTTTACCTCACTATTGACCTTTTCTATTTTATCACCTTGACTTTTATAATAGTATAAACCATTTGGTAATTACATCTATCGGTTAGTAAGTTTTAGTTGATTCTTTTCCGCTCCAGACAGAAGAAAACAATGAAATACTTAGTAAATGAACTTTTATCTTATGTACTTAAGTGAATTTATCCCGTGATGAATAATACAACCCTAAAGATTTTCACCTGCAGCAATACAAAGTCTTAGATCATAGATAAAATAGCTGAAAGAGTGCAGAATTCTGTAAAAAGTTTTTAACTTGTTGCATTTTTAAAAACCGCATTGTTAAGGACACATGTTAGTGACGGAGTTAAATTACCTTTCAAAGTTTCATATGATTTCCTTTTTGGCTTACAGTAAATATTTTTCTCTTACAGGATATATATCGGTGCTATTTGAATTAATATGTTATTATGTTTTTTTATCTTGTAAATAAAAATGTATAATTTTATTTTCGATTTTTTTTCTTGTCGCAAAAGATGTACACATTGACTAGCGAATTTTCATTAAACATGCACAGTTTTGCAAAACATTGCGTTAACCTACAGTTTCGGAAATGTATCCTTTGAAGAATCTTTAAAATCTTTAACAAATTACTATACAAAAGCTTAAAAGAGTTTAACCACGAAACCTCTAATTCTTATCTTTAATAGTTACAATTCTAAAAATATACAATTTTTAAAATATTTATAAAAAGACATATAACATTTAATTTAAACTAAACAATTGGCTTTTACAAATTATACTTTTATCTTTATAATTCGATATTAAAGGTAAATCTACCTGATGGTTTAAAGCACGGTTTTATAATGTACATAAGTTTCATTGTGTTGGTACATGATCCCCTACACATTCCATAAAGTGGTTTGGATTGGTTTGGTTTGAGGGCTAACATTCGATACGGTAAAATCTAAGGAAGGGTCATGGTTTTATTATGTTTAACGTGTGAATCATTTTTTCTGATAAATATTGGTTATCTTAAGCCTAATTTATTATAAGCTCATGAGAGTTAAAAAAAATATGTATTTGATATGTTAAATAAATATGTTACAATCCTTACTCATAAGTAAGGACTAAATTTCTAAACATCATAGAAAGCCATTTACTAAAAAAAAAATATTTTCCTGGTAAAAGATTTATCTGCTATTATACATAAATACAGTACTCTGAAGTTGAGATTTATAGATATACAGTGGGCAAAATAAGCAACTGTACACTCTAATATTTTTAAACCATGCCTAAATAAAATCATAATTTTGACTAAAAATAGTTTTAACTCAATATAGTTTTGGTACGTTTTAAATTATACAAAACTTTTGATGAAATTAAATGTTTCAAAACAAATTTTAAAGTAAAAAATACTATCCTGCGAAATTTCTACTCCCAATTACTTAACAAGATATGTACTGCATTTGTAGTCTAATATTGATAGTCTAAATATATTTTTTAACTATTAACATAGACGTTGTAATTTAATTCTTTACTTCGAATTTAATTCTGTACTTTTGAAGTCTATTATTTTATCTGAGTTTTTTAACGTAATTGAGAATGACATTTCTCAGAGTTATCCATAGAAATAATAAAAAGTATTATTTAGTTCCCTAATAATGAAATCTATACCAGAAAACTGGAAAAGCTATTAAAAAACCATTTAAGTCTGTTCGACACATAATTAAAAAACATTGAACGCATCGAAAATAAACTCGGATCAGGATGTCCCAACTGATTAATAATGTAAGTAAAAATAATTGTTAAAAAGTTTTAAAAATACTACTGCCTCATCTTAAAAATATGCTGAAGATCTTGAAACATCTTCTAATATCACAGTAGAACATCTTACTTTGAATTCAAAATATATTCTCAAATTTATGTAGAATGATGGAAGATATGTTATGGTTTGAGAAGTGTTTGGCTTCTGATAAAGTAAGGAAATTGGTATTTTTTACCAAATTTAAAATTGCGTCATATATTGATGTGTTGTAGCATAGTTTAATACACAATGCTGAAAAATTAAAGTGAATTTCAACTTTCAGTTATATAACGTCACAAATTATACTGCCATGGTCACGAGGACATGGTTATTCTAAAATATTTGAAGGTAAGTGTGTTAGAACCATGCCCCACCCTAAGCCATCCAAATCGAATCTTTGAAAGTAGCTGAAACGACTTCAAATTCTTTAAATCTGAATCCAATATGAAATATATTAAGTGTCGTGTAGTCTTCGTTTATATTTGAGTATCAACCTGTGATGAAATGTATACTGGTGATTTATTTTTAATTGCGTTGTGTTAAATATTTTTATACTAAATTTAACCACAGGTTCTGAGAAACTACAGACATAAAAATGAAAATAAACTAACAGCTAAATTTGACAGCAACCGAAACTAGCTTAATATTTAAAAAAAGTAAATTTATTATAATATATATACATCTATGTACATACAAAACTGATGCTAATTTTTATAAAATAAGCTTTGTCTTCTAAATTAGTTCTGACACATCTTTTATATACTTAAGTAATTTTGTAAATAGATAGAGGACCTAATCTCAATTTCAAAAATGTATGTAAATTTGGGGTACCTTTGTGGGTGTAAAATGTTGGACCCGGAACAATTCTGGTTGAAGAGTATCTATGGCTGATCAGGAGAGGGAATCTATATATCATCCGTTGGTCTCGTCAGGGGCTTCCTCCTGAGTCCTTGGGGTGCGGCCATACTATTTGGTACAGGAACACTTCCTGTCGGACTAGTCTGGACTATTGAGCATTTTCTCCTCTGGACTCACGAACAACTTCCGTCGGACCCGACTGGACTCCCGACTTTCGAACACCTTCTTTTGGGACCTCCGAACCATAGTCTCATCTTTTAGATTTTTCATATTTTATTATTTCAACCTTGTCCCCTCTTCCTTCTTGTTGTCCAATCGGGATAGTTGTAAGAATTTCATTGGTCTGCTTCAACCCCGCCTTGAGATCGCCAACGTGCCAAACCTTATCCCTTCTAATTGGGCACTGTCCCTTAGGGACTCATAAATACTCCACAAAGGTACATTCTTATTTAATGTCAAGTACGGAGACGGGATTCTAATCTGGGACTGGGATCAGAACCCCGCCCGAGACCACCGTACAAGACAACAATATCCGTTGAATAGAAATTTATGGTCCTCCATCTCTTTACAAAGATGTGAAGAGGTCAGATTTAGATCCCGAACATTTTACTTCTTGTATGAATGAATCAATTATATAACAGATCTAAATCGCGTCATCACATTAAGGCTATTGGAAGAGCTAACAATCGAAATAAATTACAAGTACAAACAATTCAAAAGATACTGTCATAACAGTATCAGAAGCACAAAACCACAGAATCAACTATTCAAAAAATTGGTAAAAATTCCCGCTACAACACCTACAAGCAACTAAAGGACTGCCCACAATCTCGTATTGTAACATTTAACTAAAGTTTTGAAATTGCAGCTCACCAATAGAGTGTACATTATATTTTTATATTTGTCTGTTAAAATATAAAAAGTAAGTATTTTTATTAAATATTTTATTCAATAAGAGTTACACAAGCAAAACAACTCTTTCGCCTAAAATAGGTGAAATTGTGAATCTTCCCTCTAAAGTTTACTTTTGGTAATAGCATATGTAGCCAATGATATACAATCCTGATAATCATTAAATAAAGTTTTAAACACTCCCCTTCATTTTCATTGTAATAATAATTTTAAACATTTAACAATATTTTTCCATATTTTCCAACCTTTCTGCGATTTACTTTTTTTCATACTATAGCTTGTAATTAACCTATGATAAGAGTAAGAGTCTACAATAAAAAATATGCATTTATATCCTAAGCAAAATCAGGCATTATTTCTTTCTTTCTTTCTTTTTTTTTTTTTAGCACAAAATACACCACATGTACTTCAAAATATAGTAAATTACGGTGTCAAATAATTATGAATGTTCTCTCAAAGCACTGAATTTGGGATTTGAAGAATGACTTACTATTTTATCAGCCATTAAATATAATAAATAAAAGAAATAAATTCAAATAAACTACACACAATTCTTTTGCAGCACAAAGTACACCACCTGTACTTCAATCAAAATATAGTAAATTACAGTGTCAAATAATTATGAATGTTCTCTCAAAGCACTGAATTTGGGATTTGAAGAATGACTTACTATTTTATCAGCCATTAAATATAATAAATAAAAGAAATAAATTCAAATAAACTACACACAATTCTTTTGCAGCACAAAGTACACCACCTGTACTTCAATCAAAATATAGTAAATTACAGTGTCAAATAATTATGAATGTTCTCTCAAAGCACTGAATTTGGGATTTGAAGAATGACTTACTATTTTATCAGCCATTAAATATAATAAATAAAAGAAATAAATTCAAATAAACTACACACAATTCTTTTGCAGCACAAAGTACACCACCTGTACTTCAATCAAAATATAGTAAATTACAGTGTCAAATAATTATGAATGTTCTCTCAAAGCACTGAATTTGGGATTTGAAGAATGACTTACTATTTTATCAGCCATTAAATATAATAAATAAAAGAAATAAATTCAAATAAACTACACACAATTCTTTTGCAGCACAAAGTACACCACCTGTACTTCAATCAAAATATAGTAAATTACAGTGTCAAATAATTATGAATGTTCTCTCAAAGCACTGAATTTGGGATTTGAAGAATGACTTACTATTTTATCAGCCATTAAATATAATAAATAAAAGAAATAAATTCAAATAAACTACACACAATTCTTTTGCAGCACAAAGTACACCACCTGTACTTCAATCAAAATATAGTAAATTACAGTGTCAAATAATTATGAATGTTCTCTCAAAGCACTGAATTTGGGATTTGAAGAATGACTTACTATTTTATCAGCCATTAAATATAATAAATAAAAGAAATAAATTCAAATAAACTACACACAATTCTTTTGCAGCACAAAGTACACCAATTGTACTTCAATCAAAATATAGTAAATTACAGTGTCAAATAATTATGAATGTTCTCTCAAAGCACTGAATTTGGGATTTGAAGAATGACTTACTATTTTATCAGCCATTAAATATAATAAATAAAAGAAATAAATTCAAATAAACTACACACAATTCTTTTGCAGCACAAAGTACACCACCTGTACTTCAATCAAAATATAGTAAATTACAGTGTCAAATAATTATGAATGTTCTCTCAAAGCACTGAATTTGGGATTTGAACAATGACTTACTATTTTATCAGCCATTAAATAATAATAAATAAAAGAAATAATTTCAAATAAACTACACACAATTCTTTTGCAGCACAAAGTACACCACATGTACTTCAAAATATAGTAAATTACGGTGTCAAATAATTATGAATGTTCTCTCAAAGCACTGAATTTGGGATTTGAAGAATGACTTACAATTTTTATCAGCCATTAAATATAATAAATAAAAGAAATAAATTCAAATAAACTACACAAAATTCTTTTGCAGCACAAAGTACACCACCTGTACTTCAATCAAAATATAGTAAATTACAGTGTCAAATAATTATGAATGTTCTCTCAAAGCACTGAATTTGGGATTTGAAGAATGACTTACTATTTTATCAGCCATTAAATATAATAAATAAAAGAAATAAATTCAAATAAACTACACACAATTCTTTTGCAGCACAAAGTACACCACCTGTACTTCAATCAAAATATAGTAAATTACAGTGTCAAATAATTATGAATGTTCTCTCAAAGCACTGAATTTGGGATTTGAAGAATGACTTACTATTTTATCAGCCATTAAATATAATAAATAAAAGAAATAAATTCAAATAAACTACACACAATTCTTTTGCAGCACAAAGTACACCACCTGTACTTCAATCAAAATATAGTAAATTACAGTGTCAAATAATTATGAATGTTCTCTCAAAGCACTGAATTTGGGATTTGAAGAATGACTTACTATTTTATCAGCCATTAAATATAATAAATAAAAGAAATAAATTCAAATAAACTACACACAATTCTTTTGCAGCACAAAGTACACCACCTGTACTTCAATCAAAATATAGTAAATTACAGTGTCAAATAATTATGAATGTTCTCTCAAAGCACTGAATTTGGGATTTGAAGAATGACTTACTACTTTATCAGCCATTAAATATAATAAATAAAAGAAATAAATTCAAATAAACTACACACAATTCTTTTGCAGCACAAAGTACACCACCTGTACTTCAATCAAAATATAGTAAATTACAGTGTCAAATAATTATGAATGTTCTCTCAAAGCACTGAATTTGGGATTTGAAGAATGACTTACTATTTTATCAGCCATTAAATATAATAAATAAAAGAAATAAATTCAAATAAACTACACACAATTCTTTTGCAGCACAAAGTACACCACCTGTACTTCAATCAAAATATAGTAAATTACAGTGTCAAATAATTATGAATGTTCTCTCAAAGCACTGAATTTGGGATTTGAAGAATGACTTACTATTTTATCAGCCATTAAATATAATAAATAAAAGAAATAAATTCAAATAAACTACACACAATTCTTTTGCAGCACAAAGTACACCACCTGTACTTCAATCAAAATATAGTAAATTACAGTGTCAAATAATTATGAATGTTCTCTCAAAGCACTGAATTTGGGATTTGAACAATGACTTACTATTTTATCAGCCATTAAATATAATAAATAAAAGAAATAAATTCAAATAAACTACTCACAATTTTTTTGCAGCACAAAGTACACCACCTGTACTTCAATCAAAATATAGTAAATTACAGTGTCAAATAATTATGAATGTTCTCTCAAAGCACTGAATTTGGGATTTGAACAATGACTTACTATTTTATCAGCCATTAAATATAATAAAAGAAAGAAAGAAATTCAAATAAACTACACACAATTCTTTTGCAGCACAAAGTACACCACCTGTACTTCAATCAAAATATAGTAAATTACAGTGTCAAATAATTATGAATGTTCTCTCAAAGCACTGAATTTGGGATTTGAAGAATGACTTACTATTTTATCAGCCATTAAATATAATAAATAAAAGAAATAAATTCAAATAAACTACACACAATTCTTTTGCAGCACAAAGTACACCACCTGTACTTCAATCAAAATATAGTAAATTACAGTGTCAAATAATTATGAATGTTCTCTCAAAGCACTGAATTTGGGATTTGAAGAATGACTTACTATTTTATCAGCCATTAAATATAATAAATAAAAGAAATAAATTCAAATAAACTACACACAATTCTTTTGCAGCACAAAGTACACCACCTGTACTTCAATCAAAATATAGTAAATTACAGTGTCAAATAATTATGAATGTTCTCTCAAAGCACTGAATTTGGGATTTGAAGAATGACTTACTATTTTATCAGCCATTAAATATAATAAATAAAAGAAATAAATTCAAATAAACTACACACAATTCTTTTGCAGCACAAAGTACACCAATTGTACTTCAATCAAAATATAGTAAATTACAGTGTCAAATAATTATGAATGTTCTCTCAAAGCACTGAATTTGGGATTTGAAGAATGACTTACTATTTTATCAGCCATTAAATATAATAAATAAAAGAAATAAATTCAAATAAACTACACACAATTCTTTTGCAGCACAAAGTACACCACCTGTACTTCAATCAAAATATAGTAAATTACAGTGTCAAATAATTATGAATGTTCTCTCAAAGCACTGAATTTGGGATTTGAACAATGACTTACTATTTTATCAGCCATTAAATATAATAAATAAAAGAAATAATTTCAAATAAACTACACACAATTCTTTTGCAGCACAAAGTACACCACCTGTACTTCAATCAAAATATAGTAAATTACAGTGTCAAATAATTATGAATGTTCTCTCAAAGCACTGAATTTGGGATTTGAACAATGACTTACTATTTTATCAGCCATTAAATATAATAAATATAAGAAATAATTTCAAATAAAACTACGCACAATTCTTTTGCAGCACAAAGTACACCACCTGTACTTCAAAAATATAGTAAATTACGGTGTCAAATAATTATGAATGTTCTCTCAAAGCACTGAATTTGGGATTTGAAGAATGACTTACTATTTTATCAGCCATTAAATATAATAAATAAAAGAAATAAATTCAAATAAACTACACAAAATTCTTTTGCAGCACAAAGTACACCACCTGTACTTCAATCAAAATATAGTAAATTACAGTGTCAAATAATTATGAATGTTCTCTCAAAGCACTGAATTTGGGATTTGAAGAATGACTTACTATTTTATCAGCCATTAAATATAATAAATAAAAGAAATAAATTCAAATAAACTACACACAATTCTTTTGCAGCACAAAGTACACCACCTGTACTTCAATCAAAATATAGTAAATTACAGTGTCAAATAATTATGAATGTTCTCTCAAAGTACTGAATTTGGGATTTGAAGAATGACTTACTATTTTATCAGCCATTAAATATAATAAATAAAAGAAATAAATTCAAATAAACTACACACAATTCTTTTGCAGCACAAAGTACACCACCTGTACTTCAATCAAAATATAGTAAATTACAGTGTCAAATAATTATGAATGTTCTCTCAAAGCACTGAATTTGGGATTTGAAGAATGACTTACTATTTTATCAGCCATTAAATATAATAAATAAAAGAAATAAATTCAAATAAACTACACACAATTCTTTTGCAGCACAAAGTACACCACCTGTACTTCAATCAAAATATAGTAAATTACAGTGTCAAATAATTATGAATGTTCTCTCAAAGCACTGAATTTGGGATTTGAAGAATGACTTACTATTTTATCAGCCATTAAATATAATAAATAAAAGAAATAAATTCAAATAAACTACACACAATTCTTTTGCAGCACAAGTACACCACCTGTACTTCAATCAAAATATAGTAAATTACAGTGTCAAATAATTATGAATGTTCTCTCAAAGCACTGAATTTGGGATTTGAACAATGACTTACTATTTTATCAGCCATTAAATATAATAAATAAAAGAAATAAATTCAAATAAACTACTCACAATTTTTTTGCAGCACAAAGTACACCACCTGTACTTCAAAATATAGTAAATTACAGTTTCAAATAATTATGAATGTTCTCTCAAAGCACTGAATTTGGGATTTGAACAATGACTTACTATTTTATCAGCCATTAAATATAATAAAAGAAAGAAAGAAATTCAAATAAACTACACACAATTCTTTTGCAGCACAAAGTACACCACCTGTACTTCAATCAAAATATAGTAAATTACAGTGTCAAATAATTATGAATGTTCTCTCAAAGCACTGAATTTGGGATTTGAAGAATGACTTACTATTTTATTAGCCATTAAATATAATAAATAAAAGAAATAAATTCAAATAAACTACACACAATTCTTTTGCAGCACAAAGTACACCACCTGTACTTCAATCAAAATATAGTAAATTACAGTGTCAAATAATTATGAATGTTCTCTCAAAGCACTGAATTTGGGATTTGAACAATGACTTACTATTTTATCAGCCATTAAATATAATAAATAAAAGAAATAAATTCAAATAAACTACACACAATTCTTTTGCAGCACGAAGTACACCACCTGTACTTCAATCAAAATATAGTAAATTACAGTGTCAAATAATTATGAATGTTCTCTCAAAGCACTGAATTTGGGATTTGAAGAATGACTTACTATTTTATCAGCCATTAAATATAATAAATAAAAGAAATAAATTCAAATAAACTACACACAATTCTTTTGCAGCACAAAGTACACCACCTGTACTTCAATCAAAATATAGTAAATTACAGTGTCAAATAATTATGAATGTTCTCTCAAAGCACTGAATTTGGGATTTGAAGAATGACTTACTATTTTATCAGCCATTAAATATAATAAATAAAAGAAATAAATTCAAATAAACTACACACAATTCTTTTGCAGCACAAAGTACACCACCTGTACTTCAATCAAAATATAGTAAATTACAGTGTCAAATAATTATGAATGTTCTCTCAAAGCACTGAATTTGGGATTTGAAGAATGACTTTCTATTTTATCAGCCATTAAATATAATAAATAAAAGAAATAAATTCAAATAAACTACACACAATTCTTTTGCAGCACAAAGTACACCACCTGTACTTCAATCAAAATATAGTAAATTACAGTGTCAAATAATTATGAATGTTCTCTCAAAGCACTGAATTTGGGATTTGAAGAATGACTTACTATTTTATCAGCCATTAAATATAATAAATAAAAGAAATAAATTCAAATAAACTACACACAATTCTTTTGCAGCACAAAGTACACCACCTGTACTTCAATCAAAATATAGTAAATTACAGTGTCAAATAATTATGAATGTTCTCTCAAAGCACTGAATTTGGGATTTGAAGAATGACTTACTATTTTATCAGCCATTAAATATAATAAATAAAAGAAATAAATTCAAATAAACTACACACAATTCTTTTGCAGCACAAAGTACACCACCTGTACTTCAATCAAAATATAGTAAATTACAGTGTCAAATAATTATGAATGTTCTCTCAAAGCACTGAATTTGGGATTTGAAGAATGACTTACTATTTTATCAGCCATTAAATATAATAAATAAAAGAAATAAATTCAAATAAACTACACACAATTCTTTTGCAGCACAAAGTACACCACCTGTACTTCAATCAAAATATAGTAAATTACAGTGTCAAATAATTATGAATGTTCTCTCAAAGCACTGAATTTGGGATTTGAAGAATGACTTACTATTTTATCAGCCATTAAATATAATAAATAAAAGAAATAAATTCAAATAAACTACACACAATTCTTTTGCAGCACAAAGTACACCACCTGTACTTCAATCAAAATATAGTAAATTACAGTGTCAAATAATTATGAATGTTCTCTCAAAGCACTGAATTTGGGATTTGAAGAATGACTTACTATTTTATCAGCCATTAAATATAATAAATAAAAGAAATAAATTCAAATAAACTACACACAATTCTTTTGCAGCACAAAGTACACCACCTGTACTTCAATCAAAATATAGTAAATTACAGTGTCAAATAATTATGAATGTTCTCTCAAAGCACTGAATTTGGGATTTGAACAATGACTTACTATTTTATCAGCCATTAAATATAATAAATAAAAGAAATAAATTCAAATAAACTACACACAATTCTTTTGCAGCACAAAGTACACCACCTGTACTTCAATCAAAATATAGTAAATTACAGTGTCAAATAATTATGAATGTTCTCTCAAAGCACTGAATTTGGGATTTGAACAATGACTTACTATTTTATCAGCCATTAAATATAATAAATAAAAGAAATAAATTCAAATAAACTACACACGATTCTTTTGCAGCACAAAGTACACCACCTGTACTTCAATCAAAATATAGTAAATTACAGTGTCAAATAATTATGAATGTTCTCTCAAAGCACTGAATTTGGGATTTGAACAATGACTTACTATTTTATCAGCCATTAAATATAATAAAAGAAAGAAAGAAATTCAAATACCCTACGCACAATTGTAGTCTCATATTGTTACTGTAAGTCTTGTTTTGATTCACAAATAGTGTCAATTATTCCTTAAATATAAACTAAAATCACACCCTAATTTTTCGTAATACTTGTGAAATATAATAAGAATGTATATAACTTTTTAAAACTAAATCGCACTCCCAAATTCTTACAAAGAGTCATAATGATTAAATTAACAACACCCATTGAAAATTTCCCCAGAGTCTTATCTTGACCCATCATTAATAGCATAAACCTATATTTCTTGAAACATAATTCAGAAATAGTTATATACTGCATATTGCTTATAATATATAATAAGGATAAAAACCACTTTTCGAAAATCCAGTGCACTTCCCGAATTTAATATATGTTGTGTCACATTTTGACTTTCTTTATATTCCTCATTTCACTCCGCTATCATCCATCAAACATAAATGTAATATTTGACAGATCATTTCACCAAGCACGGAGTTCTTCAATAATCTTTAATATTATTCCTCAATCTTTTAAAAGCTCTTGCTTTCCTTTCTGCCCTATGAAGGTTTTAAAACTTTTTTATTCTATTTATAAACTTCTAGCTATTGAAGTTTTGCCATCAAAATAAGTGTTTTTTAAGAGTTTCTTACTGTTTATATTAGATCCTTTCTTTCAGTTTACTCTCGGGATAAATTTACTAAAACTTTTTTTCTTAAATGTTGTTGAACTGGGAAACAACCTTTTCAGCTCTAAAGAGATAATATCGATCTTATTGTAAGCTTTCAATTAAAATTGAGAAAGTGTTTTTTTTTTAATCCTCTTCTCTTTAATTGTTGTATAAAAGGAAATAAATTGCAACTCTCAGACTACGGAGAAAACCAATCTTGATATAAATAATAGCGTAATGTGTAGAAATAATCAAACCGATAAACTGACTTTAAACGAAATCTGGATGCTTGACTTTGATTCTATGTCCCAAGGGACAGCATATATACTAAAAGAAATAAGCTTGTTTGAAAAAATTCTTTTGAAAAGATATCATTTTTTTGTTTGTTTGTTTCAAATAAATCACCCTATTTTCCTAGTTCTTAATAAAAGTGGAGTTTTTGATCTGTTTTAGTGGTTATGTTATTGTGTCACATCTTTTATAAAAATAACTATCGCTTAATTTGTATGGTAACTGACATCAATTGCAAAATTAATATATTGTTATTACCAATGCCCCTTGGAAAACAAGCATGGAGCCAGAGGCCACAGGAATTGAAGCGAGGGGTCAAATCCTTTAATTTTTCGAGCACTGATAAGGTGAAACCGCGACTTTTCTCAAGTTGGTCCTCGTACTTTATGAAGCAGGTACAAAGCAGACAAACTACGGAAGTGAGCCATAGTCCACAGGAATTAAACGGGAGTGTGAAATTCTTTACTTTTAAGAGCACCGATAGGGTGAAAACACGACTATTCTTAAGTAAATCCTTGTAATTTATGAAGCATGTACCAAGCAGACAAACCAAGGAAGGGAGCCATAGGCCACATGAATTAAACTGAAGGGGGAAACTCTTTCGTTTTACGAGCACCGATAGGGTGAAAACACGGCTTTTCTTAAGTTAGCCCTTGTAATTTATAACGCAGGTACCAAGCAGACAAACCAAGGACGTGAGCCATAGGTTACTAGAATTAAGAAAAAGAATGCGAGTTTCGTTTTTAATGAAGAGCACTGCTAAGTGAAAGAATTACTTTGCTTTTAACAAAGTAATTCTTGGGTCATCGTAATTTAAAAGCAGGGATCAAGCAGATAATCCCCATACTTGGCCTGTAACGCCCATAGGTATCGTTTGAGAACTAAGAGGATATTGTTACCTAGAACATATTTTACGAGTCTCTGTGACCAATAACAAACTTGACTAACCTTAGGCCAACTCCAGCCCCAAAACAGCAACCCCTAGTTACAAAATTGCTACTTTTGCCAACTAAGATACAGCAACACATGGATGTGAATATAAAATTATGTAGTAAAATATAAAACATACTATTTCAAAAACTCATGCTATATCCCAAAGCACCTTCGCAAAATAAGGACTATGGACATTAACTACCTCTTCTCAACTAAAAGAATCTGTGATCGAATACTACCTCAATAAGCGTTTGTCCTCTTCAATTCTTATAGCATAAACGTAGAAAATTCTATACTTTATTCAATAAGTTCATTTTTAATTTTTCTTATATACGTTAGTTTAGAGAAACATTTGGCTTTCTAGTTGAAGTAAACGTCACAGTAATATTTCGTATGTCCATGAACCAAAATTAGACAAGGTTCTACAGTTTAAATCTGATTATGAATGACTAACAAGATCCATAATGGTATTTGAACCTACAGGTTTCAGGTACAAGTTGTTAAATGTGCAACTTCGAGATTCGAAAGTCGGTATAATCATCCCCTCAACCTTTTCGTATACTCTTAGCAATAAAAAGTAACTATTTTCGTTAATGATGATTTGTTCTTACTTTACAAAACACAGGAAAAATATTACATAGTATCTGACTTTTATCTACGCAAAAACGTAAATTCATGAATTTAATCACATAGAACAATGAAGAAAACATATAGTACAATTTACAATATATAGGAAAACAGAAAAATAGAGCTCATGACTGATAATAACCATAATTATAAGTCAATATATGGTACCACTCGTTATTTTGGCGTTTAAAATTAATTTCTTTTTGGCTAATTATTATTTTGGATTGAAATAATATGAACAAATTCAGCATTCAAGAGAATGCTAAAAGATAGCCTCATATATATAAATGCATAAACAGATGCATATATAAATGCATTTTGTACACTCGAATTTTTATAGCATATATATATATATATATATATATATATATATATATATATATATATATATATATTATATATATATTATATATATATATATATATATATATACATATACATATATATACATATATATATATACATATACATATATACA
>CM063498.1:33967996-34012996 GCA_032207245.1 Pardosa pseudoannulata
ATGTTCAAATCAATATATATCTTAAAATATAATGCATCAATAACAGTATTTTCTTATACCCAAATTAAAATTACATGAATACATTTACGAATGGTTAGAATCACCTTTTTAGCTTAACTTTTTAACATCAGAATATATGTCAGATTTTATAATTTTCCTTAATAGTAAGTTTCATCATGTAAGAATAAAAATATTATACTGCACATGAATAATTAAAGCTTATATTCAAATCAAAATATTCCTTAAAATAAAATACATGAATAATTGTATTTTCTTATACCCCAAGTAAAATTACATGAATACGTTGCGAACGATTAGAACCTCGCTTTTAACTTATTTAACTTTTTTAATATCTCAATATATGTCAGATTTCATAATTTTCCTTAATAGTAAGTTTCATCATGTAAGAATAAAAAATATTATAATCAAAGCTTATATTCAAGTCAATGTAAAATAAAATAAATTCCATAATAGTATTTATTTATACTCTAAATAAAATTACGTGAATACATTTATAAATGATTATAATTTTTGTTAATGTAATTATATTATTTTACTGTATTATTGGTATAAAATTCCAACATTCACATTAGGTATTTTAATATAAATTATTTCAAAAGGTGGAATAGTTTTTGCATTAAATATCACCGCATATGCATTGTAAATATCATTATATTCCATCATCTTAAATAAAGGCATGTCCTTCAAGAGTGTTCTAACAAGACGTCAAATAGCATTGTTTAGAGTGCACCGGGGTCCAGAGATCTGTGAAACTCCAGTTCCAAATTCGCTCGTCTTAACGAACACGAGATTTTCCTCTAGCATCCAATTTGTAGACAGTGTAGAGGAGAACAGAATCGATTCTTTAAATCTATGTAAACATCGTGCTTTCATTCTGCATTCGAAGACTAGATTTTCGGGAAATATGGCTATTCGTTATCAGTATTACATTCCGCTCTCTTCCTAAGTAAACAAAAGGGTTTGGGTAATAAATGCTTAAATGTCTAAAAATTGTTCGAATATGTTTTATCATTGACTACAGATTGAAGGTATATTTCTCACATATATTCATATTCTGATGAATTAGTGGACTTCCACAAACCTATAAAATAAAAAATTATGTTTTCTAGTACTTGAAATGTAGTTATACATTTCGTGTAAAAGGCCTTTTATTAATAGTCAAACTGTAACAAATTTAATAATAAAAAATAAATTTTAAGTGTTCACGAGAGAGGATATAACTATGTTACTAATTACTGAATAAAGTATATCATTCGTGCTGTAAAACAACCAAACTTAATATTAGTTCATAATTAAAATAGTACGATGATTGTAATAGTAATTTGCTTTATCAGTAACCTTTATTTGAAATTAAAAGCTTTTTTTCAGATTTACACTTTTGGTAACACATTCCATGCGGGTACATTTCGCAGAGGAATTGTACCGAGAGCGAGAATTTTGCGCGTGTTTAGTTACTCGGTTAATCTCAATAGATAAAAAAATATTTAATTTCATCAGTTTCATCAACTGATATAAAAACTAGTTTTTATTTGTTTAAATTTTTCCAGAATCTGTGTAGTAGACAAGAACATTCGGCTTCGTTTTCCTGCATATACCATTACTTTTGTACCCACAATATTGTTACACTAACCCGTACTATAATTTTTTGTAGTGCAGGATTTTTATAGTATCAATCGTCAGAAAACGTACTAGTACGTGTCCCGCATACAATGTGTTAATATTTTATTTAGTTAATGGATAAAAGCCTACAAGAAAACTAAATATTAACCTAGCTTTCACTTCATGAATTAAATTTTTACATTATAGTACATTTCAAGTAAAAACATTGTATTTAAATCATTTATAAAAATTTTAAGAATTGTAAATAACTTTAGGTATTTAAGAAGGATTATAAAACTTTGTTGATTAATTACAGAATTAAAATTTGCAAATTAATTGAAAATAAAAAAAACCTTTCTGGTACGACATTAATAACATATGTACACGAATATGTTTTATCATTAAATACAGTACATAAATATCTGCTTATTCCAATATTTTCTATATTATGTTATGTAACTGAAGTAAGTCTTCAAATAAACTGTAAAATAACTACATATAATTGAAATTGATATGATTTTCAAGCAATATAACTGTTATTTTCATATAAGCAAAGGTAAAATATTCTCACATAAGCAGACAACTCTTCATGTATATTTATATTATTTACAAACTTGTTTTTATAAGTTACTAAATGTAAGTGTTGAATTAAAGTGTAAAATAACTGCATACAATTATAATTGATATTCTTTTTATATTTTCAAACTATTATTTTCATATAAGCAAAGGTAAAATATTCCCACATATGCACACAATTTTCATGTATATTTAGATTAATTACAAATCTATTTTGATAAATTACTAAATGTAAGTTCTTAATTAAACTGTAAAGTAAATACATATAATTATAACTGATATGATTTTCAGGTAACATAACTTATTTTCATATAAGCAAAAGTAAAATATTCCCACATATACACACAACGTTTCATGATAACTGATTAAATTAAGTATAAAAAACTTTACTTTAAAAATAAACATAAACGAGTAGTAAGCAGCACCAGATTGTATATTCCAAAATAAATTAATGTCCTTCAGCGATATTCGAATAAGACGTCAAATAACATTATTTAGAGTCCTTCAGAATACAGATACCCGTAAAACTACAAGTGCCGATTTCACTCGACTTAACCAGGTTTCTAGCATCCAATTTGTATACTGCAGATAACTGTATCGATCTCTAAAATCTATGAAAACATAAAGCTCCCACTCTATAGTACCAGAACAGATTTTAGAAATGGGTATTCCCTTATCAATATTAAATTGTTCTCTCTTCGGAAGTAAACGAAAGGATATTTGTTAATATATGCCTGAATGTTCATATTTGTATGTATACATTGCATTAGTAGTCTACTGATTAACCATTATCAGTTTTTTTTTAGTTTCCCACATTTTGTAATAGTCTGGTGAATTTATGCACTTCAACAGAACTGCAAAATAATTAATATTTTCATTTAATTAGGAACTAAACAGATATATGATCGTAAAATAAGTGTAAAAACCTTTTTTTAAAAACAAAGCATAGCATATTTAAGAAATGTAAATAAATTTTAGGTATTTGAAAGAGATTATGAAACTATGTTGATCAATTACTGAATGAAAGCCTTCAATGAAACTGCAAACAAAGTAAAGTTTTTAAATCAAGAAAAAAATTAATTTAAAGTAGATATTAGGTGTCAAAGAGGATTGAGATTAATTACAAATCTATTTTGATAAAATGCTAAACGTAAGTCTTCAAATAACCTGTAAAATAACTACATAAAATTGCAATTGATATTATATTCAGGTAATATAACTGTTATTTTCATATAAGCAAAGGTAAAATATTCTTACCTAAGCACACACCTTTTCATGTATATTTAGATTAATTACAAACATGTTTTTATACATTACTAAATGTAAGAGATCAATTAAACTGTAAAATAACTGCATACAATTATAGATGACATGATTTTTTGAATTTGAAACTGTTATTTTCTTATAACAAAGGTAAAATATTACCACAAATGCACACAATTTTCATGTATATTTAGATTAATTACAAATCTATTTTGATAAATTACTAAATGTAAGTTCCAATTAAGCTGTAAAATAAGTAGATATAATTAGAATTGATATGATTTTTCGATTTTCAAACTGTTATCTTCATATAAGCAAAGGTAAAATATTCCCACAAAAGCACACAACTTTTCATCTATATTTATATTAATTACAAACTTGTTTTGATAAGTTACTAAGGTAAGTGTTCAATTAAACTGTAAAGTAACTGCACACAATTACAGTTTATATGGTTTTTGGATTTCCAAACTGTTATTTTCATATAAACAAAGGTAAAATATTCCCACATAGGACACAATTTTCATGTATATTTAGATTAATTACAAATCTATTTTGATAAATTATCAAATGTAAGTTTTCAATTAAACTGTAAAATACCTATATATAATTACAATTGATATGATTTTCGAGTAACATAACTGTTATTTTTATATAAGCAAAGGTAAAATATTCACACATATACGCACAACGTTTCATGAAAATTGATTAAATTAAGTATAAAAGTCTTTGCCTTAAAAATAAACACAGACGAGTAGTGAACAACATCCAATTGCGTACTCCAGAATAAAGGAATGTCCTTCAGCGATATTCTAACAAGAAGTCAAATAACGTTATTCAGAGTCCTTCAAAATACAGAGATCCCTAAAACTACAAGTGCCGATTTCGCTCCACTTAACCAGGTTTCTAGTGTCCAATTTGTATACTGTAAAGAACTGTATCGATCTCTAAAATATATGTAAACATAAAGTAGCCATTCTATAGTAGCAGACCAGATTTTAGAAATGGCTATTCCCTTATCAATATTTCATTGTTCTCTCTTCAGAAGTAAACAAAAGGATATATGGTAATATACGCCTGAATATCCATATTTTTATGAATGTATTGTATTAGCAGACTACTGTTTAACCATTATCAGTTTTTTTTTAGGTTCCCACATTTTTTAAAAGTCTGGTGAATTTGTGCACTTCAACAGAACTGTAAAATAACTAATATTTCCATTTAATCAGGATTTAAACAGATATATGATAGTAAAATAAGAGTAAAAACCTTTTTTAAAAAACAAAACATAGAATATTTAAGATATATAAAAAACTTTTAGTTTTTTGAAAGAGATTATGAAAGTACGTTTATCAATTACTTAATTAAAGCATTCAATAAAACTGCAAACAAAGTAAAGTTTTGAAATGAAGAAAAAAAATTTAATTTAAAGTAGATATTAGGTGTCAAAGAGGATTGAGATTAATTACAAGTCTATTTTTGAAAATTGCTAAGCGTAAATCTTCAATTAAACTGTAAAACTTTTACGTACAATTTCAATTGATATTATATTCAGACAATATAATTGTTATATTCATATAAGCAAAGGTAAAATAATCTCACATAAGCACACCACTTTTTATGTATATTTATAATAAATGCAAACCTGTTTTGATAAGTTACTAAACGTAAGTGTGCAATTAAACTGTAAAATAACTGCATATTTTTCCAATTATTATGATTTCTTTATTTTCAAACTGTTATTTTCATGTAAGCAAAGGTAAAATATTCACACTTAGGCGCACAATTTTCATGCATATTTAGATTAACTACAAATTTATTTTGATAAATTACTAAATGTAAGTTCCCAATTAAACTGTAAAATAAGTACATATAATTACAATTAATATGATTTTTCGATTTTCTAACTGTTATTTTCATATAAGCAAAGATAAAATATTCCCACATAGGCACATAATTTTCATGTATATTTAGATTAATTACAAATCTATTTTCATAAATTACTAAATGTAAGTTCTCGAATAAACTGTAAAATAACTACATATAATTACAATTGATATGCCTTTCAAGTAACATAACTGTTATTTTCATATAAACAAAGGTAAAATATTCACACATATACACACAACTTTTCATGAAAACTGATTAAATTAAGAATAAATGTCTTTGTTTTAAAAATAAACACAGATGAGTAGTAAACAGCACCACATAAGCACACAACTTTTCATGTATATTTAGATTTATTACAAACCTGTTTTGTTAAATTACTAAATGTAAGTGTTCAATTAAACTGTAAAATAACTGCATACAATTACAATTGATATTTTTTTTATTTTCGAACTGTTATTTTCATATAAGCAAAGGTAAAATATTCCCACATAGGCACACAAT
The DNA here is from genome assembly GCA_032207245.1 of Pardosa pseudoannulata. Lineage (NCBI taxonomy): Eukaryota > Metazoa > Arthropoda > Arachnida > Araneae > Lycosidae > Pardosa > Pardosa pseudoannulata. The sequence continues at coordinate 33,973,844 of CM063498.1, forward strand.
TTTCATGTATCTTTAGATTAATTACAAATCTATTTTGATAAATACTAAATGTAATTTTTCAATTAAACTGTACAATAACTACATATAATTACAATTTATGCGATTTTCAAGTAACATAAATGTTATTTTCGTATAAGCAAAGTTGAAATATTCACACATATACACACAACTCTTCATGAAAACTGATTAAATTAAGTATAAAATGTCTTTGAATTAAAAATAAACTCAGACGAGTAGTAAGCAGAACCAAACTGCATACTCCAAAATAGACGAATGTACTTCAGCGATATTCTAACAAGACGTCAAATAACATTATTTAGAGACCTTCAGAATACAGATACCCGTAAAACTACAAGTGCCGATTTCACTCGACTTAACCAGGTTTCTAGCATCCAGTTTGTATACTGAAGAGAATTGTATCGATCTCTAAAATCTATGTAAACAAAGTTCCCACTCTATAGTAGCAGACCAGATTTTAGAAATGGCTATTCCATTATCAATATTCCATTATTCTCTCTTTAGAATTGAACAAAAGGATATTTGGTATTATTTGCCTGTCCATATTTGTATGAATGTATTGTATTAGTAGACGACTGATTAACCATTATCAGTTTTTTTTTAGTTTCCCATATTTTTTACTACGCTGGTGAAATTATGCACTTCAACAAAACTGCAAAATAACTAATATTTCCATTTATTCAGGAATTAAACAGATATATGATCGTAAAATAAGTGTAAAAAAACTTTTTTTTTTAAATAAAGCATAGAATATTTAAAAAATATAAATAAATTTTAGGCGTCAAAGAGGATTGAGATTAATTGCAAATCTATTTTGATAAATTGCTAAACATAAGTCTTCAAATAAACTGTAAAATAACTACATACAATTGCAACTGATATTATATTCAGGCAATATAACTGTTATTTTCAGATAAGCAAAGGTAAAATTTCTCACATAAGCACACAACTTCCCATGTATATTTAAATTAATTACAAACCTGATTTGATAAGTTACTAAATATAAGTGTCCAATTAAACTGTAAAATAACTGCATACAATTATAATTGATATGCTCTTTTTATTTTCAAACTATTATTTTCATAAAAGCAAAGGTAAAATAAAATATACCCACATACGCACACCATTTTCATGTATATTTAGTATAATTACAAATCTATTTTAATAAATTACTAAATGTAAGTTCTCAATTAAACTAAAAAATAAGGACATATAATTACAATTAATATGATTTTTCGATTTTCAAACTGTTATTTTCATATAAGCAAAGGTAAAATATTAACACATATACACACAACGTTTCATGAAAACTGATTAAATTAAGTTTTAAAGTCTTTGCCTTAAAAATAAACAGAGACGAATCTTAAGCAGCACCAGATTGCATATTCCTAAATAAATGAATGTCCTTCAGATATATTCGAACAAGACGTCAAATAACATAATTTAGAGTCCTTCAGAATACAGATACCCGTAAAACTACAAGTGCCGATTTCACTCGACTTAACCAGGTTTCTAGCATTCAATATGTATAACGCAGAGAACTATATCGATCTCTAAAATCTATGTAAACATAAAGCTCCCACTCTAAAATAGCAGTCCAGATTTTAGAAATGCCTATTCTATTAACAATATTCCATTGTTCTCTCTTCAGAAGTAAACGAAAGGATATTTGGTAATATATGCCTGAATGTCCATATTTGTATGTATGTTTATATTGTATAAGTACACTACTAATTAACCATTATCAGTTTCTTTTAGTTTCACATATTTTTACTGCTCTGATGAATTTATGCACTTCAATAAAACTGCAAAATAACTAATATTTATACTTAATCAGGAATTAAACAGATATATAATCGTACAATAAGTGTAAAAATTTTTAGAAAAGCATAAAATAATTAAGAAATATAAATAAATTTTAGGTGACTGAAAGAGATTATGAAACTATGTTGATCAATTACTGAATGAAAGTTTTCAATAAAACTGTAAATAAAATAATCTCCGTTGGGTTTCAATAACATAGTAAGATAACTGCTGTAGTAGTATGTTTTATCATTACATACAATTTTAGACTATCCGTTTTTTACCCCTTTTACAATATTTTGTTCAACTGCTGGAAAACGATCTTTCAAAAGGTAAACAATCGGGAAGTGAAAAAAAAGTTATCAAGTGAAATAGCAAAACTATGGTATTTTCGCAAATATAGAGAAGTTTATTTGAACTTTTATTTTATTCGAAGGAAAAAAATTGTGTTTCGTCATTGATTCTCATATGGGAATACAAAATGGCAAATCAGTCATTGTTTACAAGTATGTTTTCCTCGGATATTTCTTTTGTATTGCTCGACTTTTTCACAAAAATTTGAAGATAGTGTACCTACTGTAGAATTTTAAACACTTCAAAATGTTCGAAAACATTTGTACTGGATCATATTGTGTGTACTGAAGTATTTTTACTTCAATACTTATAATAGTACTTTAAAGTGTTCTTAGTGTCTGGTAAAACTTTATTAAGTACAAATACCTTTTTGTCTTAGTTGAAACTGAGATAGAATTGAAGACCTTTTAAAGAGATTTAGTAATGCATTTTAATCAAATCATAATGATTTCCAGAAGTTTTATTTACCTCTTTGGGGGGGAAATATAAAATTTTCAATCACAATTTCATTTTATTTTATTTTATTTACGACATGAGTAGATATTTTGAATAAAACTACTGTTTTAATTTTGGGCCCCCAACCACAGTAGAAAAGTGTCATAAAATAAATATTAAACTCCCATGTTGCAACAAGAAAGGATATCGGAAAGTTTTAACTGAGGTTTGAATTGGTAGCATTACAACAAACTCGAAAAATATAAAACAGAGACCACTAGATATGTATTTCTTTCATTACAGCTTCAAAAATTCCTTTCTATATCGTTTTCCGATGAAATATTCCTCCCATCTTTTCTTTCAGTACAGACATTTGTTTTCAAAATGTATACCATTTTTAATTCTACTGCAACTCATTTTTCATCCTTATCATGAATGTTCACGTAAGTGATGTAGATGTGCTTAAATCATCTTTTTATTCCAAACAATATTCCACTCCAATTTAATGCTTTATTAGATCTTACAAAAAGCATGTAAACTTGAGCAATTTGATTTAATTAGTTCTTACTTTTTAAATTGCTGAATACTGAATCAAACGAAGGAATTCGCGTTTTTTAAACTACCTGATGAGTTGTTTAATTAAACATTCAAGATACTTTGGTAGTAAGTACTGCAATTTTTTGGAACTGCTATGTTTCTTTGTTTAATTAATAAGCGTGAAATAATTTCTACTTCACAAGCATTGTAATTTTTTATTAATATTTCTAAATGATTATTTTGAATTTACACTGAAAGAACAATTTTTAATTCATTTTATTAAAATATTTATTTTCTCGAGGTCATAGCTTTGAATAAATAATCGTTGAGAAAGACATATTTGCATAATCAAAAAACTAATTTCACACAGAAGTAACTATGAATTTATGAAATAATTTATCGTTTATTTGAAATTGGTTTCGACGGGAATCAAATTATGTCTTTTGTTATCAAAAATGATAAATTAAACAACACCATAAGGCAATGAACAGCTATATATTTATATGATCTCTCGTGCAATCTTTATTCATATATGATCATTTATCACTCTTCAATTTTAAGAACTTCTGTACTTATTTAAAATACCTTTAAAGAGTTTTCTTATTTATTTAATTATTGTATTCATTATCCTTAACCTCTAACATGCATTTGTAGACTATTTCAATTTATCTTTCTTGTTAAGAAAGGTGCTTAATGAATACATGTATGATTAAAATGTAAATGAATTTAGTAACTCGTTTGTTAAGTACTTATGATATTTCCTTATTAAAATTCTCCTTGGATACTTCATATTTAGGATTCCGTTAAACGTGAGCAACTTTCTGTTGAATACTAGGTAAACATCATTTTTAATTAAATAGCCGAATTCAATAAGTAATAAAGACGAATTCAATAAGTTCTTTGAAATCATTTTATTTTCATAACATCATAAACTAAGCGTCTCCGCTCACATCTGTTTAAAATTATTCAGAGAACGTATCTATTCTTGACCTGTAAGTACCTTCATTGAATAATCTCGTTACAACTTTACAAATGAATTCGAAAAATCCTAATATAAACTTCTTTGAATATGTACTTTGAAAAAGTATTTTGTCTAACAGTTTTAAACATATTTGTGCTTCAGATTCTTCAAGGAACATAATTTCTAAATCTTTATGCCAAAAATGTCAAATTTCGTATTAAGAGGACAAAATCATGAAATAGATTTTCAAATTTCTATGGTATTAAAATATCATTTGTAGACTATATTGTCACGAAGATTCGAATAAAAACACCGTTTAACTTAACAGAAAAATTTATTTAAGCTAAGTAGCAACTCGCAACTTTACAAGATCGAGAAGTTGCCTACAGCTAGTGGGTATCAGCTTTTATAACCCAACAGAATATTCGAGAAATAACTAATTTACATATTAAAGAATGATCTAGAATGTTCAAGAACATAAGGAAACAATAAATAACATTTTTAAATTAAAATTCCGTACTTTGGATAAACAGCCATGGCAAGCATCGAACCCACAATCTTCGGATCTGGAACGCGTGCTTTGACCATTCGGCCACTCAGCTCGTTGGCTAAGCTTCTTTATGCGGCAATATATAATCATAAAATTTCTCAGTTCTAATGAAAATATGGTATTTTCAACATAACAAATGTGTTTGCATTCATACGTTTATTTGTTAGAGTAAATGATAAATTTACCCCAGTTTTCAAAAGAACACAATTTAAACCTCTTGTTGATACAGAACATATCGAAAAAGGTGTTTTACATAATAAATAGAGCACTTGTTCAGAAATTCTAGTGAAATAGCTAAGACAGTAAAACTAACATATAAAATCATAGAATTAAAAAAAAGAATTGTACAACAAATCTCTGCAATTATATGCTGGTATGTTTATATAAAGAAATTATTTTTTATGTTAATAATAACTTATTTTTAAAGCAGTCATATTATTAATGCAGTAAACATTTGCTGTAATTAACGGTTGCGTAAAAATTTATGAAACTTTTTTATATTTCTGAAGCTTATTTTCCTTCCTTCAGTATCGTTAGAATAACAACCAAAATTTTTTTCTAATAGTGCTGAGTTTATTGTATTAAATTACAAGAAATGAAGGTGATATTTACCCATTCAATTAAATAAAATCTAAAAGAAAATGTCATTTCAAAATTTTATTAATAAGTAATATAATAAGTAATATAGAATGATACCAATCAAATGAATAAAATATGTTGTTAATGTTTTGGAATTGTGAAAGTAAAGAACTGACATATTTTTTTATTTACAACAAACAATAAATAAGACTTTTTTGAAAAATCGTGTTCAAAAAACTCCACTGGTATTCAAATTTAAGTAAATTTTTAGATTTAGTTGATTCTCTCTAAATTTAGAGGGCAGATTTTAATGAAGTTTCAATTTGAACACATATTGATATAATTTAAATAACTATCCAGCACTAAAAAAACCCACATGCGAGATCATTTGTAACACTCGTCATAATTGGAAGATAAAAAACTGGGGTTACAGGTTCGAATAATAAAGTGTAATAAAAGAAGACATAATATCCTCTTACAGATTTATAGTTCTCTTGTAGAAGAAGGTTGGGGTTTTCTAATGGGTACGAGTACGAGCAAAACATAAAAAGTTTTGTACCTGAAAAAGTAACCCCTAGAAAAGACAATAAAAAAATATATTACACAGGCTTGCGAAATTGAAATTTTTGAAAAATACAAGAGAAGTTTTTCGTTATTTTTAAGTTATTTGGTATGCTGATTTCGAAAATTACCTCCATTTTTTTCCATCACGTCAGGATTTCTTGTAAAATTGATATACATATTACTGGTAATGTCCTATATGGAAAAAATGCTCTCGAACTGTTTGCTTGTACTGACCGGCAACAGTGGGTTTTATCTATTCATGTGAGTTTATTTAATCTGTTTATGATGAGGCATATTAATTTTTAAACAACAATTAAAATTAAAAATGTATACATTTTGTATATAAAGAATGAAAAACATCGCAACCAGAATGCATGAGCCGCACCAGGGGGAGACAAAAAGTTCCCTCGTTATTAAATTTTTTACATTAATTTTATAAGAAAAACACTCCTAGAAAAACCCCATTGACCTGTTTTTATGTTTTATTAAGGTTTATACATGAAATAAATGTAAGTTTGAAATATATTTGAAACTCAATACGAAACAAAGACATTTAAATTTAGTTATGTACATTTTTTTCCTTTAAAATTTCTTTTTGACGTTCTTCTTTTATGTTCAATCTTATCTTCATCTCTTGCTAACATCCAACAATAGTCGGCAAGCATATTCTTATTCCACCTACCTTGATATTTTCTCTCCATATCCTTTGATGTCTTGGTGGAACCTTTCTCCCTGTTCTTCGCTGACGGATCCTAAATTTTCGGGGAAAAAGTCCAAATGCGATTGGAGGAAATGGAATTTTACTCTCATGGAGCAACCCAACACTTGAAATTCGTCTAGCATGTTGCCAACAATTGTTTTAAATTTGGTATCTTTGTGATTGCCCAGAAAGTTTCCCACAACATCTTTGAAGGCAACCCAAGCTTCTCTTTCCTTTAATGTCATAGTTGTCTCAAATTTGTTATCCCTAATAAGTTTTCGGATGTCTGGTCTTACGAAGACTCCCTCTTTCAATTTGGCTTCCGATAATCCAATAAACTTTTTACACATATATTTAAAGCAATCACCATCTTTTGGAAGAGCCTTAACAAACTGCTTCATAACACCTAATTTTATGTGCAGGAGGGTAATAATATTTTTTTGGATCAACCAAGCTTTCTCGAATTACATTTTTGGTGCCTGGCACAAGATTCTGCCTTTTGGGCCAATCTTTTCTGACCCAATGTTGTATTTTGTCACGGCTGTTCCACTCACAAATAAAACACGGAAATTGTGTATACTTGTGTTGTTGACCGAGAAGCATGTGATTTTTTTTAAATCACCGCAAATTATCCAGCCGTGGTTGTCATATTTTATTTTGTTGAGAACGAGAGCTAGGTTTTCATACCTTTCTTTTAAATGCACCGAATGTCCAACTGGCACAGACGCTCATTGGTTTCCTTGATGAAGCAGGACGGCTTTAAGTTTCCTTTTTGACGAATCTATAAAAAGCCTCCATTCATCTTTATTATAGGGAAATCTTAAATTTTCTCATCAATCCAGGAACATCTAGAGCAATAAACAAGTTTCTCGTCTTCTTCAAAATACTGAATAAATTCCTTTTCACGTTTCCTGTACCAATAAAAAGTGGTTTCTTTGGCCAATTCTTTCAATCTGAAGCCTAATAATTGAGCTGACTCTTTAGAAAGGCCCAGATATCTAGTCAAATAATTAAGTTCAACCTGACAGGAAAGCCTAGGGGAGTCGTCTTCAAAGGGGTTATATTTTGTATCAGATTCTTTAACTTCGGGATGTTCAGAGTCAGAAGATTCGGAAGAAAAAACTGGTAATTCTGTCGGAGGCAAAGGCACTGCGCATCAGGTCCATGAGGAACGGGAGGTATGCCCGAAGGAATGTTTGTAGGGTAGGATATTAGCTTGAAATTTTTTCTATTATATCCACGGGTATACAAAAATAAAAGTAACAGTCATCAAAGTGGTTTTTTTGGCTCCCTCCATTGGAATTCCAAATCGTAAGGTAGTCTTCTTTCCTTTGAACCATGAACTTAAATCATTGACACACTGCACACAAACTTTATGAGGAGTCCAAGATTTGTATAGGTCTCTAAGTTTCATGCCAAAATATGCAAAATAAAGCCGTTTTACGTACCCTGTGATGTTCCTCTTGCGATTTTTAATGACACTATTTTCGCTGCAAATGTAGCAAAAGTTATCAGGAATATTTTCACAGCTTCTCCAACTTGAAGCCATTTTCACAGAGTAAGTACTGGTGTTTACATGAGGTCATTAATAAGGGTTCAAGCGTCGCTATAGGTTGGCAACGATTACAACGGGAGGGAGGGATGATGAAGAGGGACATTTCGAGTTCCCAGGCTCGCGCGCTTCCAGGAATCTGTCTAATCGGTGATCTGGTTCAACATTTAAGCTTTAGAAGACCTAAAATACTAATTGCGCTTTTGTAGTTTGCCACAGAAGGGTATTTTAAGGGTTTCACCACGGTAAAATTTCAAAACATGAAGGAAAATATCAAAGTAAAATAGGTGAGAAATATTCATAAAAAACCACATAAAATTGAATTTTTCAAAAAAATGTGACTTGATAGATATTTTTAATGATTCTTTTCAAAATCAGTACTAAAAAATATGTTAAGTTCAGTTGTCACATCCCTTGTATTTTTTTCATCGTAGGCCTGTGTTATTTGAGTGGGTGATGTATAGTGGAAATACGCGTTATATTCTTAGCCCGATATTTAATATATAAATTGAATTTGACCTTTCGCCAACTTAAGTTTAAATCTTAAAGTAAAAACACAATAGGCATAAAAAATGAAGAGGAGAAGTTACTGAATTGAAGGATTTTATTGATCATTAATATAAAATTTAAAAAAATTGATAGAAGCCAATTGATTGAGGTTTGTTTTTTTTTAATAAAAAGAAAGGAGAAAATAAAAATGGACGAAAAAATAAGACAATTATGGATGATGGAACTCCGAGCTCCTCTTCTCGTTTCGGGATCCAGGTCTCCCTCTCTCCTCCATCCTGTCTGTCCGGATGAGAACCGCCAGTCTGGAACTATGCAAGTCAAGTCTAAGTGAAGAGTATCTCTTGTGTATGCAGGGCTGAAACGGCTGGCAACCGCTGATGGTTGGAAAACTCATCAACATTCCAGTGGCCTGGTTGCACGTTGAAAAACGTCCAAGCGCAGGACTAAAACATGCCAATGTGTGGAGTGGGGATATGTCATACCATGAAAAGGGCGAATTTATAAAACTATTGCAACGCAGCGCTCGCCAAGTGACGCTCCTGGTATGTGTGATGTCATCTGATTGAATATCCAGAGTGGCTTATGCGATAAAAAAATAGGTTTTTCGACTCACCAAAGTTATAATTGGGAGCATAACAGGAAAGTTACAAACAGGGAATTTTAATTGAAGCTTATAGAATTAAACTAAACTAAATGGAACAGAATTAAAATTAAATAAATGGAACGGTATGACAAGTCCTCATTCCATGATTTTATACGGAAAATAAGGTAACTTTTCTCTACCTGGAGCTATTTGTCCCCTTCGTTAATCAACTCTATTTTCACACTGATGGTACTAGGAGGTAGGTAGTAGTGCCTCTCCAGGCTGTCTGAGAAATGATCTATAGTACTGGTTCTGAAGCCAAATACCGCGCTATTCCAGGGTACCACTTTTGCATGCCAAGGATGTTGCGGTAATATTGAAAATAATCAGGTAAAAATTTGGCAATTATTAAAAAGATCACTAAGTAATTCAGATGATAAAATTTAAAGTTTCTTATTAGCTGCTGTGTCATTATTATAACGTTCTAGGAATAGAAAGAAATGTCTTGATATTTATTTGAAAGTACGACCATTACTCTACCTCTGCATTTCACAAATTGGGTTCCGTGGTACCCGAGGGTGACAGAGATACTTAGATTTAGATGACCCACACCCACATCCAACTGAAGAGTTTATGGATGCAAAAGCCTAAGTGGGTGAGGAGAACCTTTCGACATTATTCATTTTAATGTTATACACTGAATTATTGAGAGAAAAAAAACTTTTTTATCACTATCACTAATTTTATCAAGTATTTTCCCTCATATTAAAATTTTAAAATTTAATTTTGCATATAAGATTATATTGAATTTAATATATTATAAATTTCCTTTAACTTTTTAATATGATTACCCTTATTATCTATTTTTTTTTAAATATTCGATCTGTGTTTCGTTTTCTTATTTTTTAATAAACATCGGAACGAGATTACATCTTACTTGCATGTAATGCTGAGTGTTACCTATCATTAAACATTTACATTTTAGTGAATCGAGTTTTCCAATTCTGTACAAGTAGGTTGGGAAACTTCCATGACCGGTTATGAAATAATTTAATATGTTATTTTCGAATTTCAACTTTTGTTCTACTTTAGATATTATAGTATAGGTTGCTCTTTCTTTTCCACTATTGTCCCAATAATCTTGCCAATCTTTATTCATGTTTTCTTTCATATATTTTTTAAGTATTGATACCGGGAGCTGTATTGGTTTGTAATTTATTGATTTCGTGGCGCTCTTTGCTAAAATATCTGTATATTCATGACCGGTATTCCCCGTATGAGCTTTAATACAAATTATATTAATTGTTCGGTTATTCATGTTTTTACATTCTTTTTGTATCTCGGTAATTAATTTGTACTAATTGTTCTAGGTTATTGATTATTGAAAGACTGTCAGTATATAAATACATATTGTCTTCACTCACTTGTTTTATCTGTATGAGGGAATCAAGTATTGCAGACCCCTCAACCTGAAATACAGTATTATGACAATGCAATTTTGTTCTACAGGTATATACTATCTTATTTCTTTTTATTATTACATAACCATTACCAGGTGGCAGAGATACTGTGGCGAAAAATAGATTAAGAAGCTGCTCTATAAGGTTCAAGTTCTGTGATGTTAACCTATCTAGTAAATATATTTTCAGAAAACGCTGCTGTGTTTTTTCATCATTAAAATGAAATCATAGCTATTTTCGCCTTTAAAAAAGGTGAACATAGGGCTCAAAATTCCCATCTGTATGCATCACACTAGTTACAAAATGCCTCTTTGAAAGACGGGAAGTATGTGTGGCCCTCGTATATGATGCCTTCCTAAGACCATTAAACCTCCATTGTTTATAAAGGTAACTTTCCCTTTACTCCCGTGATCTCTGTTTCATAGTTTTCGGTTTCTCAGAGAGTTAACCCTTCCAGGTTCATTTTATTTTGGGATTATAAGAAAAAAAATTTACCCATAGGCTTATTTTTATACATACATAGCTTTTTAAACATAATATCATCATTCGCATACAAAATTTCCTAAAATATATTGTAAAAAAATCAGTTTAAACAAATAAATAATTTACATGTATAGTTCTGTAAGGCACAAATCATTAGACTTTGGGAGTCAATTCACACTAACTATAAATATAAAGTTTAGAATACCTAACTTTAATCTTGAATTAAATTTTATTTATATCCTATGCATTTACATACATGATTATGAAATTATTAATCAAAATTTGGTCGTGTATGATACAATAGAAAACACAGAGCAGAATCCAATATCGCAATCTAGACAGTAGAACCTTGTTTTGCTTCTTACCTTCTTCCCTCTAATGTCTCTCTTTGAGCAGCAAATAATCTAGTATCCAGAAAAGTAAACAAAAGCATTCGAAACCATAAAAAGCACATGTGACACAATTCGGGAAAGACTGATTGCACAGTGTAAAACTTAACAGTGCCCGAGCTACACTCGGTATGAGCCAGGATGGTACATTTCGCCTGCCCGAGTTCAGCTCGGGAAAAACCGGGAAGGGGTTAAGCCAGGTCATGTGTTTGTATTATAACTATTATTGGAGATATCATCTTTTCAAGCCTGTAGCATAGAGATTTTGGAATCAATATCAATCCTTTGTTACTCTTCTTATAATTTATTAATTTCTACACCTGTTTCAGAATGAATATTTTATATACAAGATAATATGTAATTATTTTCAAATTACCATTTTGATATACGCACTCTGTGCACATTTTTATAAAAGCTGTTGCACAAATAAGTTTCAATTTTAAAACTCTTTTTCAAATGCTCTATAACCTACAATTGCAATTTTTAGTACGATTTGTATAAAAACATTTTTCTGTTTATTGTAAAAAACTATAAAAACTGGGATTATTCTTAAAAGTTAGCTAAAATCATTAAAAGCACTTATGCTATATTATCATATTTACGAATATCCAAAATTTTAAAATTCTCTATTCCATAGTTTTGAAACACTGTTGCGCAAAAGGTTTGAAATTCTAATTTGGAACAATACAGTAACATATGTTAAAAACTTAAAGACTTTTATATGAATTTAATACACATTTCTAATTTATATTACTAATTTATATTGATGTATGATGATTTAATATATTTTTATTCAAACATAACCTCAGTAAGCATTCCTATGAGATAATTTTTTTTTAATTTTTTAATATATAAAGAGGATTTTTCGCACTTAAATAGGTATTTTTTATAATATATAACTATGTTTTTGTAATATATACTTGTAATATGTTCAAACCATATTGCCTTATACTGTTTTGGAGATCAAATCTGAAAGTTATCTTAATTTTAATCGATAGTGTATTTACTTTTTGTAATTTAGAGACTATAGCTTAATATCACTTTATGGTATCAAAACTACAAATTAAATATACTAAGTATTTAGTTTTTGTGTTTCTTAAATGATTGCAGTAATCTTAAAAACCCAGTAAATGATTTTTATACACAGTACAATACCTTACTTTACTACTACTTTTGATTTATCTTCTAAATATAAAAACTGTAATGGTAAAATCCATAATACATATTTGTAGAATAACTCAATATTACAAATAATACCATATTTACTGCTTTAAAACAAACTCTACTACTTTTTTTAAAGAATTTAAATGCATAAGAATGCAAAGTTCATAAACAAATATTTCAATTCGAGGTATACTTGAAGAATTCTTTTAGATAACATTCTGAAAAAGTTTGCTCTTCCCTAAAGTAAATTTTTTCTAAGCTCTCAGACTTCTAGGCATGTAAACCGACTAAATTTACCTCTCAAAAAAGATTATTCGATGAAAAAATCAAAAGCTTAGATAAAGAATATCTTTTGATTCTCTGGGAATTTTTTTATGGGTTATTCTATTTTCCACCCGGAGGATACCATGTATGTAATCTTGCATTCCGTATCATAAACTGTAACTGTTAACTGAGGGACTTTTAAAATTAATTCATTTTCTTCAAAATACATTTCCTTGAAAATTTAATATATATTCACTAATATATTTATGTGTAAATGGATAAGATTTAAATATAAAATAAAGTATTGCCTACTTTAAAAGTAAATAATTAGTAATTTTTATTATATTTATTAAACATACGCCATGGACATTCTTTTTATACATAACATGGACATTTTTATCTCCTTATATAAATTAGATGCAGTACTGGAGTTGAAAATAATTTTGTTGTAAAAATTTCAATGGAAATATCATTTTAGTTTAATCTGAATTAATCTTGATTTTTGGTGAAACGTCTGTACACATGTATGTAACTAACTAAATTGCCCTAAACAGTTTAAATTTTATGTTTATAATTGTTGTAACATCTAGATGTATGCCTTTATTTTTGATTGAAATGTATGCAATTTATCGAAAAATCTCACTATGACTGATATTAACGCTACCGGTCTCCACCACTTGAGCTCTACAATACAATAGAAAATACCAACATTTTCACATGTATATTAACCTCTCATTTTTGACAGTACTAAAATTTTAAAAAATCAGAAAATTATTAAATCATATACTAAAAAATTAGGTTTTAAAAAAAATTAATAATCTTGAATAATAAAATTTCCCTATAAATTTTAAACTGTAAAAAAACATTTGGACGGTGATTTCTGCTTAATTGGCAACAAAAAATTCCTTAAAAATTATACTATAGCTGATTAATCACTGTCTATAGCTGCAATCAAACAATCTATAGCTGCTGTTTGTCTGCTTATCACACTTTTATAACGCTACAAATTACAGCTATTAGTTCCAAAGCTGTGATTATATTTTTTTTAAATCTTTTTACTTTCACAGTTTTCGTATTCAGTTTATTGAGGTAAATATTCTTCTAGAATTTGAAAATATAAGTGAAGTTGCCATAGAAATGAAGCAAAATTTAAGATTTAATTTTACTTTCTATAATATGAGTTAATAACAAATTAAATATTTTTAAATCGATATTAAATATAGTCTCACTGATTAGTAGATTTACTGCTTAACAAGCAATGTATGTTTTAAAATATCGCTTTGAAAGAAATTTTTAGTGTTATTACACAAGCATAGAGACATTTCTTTACAGGTAAAATTATATGTTCAAAACATTTACTTCGAATTTTTTAATTAGATTAGAACCTTTTAATTCGTCTCTGGCATTTTAAACACACTTACGCCTTTTCAGGTTAAACTGAAGTTTTGCGAGTAAACACAACAAACAAATTGCCTTAAACAGTTTAAATTTTATGTTTATAACTGTTATAAAATCTATGTGTTACTATGTACATCTATGTTCAAACTATGTACACTTTTATTTTTTATTGAAATGTATGCACTTTATAACGAAATATCACAATATAACGGTTATTAACGGTACCGGCCCCCCAGATTCAGATCTTGAGCTCTATAATACAACAGAAAAATACCGACAATTTCAAATGCAGTTTAACCTCTCATTTTAACAGTCCTATTTCACAGTACTAAATTTTAAAAATTCGGAAATATATTAAAACATATACTGCGCGTTTGAAAATAAAATTAATAATCTTCAATAATAAAGTTTGTATATAAATTTTAAACTGTAAAAAACATTTCGACGGTGATTTCTGCTTAATTAACAACAAAGAATTCATTAAAAATTGTACTACAGATGATTAATCTGTTTGTCTGCTTACCACACTTTTATAATGCTACAATTTATACCTATTAATTTCAAAGATGTGATTATATTATTTAAAATCTTATTACTTTCACAGAATTTGTATTCAATTTATTAAGATAAATATTCTTCTAGAATTTGAAAATATGAGTGAAGTTGCCATAGTAATGAATTAGATTTAATTTTACTTTTCATAATATGACGTTAATAACAAATTAAATATTTTTTAAAAATGTATATTAAATAAAGTCTCACTGATTAGTAGATTTACTGCTTAACAAGCTGTATATGTTTTAAAATATAGCTTTGAAATAATTTTTTAGTGTAATTACACAAAAACGAGATTTTCCTTTACAGGTAAAATTATGTGTTCGAAACATTTACTTCGAATATTTTAATTAGATTAGAACCTTTTAATTCATCTCTGGCATTACTTTTAAACAGACTTAAGCCTTTTTAGGTTCGACTAAAGATTTGCGAGTAATTAAGAATTCACCAATTTAAGTTTTTAAATAAATGTATTTAATTTTACCCTTAATTCAATTTTGGAAGAAAATTGGGTTCTCTTCCGTTGCCGAAGGTTTTAAAGAGATGTTTGTAAAATCTATTTCTAAATTATATTCTAAAAGAAATCAGATATTCGTCAGAATATTTTCCACTTGTAATGACAACAAATTTTGGGAAAATCGAAACGGAAAATTTCCGCTACATTCCGGTATTAATTTTTATTTGTAATTAAAAACAATTTATTGTTTACTAAAAACAATATATTGTTTATTAAAAACAATATATATTTTTAACTGAATCCTTAATTTTCAATTCACAAATAATTTAATATGCATGATATTTAAGATTTCTTGCTAAATTCATCGCATATTTTTCTATTTTATTGCAATACATTAGAGTACAAGTTTGAATACTCATAAAGTTGAATCCAAATTAGATTATGATTAAAAATATTTAAATTCCTTTCTCTATAAAAAAATTAACATTTTTTACAAAAATAATCTTTCGAGTACTATAAATTATTGTTTTTATATAAAGAAATACGATGCATTTTATTATCGAGAAACTACGTATCTAAATAGTAATTTTTGTAGACTAAATTGTTACTTTCTGTATTTACAAAAACAAATCCCGTATTTAGTGCATACAATGTAATACTCTAGAGCATTGATTCTCAACCCTTTTTAAGTTCCCCCCCCTACGTAGCTGAAATGTGTTGAACACCCCACTTTTCAAAAATCCCGTAATTTAAAATATAGAGTAGGAGAAGTACTCTACTTTAAGAGAAAAACGTTTAAGTATTTTTTTCAACGAAGTAACACAACAAATATTTTTTCTGAGATGATCCCAAACGATGGTTGTCGATTAAATATATTTTTTCTGAATATCTGCCCGATTTCTTACCGAATATAGGGGATAAAAATTATTAGTTAAGGTACTGCCGCGTAAGTTCATTTTATTAATGGTAAAAATCGTGTAAATTATCAATGAAATAAATTTATTTGGTGTTTTCAAAATTAAGTTTAAAAGCTAAAACCTTCTCATATGGTCAAACCTTCTCAAAACATCAGCTTCATTCCATGATGCTGGGATGATGCTGATGGCCAGTGAACTTGTTTGGGACATTAGGGAGGCGATGTAAGCATATTTGGCTTTCAAACTTAATTTTAATAATACTAAATAAATTCATTAGATTAATTATCTAATTCACACGATTTTTACCAGTAATAAAGCGATCTAATACGACGATACCACACCAGCAATTTTCACTCACTATGTTCTCATGTGAGAAATTGGGCCGACATTCAGTGAAATATATTTAATCTACAGCATTCATTTGAGATTTGCTTGAACCTGTCTCAGTAACAAAAATTTGGTGTGTAATTCTACTGAAGAAAATTACTAACTCTATTGTAAGAGACAGAAGGTTTAAGTCTCCTTTCCTATACTTTAAATTTACAAAGGAGGCGTTGAACCTATTTCGGCTCCATAGGGGGGCGGCAACTTAAAACAGGTTGAGAATCACTGTTCTAGAGTGCCATATGTTTACACGTATGCTTATTTTGGGTCACTTACAACGATCACAGGCATTTTGTTACAGAATTTTATGATTAAATTTGGTTTTCGCTTGCAAACCTTTGACACTTGGTCATAATTTTAACGTGCATCACCGAAAAAAGAATCAACAAGCTAGCAACTATTATCATACAGGATCGCAGATTTGTAGTCAAGCCAAAAAGAAGAGATGGCTGAAGAATGAGGGTTATGCAAAACCATGTCACAACCATGTGATGCATGTATTTTGCTTTTTCCACTTGCTTGCTTTCCCATAGTGTGAATGGTTAAAAGTTTGGTCTAATTTCTTATCTTAATATTTTACATTGTACATAAATTGAAAAGTCTTCTTCCATTTTCGATCAAAATTTACCAATTTAGGATTTTTCTTTCGGAAATATTCAATAGTATAAATCGAAAATAAACGAAAATGAGTCACATGGACAATCCTCTGTATTAAAGCAGAGTACACTAAACAAAGTTAATCAAGTCGAATTTTGTGAAAGTGATTGAATTTTTAAAAGTAAACAGTTAAATCTTTTATATTAATACTTCAGTTAAAGCAGAATACAAGAAAACTACTTATAATGTAACTATCACTGTTAGAAATGAAAATGAAGTAAGTTTCAACTTGATAAGCCATTGCTTACATCAGATTTTTTAAAGGAAAACGATGGAAGCTGATATTTTTTGCTTTCATATCTCTTTTATACTGTTGTTAGTACATTCAAAAGCTGCACAAAGAGCAAGGTATTTCTGGAAATGATAAAATGAAATTGAGAGCGTATATATGATCAACGGTAAGCAATGGTGTAAACAAATATTATACGAATGCATCACGTGATTTTCTATACTCTCCGTACCAAACGATGAATAATCCTCATTGTTTCCAGTGCACAACGATAAAGCAAGGCCACATATTGCTGGTTACGGAAGACAAATGCAGATATTACCACACTGTGTAATTTGACCTGATATCCCCCAGTTTGATAACTAGTTGTTTTCTCAGCTGAAGAAACTATTAATAAGTTGTAATTTTAAAAGCAGTTGTGGTGGTTTGATAGCGATACTAAAACCAAGGAGCAAAATGAGTAGAACAGAATTGTGAACACAACTTTAAAGCAATAAATTGCTTCTCAAGCTGGTTACTTTACAAAAGACAACACACAATTAACAGTAACCCGATATTTTGTAAATATAATCTTATTACTTTTATTTATTAAAATGAATTCAACTTTCACCTTTCTAGGATAAATGTCTACTAATATAAACAAAACATGTAAAATAGATAATGAAATGGGCTTGATTTATATGAGGCTTTTCTAATATAATTTTCTTTATATAAACAAAAATATTTTCCTGCACTTTTATTTTTATCGAACTTCAATACAGCAATATTGTCACTACATTTTTCATGCATCAAATCATCTAAGTATACCAGGATATAGTTTTGCATATAAATTTCATAACTTTTTTTACATATATATATTTTTACGACCTACTAGATTCTCGTGCTGTTGTGTTGTACAACAAACAATATGTGTTATTTTTCGTCCCCTAGTTTGTCCAAATGTGTTTTCTTTTTTCACTTTCTTGTATGGGGGTTTGCTCAGTGCATCTGTACTTAGATTGAGACGCATATGGGTATATAAATAGTTGATTTCCTACATTTTCTTTAAATATACACTTTACTATTACACTTACGATTACACTTTACGATTACACTGACGATTACACTCTACTATTACACTTTACGATTACGATTACGATACAATTATGCTATGCCAATATGATATCAATATATTTTTAGCGTATTATTGCCAACAAACTCTGAACTAGAGGGAATGGCCCAGAAAGTTCAGAACACTTATCTTCCTATGAACGTATCTTGTGAACGCTTTTACAAACCACTGAGTGACAGCCCACTGAAAGTGTTGCTCACTCGAAGCAATGAAGCTGATTTCTTCTGTTCAACTTAGTAATTATAAGCATTAAATACAAAATAATGAAATCATACACGAATAAGAGAGTACAGAGCAATTTTTCATTAATTTTCATAAGAGATAAAGATGGAAGATATTTCTGTCCATATCAAACTTCCATTTTCGTGACGTCTTTAACTTGATGTAACCCATTATATTACAAATGTAATGCTTAATTAAACAGCCAATTTGTAAATTAATTCCCATAAGTCCTCAGAAAATAGAAATCATTCGATACGTTT
Source organism: Pardosa pseudoannulata (assembly GCA_032207245.1). Classification (NCBI taxonomy): domain Eukaryota; kingdom Metazoa; phylum Arthropoda; class Arachnida; order Araneae; family Lycosidae; genus Pardosa; species Pardosa pseudoannulata. The sequence goes on from CM063498.1 coordinate 33,992,940, forward strand.
CTGGAAAGTTCTTTCTCTTCAGAAGAACGATTGAACGAAACCAATTAGCATAATTGCGTTGATTTCTGGTGCTACGAACTGTCAAGGTGTTTGATGACTTGTTCTTCGGGAATTATCAGATATACTTAGTGCTAATCTAATTAATCAAGGAACTTCCAAAATCTTTGTGACGGGTTGATAAATTAGTGTAATAATTAAAGTTTGAAATTAACAAAGTTAGTACTGCTCTTCAAAGACTGAATAGTTGTTTGTGAACGCCGATTTTAAATAAACATATAAAAACTATATTAAACAATTATAGATTAATAAAATACTTAAAGAGAGTTAAAATTTTCTATGCATGAGAACTATTCTAAATTTTGTTTAAAGTATATAATGCCTACCATACTGCTATGATTTCATTAAGTTTCAACATTTAAATTAACGACATATATTACACATATATATTGTATATTATATATATGTAATATGGGCGAGATTCATCAAAAAGCTCAACACATTTTATTTCTGGTCACGATACATCAAATCCATACAACAGTCAAAAACTTCGAGAACATAGTACACACAAACTTTTAAAGTACGGATTTCTCGGGTAAAAAGACTACTAATAATCCCTAAGGACATTTGATCATGTGATAAAAAATACAGATGTCTAAAGAGAACGCGTTTGCTATTGGTCAAAGAAGTACACACAGGGGCTGGATTAAGTCTACAGATTTTCTGGAGGGAAAAATCAGAATTACCAAGCAAACCCCAATAACTTAATTTATAAACAAAAGTTAATAAATTAATATTAAAATATTTAAATAAAGGATTTTAATATTACATATATATATCATATTTTTTATAAGCAACGATTTATGGCCTCGGGTATTTAGATATTTTGCAATCAAACTGACACATTGTCACACTTGAACGTGGAAGTTTAACGGTGTTCTGCAAAAATTGCAATCAGATTTTTATTATGAAAAGATGAAAAAAATTATTTTAATTAAGCGTTCACTTATATATGCAGTATGTTTTTTCATCTGTGAGGCTTTAATTTTTATTTATCAAAAATATACACACAAAGGAATTTATTTTCCATAGAGACCTTAATAATACTGGTTTGTTTATTGCTTGTTTCTGTATAGAATACTATAATTAACTAAATTTTCTCATAGTAAGCCTATTGAATGGCAATACTAAGTTTCAAATTAAAGTTTCATTTGTCATTGGATCTAATGTACATTTAAATAACTTTGAATTTGTAAAATTAATAGAAATACGAGTTATTAGAAAAAGATTTGTGAGAAAACTAGTTTTTAATTTTTGTTTGGTTTTTATAAGGAAATAGCATTTTTTGTACAAAAAACATTTGTTTGTCAATAAATTTTATTTTTATATTTTACGTTGCTTTAATTTTTTTATTGTATTAAAATTAAATATTCTTTCATTTAATAAATTTATTTTTAAATCGAGGTTGTTCAGAAGGTTACAAAATGTTTTTGTGCGTTTACTTATATATAAATATCGATATACCCAGATACGAGTATATAATATAAAGAGAGAATGTGTACTGTCTTCCCATTTTCAAATTAATAAATGTTGCCTTTATAGTAATACTCATTCTTTTAAAATACCAGTGCAGGGAGACCTTTATTAAACCAAAACTAGGGTAATTTATCGTTTTTGATATATTTGAGTTCATCAACATCAGATGTTACCAGATAATTTCAATAGATGCAATTCCAACCATCCTACAAAATGGCTGTATATTTGATAGGTACAGCAAGTATATATACATATATTTCAAAAGAAATAATAAATTAAGTGTAATATTGTCATTTACTGTAAGTTTTAAATGTCAAAAACATAAAGTCGAAAAGTTTCATATTTCTTTAAAAATTAGAGAAAAAAATATTTAACAGGAGGTTTCACTGCGAAACCACTGTCCGCTAAAGGGTTAAAGATGAATGTTTGCTCTTCTTTAACCCCTTGGATATATTAGAAGAATGACACTCGTCATATGCAAATTTACCCAGCGATAACCAAATCAACTTTAACAAGTAAAATTTTATTTGTAACTTAAATATTGTTAAAACTAAGCCCAAATATGACTAAAATAAATGAATCTCCAAAACATTTATCAGGTTTCCACATTAGATATATAACAGTTATCTATATATCCGTAAATTAAATATATTTCACATGCTAAAATATCTTCATATAAATATGTACTACTTAAATGATTTTGACAACTGATATTCATTAGTACTTATTTGAATATACAATAGAAAACTTGTGACGAATGTAATTCGTAATTTAAATCTTCTACTACCTTTATAAACTATTCCTCTCCAAATAAATCCGCTTGAAATAAATTCCTTTATCCGCTCCAAAAAAATTTGTTTCAACTTTAACAAGTAAATTTTTATTTGTAACTTAAATATTGTTAAAACTAAGCACAACTATGACTAAAATAAATGAATCTCCAAAACATTTATCAGGTTTCCACATTAGATGTATATCAGTTATCCATATATCCATAAATTAAATATATTTCACATGCTAAAATACCTTCATATAAATATGTACTACTTAAATGCGTTTGACGACTGATATTCATTAGTACTTATTTGCATATACAATAGAAACTTGTGACGAGTGTAATTCATAATTTAAATCTTCTACTACCTTTATAAACTATTCCTCTCCAAATAAATCCGCTTGAAATAAATTCATTTATCCGCTCAAAAAAAAAAATGTTTCAACTTTAACAAGTAAAATTTTATTTGTAACTTAAATATTGTTAAAACTAAGCCCAAATATGACTAAAATAAATGAATCTTCAAAACATTTATCAGGATTCCACATTAGATGTATATCAGTTATCCATATATCCATAAATTAAATATATTTCACATGCTAAAATATCTTCATATAAATATGTACTACTTAAATGCGTTTGACGACTGATATTCATTAGTATTTATTTGCATATACAATAGAAACTTGTGACGAGTGTAATTCGTAATTTAAATCTTCTACTACCTTTATAAACTATTCATCTCCAAATAAATCCGCTTGAAATAAATTCATTTATCCGCTCAAAAAAAAAATGTTTCAACTTTAACAAGTAAATTTTTATTTGTAACTTAAATATTGTTAAAACTAAGCCCAAAAATAACTAAAATAAATGAATCTCCAAAACATTTATCAGGTTTCCACATTAGATATATATCAGTTATCTCTATATCCATAAATTAAATATATCTCACATGCTAAAATATCTTCATATAAATATGTACTACTTAAATGCGTTTGAAGACTGATATTCATTAGTACTTATTTGCATATACAATAGAAACTTGTGACGAGTGTAATTCGTAATTTAAATCTTCTACTACCTATATAAACTATTCCTCTGCAAATAAATCCGCTTGAAATAAATTCATTTATCCGCTCCAAATAAATTTGTTTCTTTTTTTATGCGTGTCAAGAAAATTATTCTGGATGTTACTTTAAAACTTATCTTTTTATAAAATCAACCCATTACATCTTCGTTCATAATCTTCCTAGGTTTCTCAACTTTATTAATATAAGTAAATGGGATTCAGAGTATTATTAGACGTAAAATTAGTTGTTTGGACCCAAAATAAAAATATGTAGACCTTTAAATATGCTTTTATCATTCATACTACTTTACCTGTTTTATTTATCGAATTATAGAATATTTAAAGCCCTCGTGAGGCCTACTACACTATTCCATGCGATTTTCAGAAGATACTACCTAACTTTAGAGCATGAAAGTCTTAACTATAACAGCCTATTCATGATTTAATATAAAATAAACTACTCTGCTTTGTTTATGTTAAAAAAATTCCTATGACATTAACAAAGATCTAACTTTATAAAGCTTATCGAGCTCTCTCATACAGCTCAATACATTATTTAAAAACTAATATAATAATATGTACATCAAGTAAAAAAGTAAAAATATACTTCCCACAAAAAAATTAAATTTACAAATTAGAAACTAAAAACAAAAAAACCTTATTTTAAAAAACAAATAAAACCTTATTTTTTCTAATATATGAATTTCAAGTATATCAGTACGAGTAGTAGATTTTACTTTCTACTATTGTAAAGGTAATTGCTCTTTAATTCTTTATTTCTCAATAACTTTTTTACTTTTCTTCATTTTAACCCTCTAAGCGGTTCACACGTTCAATTCCGCCAAACAGATGATGACCTCAAAACTTACAATTTTCAACCTCCAAAAACTCCATACATTTTTGCCAGTGCTTTCCCCCGTGGAGTTTTGAGATAAGAGGGTCGGGTCTATTGTTTAGGAACTGCACCCCTCTTTTACTGACGTTTCTTGAGGGATGCAACCCGTACCCCTTGAGGCAGAAAGGCGCTGTCAGATTTTCATGGCTTTGTAAATCTCTATTTCGAAGCATTTCGTTTGCGGTAACAGATGTATCTCTAATTGCACCACTTAAATATCTTGGATGACTTTCGTAAAAAAATATAAATAAGTCTCTCAAAGAATATTTTTATTTGTACTTTTAGAATCCCTTATTTCTTATGGGATAATATTCCAGACTTGAAGAGCTTTGTGTGTATTAAAAATTAACAATCTATAATATCTACTTATACATCTATATTTAACCGGAAGTAAAGGGACAATAACGAGGGTGGGTTTTCTATATTCCATTCTAGTCGACAAAGGGTGAAGGTAAAAATCATAGAACTCTTTGGCCACTGACATTAGCGTATTTTGGAGAATTTTTTTCTAGATGTGTTCCACTCGGAGGGTTAAAAGCTTAAAAACATTTAAATTTGCAGTAAAAATGATTAGTTTCTAATATACATATTTGAAATCTTATTCGTTATCTTACAAGTGAATTATTTTTTTCATTAAGTATATATTTTTAAGTTTCCTTTAAAAATAGATTACTTGAAATGATAATAATAATATTTTTTAAATGTAAATAACGTGAAAATATCACTAAAAACTTTTTAATTTAAGATAAACATTTAAAAAAGGGTGTTTTGATGGAAATTTTAAATTTTAAAAAGGTTATATTTACCCTTAAATAAGACTGGAAAAAGCACTTAAGTAATCAGTAAAATGATACTATATGTTGTAAAATAAGCTGAAACGGCAAAACTAAAATCATATATTGAAAGGGTACCCGTTTGAATATCCTCCATTTAATTGATGTATAAAACACGCTTTCACAAGTTTAAAACAATTTGTTTTCTCAAAGAGTTTCACACAGCATTCAATACATTGTTTTTAAAGATTTATCCACATAGTAGCTATATATTACTTCGAAGATAGCAAAAAAATTGTTTAATAGTAAATATAAGACTAAATACAGAAATCGTCCCCTATATAATAATAGCCTAAGTTATCTGTACATCTGTCCTCCAATTTGTGAAGCGGTTGGACCTGGAATGGATAGAGGCATCCATTCAAAGCGAATAAAGTTTATCTTCTCCTAAACTATCGATCCAATTCTAAAATAAATTTGTATAAATATGCTTCATATCACAGCAAAAAATACTGTCGTCTTTAAAAAGTTCGAACCCCCCCTTCCCCCTTTTCGAGGTTTAATACCCTTATTTCAAGCCCTATTTTCCCCGGTTAAGAGCAGACGATTAAATTTATCCATTTATCACTTTGTAAATAGGTAAAAATAACAATTTTTTTCTAGCATTGTGACGTCATTCCTTTAAACATCTCATTTAATCATTTCAAATTTTAAACTATTTAAATAACGTCTACACTATTTTAATATCTTTTATCATTGAACTTAGATATTATATAAAGGATTTTCTTTTATATTTGGCTTAAATAATAGATTAAGTACATACGTGATAATTTTAAATTTAATCATCGATTATTTTTTTGTTGCAAAGAAACTTTTACCACCAGTATTAACAATAAATTCTTTTCATATAAGTCTAGGAGTCACGGATTAATAAATATCTAACTTTTAATTTATATATATTTAGAAATTAAGAAGTTTATTCTTTTGTGTGTTTGTTTATTATACATAATCACACGGTTTGACTAAATGAATTCAATGGGATTCTAAACTGCATTCACAGTATCGGAAGATTCTAGAGGAGTATGACGATAAATAAATTATTGAGAGTGAACCAGATAATTCTCAGCCAAAAAACAAACCATTTTCTACCTGCCTCATTGGGTACTTAACAGTTCTGGAATATTAAAAATTTTACTAATTCTGTCATATGATGGGCTATATGCTAGTTTATAATAGCAGCAATGGTGAGGTATATTTTGGTAAACAAAATGTTCTGAAAGCTTTTTATATTCCTGTTGTTTAAGTATTTACTTAGTGCAATGTGGATTATTCTTTGATAGAAATTTTTTTCTTAACATAAATGTTTATGGAACAATTCGCCTATAATACATCAAAAGTATAAAACATGTTTTTATTAAAAGATCTTTTCAAAAATAATTCTTCAAAGACTGGAAAAGTTTTTAGCACAAACCCGCACTTGAAGCACTCTAGTGGCAGTAAATATTAAAATGAATTTTTTATTGATAGCCTTCAAAAGTGTTCGTCGGGATTTCAAACAAGTTAAGAGTTGTGTATCAAGATAATTTCAATAACATAAGTCTGATAAATTTTCGAGCACTAAAATTAAAACATTTTTAAGCACTTGAGTACTTGAAGAAACTGTGTGCCTCTATATTTCTTTTAAAACGTTATTGCTGAATAAACTAACTTAAAAAATTAAGTAGTTTTCTTAGATTCTCTTATATCAAGTTTGGTTGGATTTCTTCATTCATAAACTCACTAAGTTATTTCAATAAACTTAATATGTAAATGTGGATCAGGAGTAATAGGTAAACTTCTCTCATAAAAATTTCAGTAACTGTAATCATATCATATGAAATCTGTAATCATATCATATCATATGAATATCATATGAAATTATATATATTTTTGCTTCCTTTTGGAAACAACGAAATTTGAGCTTATTCTTTCGACGATCCTTTTCAGAATTTTCAAGCTGTGTTTTTGGGACTTTTACAAAAGTTACCCTATACATTTAGCTAATATATTCTTCACATTATATGTTGATTGCATTGACGCATGCGCAATGAAACATTATATGACGAAACTGTGTTTACATTACACTGTGTCACATTATTTGAAGAAACTGTGTGACTCTATATTTCTTTCAAAATGTTATTGCTGAATAAACTAACTTAAAAATTAAGTAGTTTTTTTAGATTCTCTTATATCAAGTTTGATTGGATTTCTTCATTCATAAACTCACTAAGGTATTTCAATAAACTTAATATGTACATGGGGTTCAGGAGTAATAGGTAAACTTAACGCATAAAAAATTCAGTAACTGTAATCATAAACTAAATTTTAGTTTTATGTATATTCTATTTTTAACCTCGACTTATCTCCTTTGATTTGAAAATGAAATATTATAAATTTAAATTTTTGCATGAAATCCATGTAGAGGTAAAGGCCCTATATACACTCTATTGCCAATGATGACCGGTCACTTGCGATTTTAGACATTTTGTTGAATATCTAGAAAAATACATCAGGAATCGGCCTGAAACCTCAGGCGTGTAAACAGAATGGTAGATGTCATATATTTCAGCTAAGAATTTTTCCCGAAACACACAGCTTGAAAATTCTATAAGGGATCTGTAACAAAGAGTTACAATTGAACAAAGCCAGGGCGAAACCGATCTAGAAGTGAAAGCGGAGTGACTCTCCTTCGAAACCATTGGTCAAGAGGAATTGCTAACCGCGGAGTAGTCCACTTCGGCCCAGGAAAACGTTAACCAACGAACTTTTTTAGAGAGATCTGCAAGCCCCCTCGGAGAGAGAGCAAAGGAGAAGGAGCTTGGAGCTTTGGATCTTCTGCAAGAGTTCAAGAACCATTTTTTATTCATCAAGACCCCATGTTTGGCAAATGTTCGATCGAGTGTGGTCCTTTTGGCATCATAGCCAAAAAAATCATTTTACATTTTATATCCTACTAACATTTCTATTAAAATTCTAACAAACAAAATTCAGCAGGAATAATTAGTTTTTTCTTTTTTTTCCCAATTTCCACTATACGTGCAGCTGGCCTTGAAGCTCTGTCGGCCTCATCATAACAGGATCGTAGATAGAATAAGCTTGAAATCTGTTATTTAAAAAAAGAAGCAAAAAGATGAGGGGCTGTATCCCAAATTTCATATGTTATTAAAAATCTAAGTGCAAGTAAATTGGTAAATATGTAATATTTCTTTCACTGCATGATATTTTAAAGTTGAGGCTGTCATAAAAGCTAATGATATTGCAGTATACAGTATGTATATTTTGTATTTATACAAAATACTATATTTAGATACAGCCCCTCATCTTTTTGCTTCCTTTTAGAAACAACGAATTTTGAGCTTATTCTTTCGACTATCCCTTTTAGAATATTCAAGCTGTGTTTTGGGGACTTTTACAAAAGTTGCCCTAGACATTTAGCTAATATATTCTTCACATTATATGCTGATTGCATTGACGCATGCGCAGTGAAACATTATTTAGTAAACCTGCTCATTTTACATCCAATATTTATTACTTTTTAATTTTAATTTCAGGGTATTGTGTTCAATTTTGTTTATCATACATCCTGAAAATAACATTATTTGACATTGAGAACTCTGCCAATTATAAGCCAAACTCTTGGAGAAATTTGGAATTGTTTTTTATAAAAACCTTAATATCTCCTGGAGTATACGTGCTATCCTCATAACAGTGACCATAGATTATTATAAGAAGCAGTGTAATCATGTGCTAAAGTTTCAACGCTTTTCATATATTACTTTTTATAGGGTTATCCGAAACATACTCGTTTTTCTTCAATTTGTTGAAGATCCCCTGTGTGGTTTCGAGAAAAATTCTTAGCTGAAATATATGACGTCTACTGTCCTGTTTATATGGCTGAGGTTTCAGGATAATTTCTCTTGTATTTTTCTAGATATTCAACAAAATGTTTAAAATCTCAATTGATCGATGATCACTGGCAATATAGTGCATATTTATACTTCTAAAGAGAAATTTGTTTCATGGCACTGCTAGTAAATGCTAGCTGTGCAAATATGCACAGCTAGCATTTATATGAAATTGACCATTTCATATAAGTGTCAATGGATGAGATAAAATAACAGTAATAAAAACATGTAAAAAGTATTAATAATTAAATTAATTATTAAAATTTATTATTAATTATTATTAATAAAATTATTAGCTAATTATTAGATCATGTATTCTTTATTTGTGTACATGAATATTACACTAGCCACATTACGTTAATCAAGTGGATTTTCATTAATATTTTAAATTAGTTGTCATTGAGAAAATATTAGCTTCTACTGCATATTCAGAATTAATCCTCAAATTCTACAGTTCAAAGTATAGAAATGTAAGTTTTTAAGGCTAACTACAAGTTTTAACAACATAAATAAGATCGCTTTTTGTTAGGTTAAAAAAGTACTACCATAATCCCACACCTTAATTTTAAGAAACATAATTAGCAATTAATTACAAAAAATATTTTTATAATTTTCAAAACCGTTATAATAAACACCCAAAAAATAACTTTAAATATGTACATTTTAAAATAATTATTTGTAAAATTATTGCTTTCACTTGGTGTAAATGTTACATTGTCACTATGGAATGACTTTAATCCTAAAATTGTTGTATATGACAAAATTAATAATAGTACAATCATGTGAGCATGCTTTTATCCTTCAAGCTATTTACAGGTAGTAGGTATTGGATTTTTAAACTGTTGTGATGCCTGCAACTCTATACCGCTTGATATTAAATAAAAGTGGAAAAAATTATAATACTTGAGTCCCAGTGAGAATGGGAATACTACTGTAAAAAAGGTCAAATTGCAAAAGTAAAAATATACCAACTGAAAGAGCATTTGTTGGAGCTCTTCTCTTTTACTTGACATCTAATACACAGTTTCACTCTCTTAAAAGACTTTTTTAACTTGAGGTATTACTCGAAGGTTTCACGTGAGATTAAATAACGTGTCTTTAAAAAAACATAGCTTGAATTTACTTCTAGGAACGAGACTAAACAAAGGAATATTTTATCGGTGGGTATCAAATGTAGAAAGCATTTATATTAGAAACAAAATTCGAGGATTTGTCTGATAAAAAAAATTATAAGCTGCAAGCTTTTAAAATTTATGTTGTTTACATACATGTTTGGTGCAATGCAGATAACTTGCTCATAATAAATTTTGCTTAAGGAAAAAAGTTTATGTTTATATTATACTGAGAAATTTATTATTACTTTTTAAAATAAAAATGTATAACACCCCTTTTTACAAAATATTCTTTAAAAAAAATTATTATGTAAAAAAAGAAAATTGTGTAGCAAAAGCTCTCATTACAGAACTTCTGTCTCAACAAATAATAAAATAAAATTTTCATCTTCTAGACCTTTTATATTTTTTGCTGTGATCCCATAGACCTTGTAATTTTTAAGTATAATTAATACTTAATAAATAACAATTTACATCTCAAAATGTTTACTAGCTCTAAAATTTAAATACTTGAAAAAAGTTATTTACCAACTTACTAGCTTTAAGTGGTTTTTTTATTTTAATTGAACAGCAATTTGGAAATATTCTAGCACCAAAAATATTAAACGCTGTTTGAGTCAGTTGCAAAGCCATGGTTTGTTACAACAAAAATTCGTTAAAAGTAATAAAAAAAATAATAAAAAACTTCAAGCACAGTTCAGGAAAGAAAAGGACATTTATCTTTTACTTCAAATACTTTTTTTAAATTATCAATTTCTTATACAAAGGAAGCTTATAATTTTAAAACTAATTTAAGCATAGGAAGCAAACCATAGTTAATATCACCTACGGAACATAATCAATTTTTATGTTCATGATAGCTGAATAAAAATGTACCACTGTAATGAAAATTTAAAAAAAAAATACAGTACTCTTTGATTTCTATTGATTTAAATCTTTGCAGTTTTCTATGCAAACGAGGCATAAAATGGTTTTAAGAAACCTACATTTCATATCGGTTACTGAGCTTTTTAAATTCATGGTAACTAAATACAATGTACCTCTTTAGTGTATCCCCGACTACTGTGAAATGTTCGGAATAAAAAGAACGATATTCAGGCAAATATATGAATTAGTGTCATTCCAAGATCTAGTCGAATTCTTTCTACTTTTCTACTAGATTACATGCTATTAAGGAAAATAATCATGCCCTGAATCAAAAGACATCTGTGTTTCCTAGAGGGATTTCAGAAAATTCTGCTTTAGAAGGCATGTATTATTTTATAAATCATAATACGACATGGCATTTTATTTGTTCTTGAGTTCAATTTTAAACTGATCGAATATACTATTGCCTTTAGAACTAAAATTTGTTCATTTTACTTAATGTGTATAATTTATCATAAATTAGTATATTTCTGATAAAGATACCTTCTCATATAATAATTTTCGACATAAATTTATTGAATCCTGATAATAAAATATGATTGCACGCTACGTGTTCTGATTTGCATTAATCACTTACTGTTAGGAGCAAACTATATTTCTGAAAGAAGGATACTTTGTAATGCTACACAACAATTTTAAAGCTCCTAAAATATTATAATTCTAAAGTACTAATAACCACAAAGATATTCAATTAACAGCACACAAATATCAACCTTAAGGCTACAATGAGTAACAATAATTCCTAAATTACCAGTCACATATTTGCTATCTTTCATTCACCAATCTATGTTGAATCCGATGAAAAAGCGACGTCATTTTATAGCTTTTGAGTTTAGTGCATTCTACGAAATACTAGTTCTACAGTCTTCTGGAAGATTCTTGGCATATAAAGATTTTGTTGACCAAATAAGGAATAGCTCTCCATACATTATCCGTATTGCTGCAGATGACTATACAAATCAATTAAAATTTTAAAACTAATATTGGAAAATTGTAGTTCTGCAAATACTCAATTCGTAACAACATTAATTTGTAGACAGCTATTAAAACCACTCTAATTAAAGTAATATAACGTCTACAATTATTTTCTAAAAAATCTACACTTTACAAAAATAAAAGTCAAGTTTAATTATCCACTTTTTTTTAATCACAAAAATTTTTAAATTTCGGAAAGCAGAATCTAAATTTAAATAGCTACCAAAAGATAGATATTACTAAATTCCAGTAAAATTATATAACATTGTACGTGATAGCAGTATGCTTTAAAACATAATGTAATAACAATTCTGATAATGCATCAATTTCAATATTCAATTACTTTTTAATTACAAAATCTATGGATGTTTAGAAGTTTTAAAGTATATTATTTACAAAATAAAAGTAATATTTTTCAATATAAATTTACTATATTCATATTAATTTACGTCTTTCATAGATAATCTTGCAAAAGAAAATTTAGAGTTTTCCATTGTTTTTCATTTACTTTACGATATTAAAAATACCGGGTGGCCATAATTAAACTGACAGTGCTCACAGTGTTCTGTAGCGCTATCTATTTGCGAGAATGACGCCATATTCTGTAAGAAGATGAAACAATACGGGTGACAAAGAATTCCGGAAAAAAAAGTTACAAAAGTCACCGATAGGGGAATATTTGGAGCTGTATTATAGAAAATAGAGTGTTAACAAATGCAAATCAGTACGGAAATTACCTTCTGGCACTGTGCCAATGGATGTAACGTGAAATTTGAATAAATAACTTCTTCTGCTCAGCGTACGTGATATTGCAGATCACGAGACTTTATCGGTGTTTATGTAGATTTTATGCTTTTTAAAAAGTGTTGCCATATTGCACTTTAACTGAATCAGAAAATGAGCATAATAAAAGGTAATTTTATTCCATATTAATTTGCATTTGTTAACACTATTTTCTATAGCAGCGCCAAATATTCCTCTAGCGGTGACTTTTGGAACTAATTTATTTTTTCACGGAATCCTTCGTCCCAAGACTTGTTTAATCTTCCTACAAAATGTAGCGTCATTCTCGTAAATAGATCGAGCTACAGAACACTGTGAGCACTGTCAGTTTAATTATGGTCACCCGGTATATTAATCAATTATTAAATATTTAATTATATAAAAATGTTATTTTGTTATACAAACTGTAAAATACATTACTATTAAACAAAAATTATTGATCTACGAGGACTCATAAAAAATATCTTGTATCGAATAATTTTCCTAAAAATGTTTATAACGCGTAAGGATGTATGCTAGCTTTATATAAAAAATTTTTACATTATTCGTGACTGTACCGTAAAGTTTTAATTATTACTATGAAATAACGAAGATGTTTTGACAAAATGTGTTATGAATATTAAGTAACTCTATTACATATAAAGTTATAAATGGGGGCTTTTAATTTTGATTTCTATAGTTTCAGGAAGACATATAGTGAAGTAACCCTCAGTAGAGGAGATAGTGGCTAGCAGTTGTAAAACATAATGATGGTCTTCGAAAGGCCAGGTAACGTAGATAAATATATAATTTGGGATAATTTCAGAGATAAATTAAAACGTATAATTTCAGAGATAAATACTTATTAATAACAAATTAAATTTTTGTGATCTTGACAACATTTAGTAACAACCAAAATTTAATGAGACCAAAATAACAATATTTCTTAGAATAATCATATAATAAAATATCTTGCTCTTTATAACAAAATGTCTACAGTTCTGAAGTCAAACGTCAAAGATAATGATTCAATGCAAACATTTTCCTTACCTAGACATAAAAGGTTTTCATGAAAACTTGCAATGTACTCACCTGAAAGAGAGAAAAAAAGAATGCATAAGTATTTGACGATGAAACTTATTGAAATGTTAAATAATCATTGATACTTTTAGGAAAAATGATTGTTAAAAATAATATTTGCTTTTGAGGGATTATATATATCCTTTGACAAAAGGTCGTTTTGTAAACTGATATTTTTCTCTTATGAAAGTGGTGTTGAAAGTGAAAAGGGAAAAGTAATCTAACACAATTCTCTTTATTTAATTTAACTTTCTTTTTCTCTAAACGGATCTTTCCTCATTTCTCATACCTACTCTAATTACTTTTTATCTTAGATCTATCTAGAAGCGTTCATCTATTGCATATTTCAAAACTTATTTGAAAATGAGTCTCTTTTCGAACTCTTCTTACGACAATATTCATTTAACTATATTAGGAAAACTCAAACTTCAATAATCTACGAATATATATATTCATTAAAAGAGTAATATGCGCCAGAAAAAGATTCTGCTACAAATAAATTTAAACTCATATTTTGCAAAATAATGCAACACCATGAAGGAACCATCTGCCTCAAATCAAATTTATTACACAAATGGCATGTACTGGTATACATAAATAATAACATTATTTATGCAAAAGAACAATAAAAATACCTGAAATCGGTATTTGGTGCAGCCTAAACGTCTGCAATAAATTTTGCTATACTACAGGGCAAGGAGTCAAACAGAATTTAAAGGTCTGCTTCGGAAATAGGGTTTCAGCATATTGTTTCAATATGCTCCTTAAGTTTATCTGATGAAGGTGCAGGACTAGGATCACAAGCAAGATGCGAACAAAGGGGTTCTTCTACATACTCATTAAGCCACATATCCAAAGAATAAACAGGGTACGGAAGATGCATATTTTTGTCTGAAAAGAAGTCTTGAATAATAGTCTTGCAACAGGTGAGCGAGCATTGTACTGTTAAAAGATAGTTCCAGGAATCTAACAACTCTCAATATCTCTCTTAGAACTTCAAACTCTCTAACTTTCCTAGACTCCACGTACGTAAATACATCAATATTTTAAATGATTAATACGAATTATCCTAGATATACATATAAAGAAAATAGGTAAGAGCCTTTAAATTATGTTCTCATGAATTGCGTGATGAGGAACGAAGTCAGCAACTACTGCAGTTACTGAATTATATAATAATTTTCTACAGTAAGTTTTCAAAAGGTTCTAAAGAACATGTGCTTCACTAGAAAATCTTTATATAATAAAAGTCATTAAGTTTCAAGAAGTGTCCTAGATATTTACTTTCTTCCTAATTTGTTTCGACTGCAAGAGAAGTTTATAAGTTTGGTTTCGTTTCATATGGAGCACTACGGTCTACTTTTTTGCTACACGAGAGCTAACGAGACCGGTATCTACTGCTTAAAAACGATTCCGAACGGCTTCGAACATCTATTCTACTGTGGATCCGAATCCATGAATACCGGTACCGAAGATTAATTTCCTAATCATTTCACCATAGTTCGGCACGATTCACTTAGAGAGTGGCCGGGATATTCAGCATGTGTTCCACCATCAAATCAGGGTGCTAATTTGTAAGAGGATGAAATTGTAAAGCTTGTTTCATGATAAAAGAACCCTTTATATTATTGGACACTGTGTTGATAAGAAGATTAAAGTAAGACTTTCAGGTAAAATTTAAATTGATAAAATATATGTTGTATAATCACATGCGTTTTTAAGTTCAAAATAATGCTTAATAATAAAAAAAAATGTATTTCAACTCGAAAGTCACTATATCCTCTTAATCTCTTCGTTATTTTGAGTTTTCGGATTTTCTACTCAACATAAAACATCATATGCTCCAGCATTTTAGAGATATACCATCATGCATGAATATGACGAGTAAAATCTGCAAGAAAGCCCATGGTATTGTTTGACATTCCTGGTATTTAAATAAGAATTGAAAAGCTATCTTAAATTAAGAAATTTTCTGTAGTTTATACGCTCTAATCAGCAGACAAACAACGGATTCCTAACAACAATAACCAAATAAAGCTTTGTCTTGTAACCCAGAAATAACCTCTAAATACGCTACGTTAAATAAACTATATCTCCCACGTTATCAATCGCAATGGAGTTCGTTCTATAACACAACTAGATCTGAACTGACACCTGAAGAATGATGAGACGCTTTTTAGAGCATTTCATGTAGGTTTAGTTCATACGAGAAGGTAAAACTTTGTTCTGCAATCGTAAGGAAGGGATAAATATAAAGAGAGAATACACAGTCATATCTTTCGTTCCTTCGAGTGAACATCATTCTAATTGCAAGAGCAATTAGTGGAGTAAAAAGAGACAGAGCATCGTAAAGCTTCGGCATGCTCTGTAATTGTAAATATTACTAGCCGGAAGCAACGAAACAGCTTCCTGTGATATACCACTGTTTGTGTCTTACATTAGCTTTACATTTTATTCTAAAGTTTATTGCACTCTTAAATATATCGATTCTACAGAGTTATAGAAATGTGTATGGTAAAATTATTGTTTCTCAAAACATTGCCGATTGGGTTTAAATTCACAATCATTTGATCGAGACAGTTTAAGTATCCTAACAATCCCAAAACATATTTCGAAAGAATAACACGCAATTTTAACAATATTATGCTTTTAAATCCATTCCCTACATATATAAATATTTTAACAGTTAAATAATCAGATACTGTATTAAAATAATTTATATCAATCATCATACTAACAGTGATATTAACTTTTTATATTCCCCTTAGGAAGTTTTTTACCAAATTCAAAAAGCGACTGATAAAATGTATTTTTTGTTTCCTTCTGAATCAGAAAAAATGTATTATAAATTCTTTTTTAAAAAAATAAATATAAAACGCTTTGATATAAAACAAAGATCTCTGGAAGTGTTTTCTGTTTATATGCGACAAGAAATTAACAAGACAAAGAAACGAACAATACTAGATTTAAAAGAAAAGAAAAAAACCTCTTAGAAGAAAAATAAGAAAGTAAATATCTTCAATTATAAAACAAAAAGAGTACTAAAATCTTAAAAAAGAAATATTTAAATGTATAAAAAAAGATGAGTGAACAAAAAGTTCCTTTATTTAAAATTGAAAAATAGTATTATAAAAAGGAATGAAAAGTGGTTCTACTTCAAGAGATAATTTTTAAAGCCATTAAAAAAATGTCGATTGTTAATTAGAATGCTCCAACGATGTCAAGCAACAAAAATATTTCCACTTCAGTAGCATGCACCTCTGTATAAATTACATAGGAACTGTATTTAATACATACCTTTTACAAAAGGATTGAAAAACTACTGAATTTGATGTAATGTGCTAAAAGCATATGTTCATTATCAAATTAATTTTTAAGGAGAATTATGATGCAAATTATCACATAAAGTGCATTTAACCCTCTTCTTTACTAGAACCTGATATGAAGTTCCTAATTTATGGTTAAAAAATGGTTTCAAAACTGTCAAATTTTAAAACCATTATTTTTGGTTTTTCAACAAATTTTCATCTTCAGAGACACTTTTTATACATAAGACCTCTTATGTGGTTTCAAATTTCATTCAGTTCTAAAAAATTAATAACAAAATATTTAAAATTTGATGCCAAGGATTTGGAAAAGAAATCAATACAAAAACAAAATATTTTGTTTCTGTTAGATAGATGTGATCTCTCTGATTTCGTTGTTATACGATTAATAAGCTTTGATTAAAAGAAGATTTACGATGACTCATAGCTTGAGTGGTAAATAACTGCACTATAGTAATGAGTATGTCTATACAAGAAAAGTAAAAATATAAGTTTCAGTACATTTAACCTAACACGTTAACTGACACTTAAGTTCCCTAATATAAATTTAGATATATCTTGTTCATGTAACTATGACAACGTACAATAACCACCCTACAAGAAAAGATATCACATATAAGATGTTGTCATATATTATAATTCATACATGTTACTCAACCTCTATTATGGGACACTATAAGCTGAAATAAGGTTATTTCTAAAAGCTCATAAAAATATCTTTTACATCAATGATTTATTAAAGAAACAAGAATGAGAATAAAACTAAATTCCCCTTATTTGCTCCAAACGTAGATAATTAAAATATTATTTTTGGTTATTGGTTGGCTAGGAGGATGCATCTGCATTTGGCTAGAAAAGAAATTATTAGTTTGTAAGTTGAATCCAGATCCACATTATGCAAATATTCTGTAATAGATTAGAAATCCCAAAATCCAACAGACATCTTGTAGACCACTGTCTGGCACAACTTCCGTATATAAGCCACACTCCATGAATCTTGTTGCATTCTTAAGTTATAATGCACACATGGACAAACAGACTAAGAAGAAGATAGACAAACAGGCGTAGTGGTTCTAAACAAATATTCAAATATAGAGAATTTTCAATGTTTGGGAAGTTCTCGAGGTCGAATTTTTTTTTATTACGCTACTTTTGTTATCGCTATCTTACATAATGCTTTTGTAAAACTATTGTGCACGGTTTGTGTACATTCGCAATCTTATTACTCCTGTAGTAATGCTTTATATAATTTGTATAAAATCCTAACAGTTTCGTAATCGAAATTTTGCGTGCACTTTTAACTTCCTCATATACTTTATAAGAGAAAGTAGTAGTATTTAAGTTAAGAAACTGCTACTAAATTAACTAAGTATGAGCTAAAACCGTGTAAAAACTTAGTCTCGAATGCGAAAAAGTTTGAGGAAAAATAACTCACCGTTAAACGTCATTTCCTAAACAGCCAATCTTCTGGATTGGGACTCTAAAGATTTCCATACAAGATAAGCCTTTATCCTAAATCGATTGTGCCCCTCCTTTTTCCTCCCCACTTCATGCAATATACAACTTGAAAAGTTTTTCGGAAATTCCCTCTCACGTGACTGTTGCCCTGCTGTTATTCGAAACTATCACCCTTTAAGAGGAGCGTTTGAATAAGTAATGGAACTTCACGGCACGTGCAGGTGGATTTCTGGTCAAAAGCTGTTAATCATCCTGCGAAAATAACCACTTCTCTTGGAAGCTTGACTATTTTTCACTAAAAGTATTTGAATAAAGAGTCTGGGAAAGCACGAACTTCCTTTTTTTATACTGAATATCCTTTGTTTATTTTCTGAAACTATTATGTCTTAAATATGTAAATATATATAAATATATGTATATATATATATATATATATATATATATATATATATATATATATATATATATATATATATATATATATATATATATATATATATGACATGTCGTGATCCAGAGTTAAGGCGAATGGAAAACAGTCTTCTTGATAATAATAAGTTTATTAAACCATCATTAAAGTAAAACTTGCGCCATTTTCACTTTTCCGTCGAAGACACGCGTAGAGTGTTGTTGACAGCCCAATGTCCACGAGCTGATTGAAACTTATCTGTTTGCAAGCTCATCAAATAGCTCAAAAATGCTTCCGCCTGAATTCCCAAAAGCTTACGTGAGCGTGGGTCTTTTTCATTTATTTTATTATTATAAAAGAGTTCCCTTTTTTAAAATCGTTTTTACTCACATAATTTCTCACTACCCCTTTTTTTTAGACCTGACATTATATATATATATATATATATATATATATATATATATATATATATATATATATATATATATATATATATATATATATATATATATATATATATATATATATATACATACATATATATATACATATATACATACATATATATATACATACATATATATATACATACATATATATATACATACATATATATATACATACATATATATATATACATACATATATATATACATACATATATATATACATACATATATATATACATACATATATATATACATACATATATATATACATACATATATATACATACATATATATACATACATATATATACATACATATATATACATACATATATATACATACATATATATACATATATATATATATATATATATATATATATACATAAGAAAATTTTTACTAAGAATATATAAGTTGATCTACTCTTTTCATAGTAGTAGATTATGGAAACCATAGGTTTAACAAAATAGTCCATGAATATATTACACGTTGGTGTTGATTTGGAGCGCTACAGTCTAATTTTTTGCTACAGGAAAAATAATGATACCTCTACATGCTACTTACCCCAA
>CM063498.1:34017996-34022996 GCA_032207245.1 Pardosa pseudoannulata
AGTGAACCATTAATGGTTTGTTATATCTAATATTTATAAGTATTGCTCGCTTTTAATGTATAAGAAAAGAGTTATACAAGGAGAGCTGGATGCAAATCTATATATATATATAAATGAATTGTCTGTCTGTACTCGATAGACTCAAAACCTATACATCCAATCACCGTGAAAATTTGGGAAATTATTAGGTATATCCCTAGGAAGGTTTTTGAAAATTTTTAACTTTTGAAATCCATTCCTGCCCCCTTTTTTGAGCATTTCATGTCATTATTCCAAGCATTATTTTCCCCGGTTAAACGCAAACGATTAACTTTTTAATTTATCGGATCATAACTAAGTGAAATATGCAATATTTCTAGCAACGTGACGTCATTCCGCTAATCCCATGTGATTGTTTTAAGCGCCGTTTTCCTCGGTTAAAAGCAGGAGATTAAAATTTTCAATTTATCACATAATAAATAGGTAAAAACTATATTTTTTTATCATTATGACGTCATTCCTTTAATCTTCTTATTGAATCATTTCTTATTTTATATTATTTAAATATCATCTGCGTAGTATCAATTCGATTTAACCAAGAAATTTAAATATAAAGTGACTGACTTTCATTTCTATGTGACGCAAATTATAGCATTTTTATGTAAGAACTAATTTTAAATTCAATTCTTCGTTAATTTTTACGTTACAGTAAAATGTTTACCAACAATATTCTAACAACCAAAAGTACAAATTTCAGCTACTCTCATGGGCAAATAAAAACCTATCATTTTATAGAGCTATCTTTATATTCATATGGTTGTCAATAAGAATGTGTGTTTCTGTTACATACAAAACCATGTGGTTTGTTATAAATTTCTTTAATTTTGGACAACATTAATTAATACCACCAAAATTAGCACTGTTGTTGTCAGAACCTCTACTTTTTATTCTACCACGTAATATGGCAAGATCTATTAACGTTGCTAATCAACGTACAGTAGTAATGCAGTAATGTAATTTAGGGTTAAACTTTTATTTTACCATAAAAAAAAGTTTGAGCAAATTTAATATACGACAAATTCGATGCAGATTTAATCGCTAGCATGTAAATATATATTTTGCTATTTTTATTTATTTATATTAAGAACAGTGTTCCTTTTTTTTTATACAAATCTACCCGATAAGTCATAATATAGTAACTAAGTTTAGACAGAAATCCTTGATACTGACAAATGAACATATTCGATATTAATACAGGAGAAGTTTTTCGAATCTATTGTTTAATTTTTGCACTCTTATTTTGCCCACGCTTTCACGTCTTATTGATGTACAGCTCAGGTTTAATGGAAACTGAGGTATAAAAACTGAATACTGTTACCAATTTATGAAGCGTAGCGTTCGTGAATTGAGTAGACTTTGAATTAAGACAGCAAAAATAACAGCACTTTATTCGTAATGCAGGGAAAACACGAATACAGCAGCCAACACCGCGAGAACTGGCTAGCACAGGCGATAGTTCACTAAAACTCTCAGCGCCAAACAACATAGGTCTTTACCTCTACAAAATTCTCAGCTAACTGAACCTCCATCAGGATCGGCTCCCGGTATTTATATCCTCGGGAGAAACTGTAATATTCTAGAAAGTACTAAGTACAAACGGTCGCCAAGAAAGTCACCAAGTCGCCAAATTTGGCAATAAATCGCCAAACCTGTCGTCAAAATTAGTCGCCAAAAACATCGCCAACGAGCCAATATCTCGCCAAATACATGATTTACCCATTATAATACACAGTATACGGCAAAAATGCATGCCAACTTGCGAAATTCGTAACAATCCCCTATATAATAATAGCCTAAGGTGTCTGTCGGCAAATTTTTGAAGCGGTTGTACCTGGAATGGATTCCTCGGCTAAGGGCAGGCGATTAAATTTATCAATTTATTCACGTAATAAATAGGTAAAAATAACATTTTTTTCTAGCATTATGACGTCATTCCTTTAAACATCTCATATAATCATTTCTTGTTTTAAATTATTTAAATATCGCGTGCATTATTTTCATACGTTTTATCGCTGAACTTACATATTAAGCAAATAATTTTCTTTTATATTTGACTTAAATAATAGATTAAGTATATAAGTGATAATTTTAAATTCAATCATCGATTATTTTTTGTTGTAATGAAAATTTTATCATCTTATAACAATACTTTTCATATAAGTCGAGGACTACTAAATATCTAACTTTTATTTTATATATATTTGGAAATTAAGAAGTTTGTTTGTTTGTTATACATAACCACATGGTTTGACTAAATGAATTCCATGTGATTCTAAACTGCATTACAGGATCGGGAGACTCTAGAGGAGTATGACGATAAATAAATATTGAGAGTGAAAGATAATTCTAGCCAAAAACAAAACATTTATTACCTGCCTCATACTTAACATTTCTGGAATATTAAAAATTTTAATATCCCGTCATATGATGGGCTATATGCTAGTACTGTTATAATACACTTATAATAGAAATATATAACTATACCAATGACTCGATCAGAACTGTGACGAAATTAGAGATTTATGCACGAAAAAAAAATCTTTGTTTAAAAGTAATATATTAAGTTCATCGTAGCGAAGCACGGGCACACTTGCTAGTACCATATAAATTATGTGGATACAGATTGTTTAGACACGGCGAGATCAGGAGAAAATGTTAGGCGACCATACTTAAACCGTTATCACGAAGTTGACCGGGGTACCCTGTTATTTATTCAAGCCGTGCGCTTTTATACAGTTTTTTGTTACAAATATACAATATTACGCAGTGTCTTGTATTAATCACGTCTTTAAAATTTTTCTTTTTTCTTTTTTTTTTACTTTACCTAGCTCATTACATAAAATCAATGCTGTAAATTAAAATAAAAATTATATAAACATAAAGGAAATATTATTTACTATCCATTAAAGATATTTTTTATACTTACATAAAAAAATCACTGAAAATAAAATCATTCATCTACTTTTTATATCTTACAAAAAAAGGAATAGTATTTTCTAATGTAATCTTCTTAACACAGATAGCTGAAAATAAAATTTGTATGCTACTTGTAATCAGAAAAGTTATTTCTTGAGGATTCTTTTCTGAGGTCATAAAATCATAAAGCAGATAATGTTGAAAAACTAAAATCTATAATCATTAAGTTAATTATTGTAAAGACCAAATATTAAAAGAAACAAACAGACGAAAATGTTAGGCGACCATACTTAACCATTATCACGAAGTTGACGGGGGTACCCTGTTATTTATTCAAGCCGTGCGCTTTTATACAGTTTTTTGTTACAAATATACAATATTACGCAGTGTCTTGTATTAATTGCATGGTCTTTAAAGCCTTTTTTTTCTTTTTTTCTTGTTTTTTTAATTTACTGGGGGTTCATAACATAAAATCATGGGAGTGCTGTAAATTAAAATAAAAATTATATAAACATAAAGGAAATATTATTTACTATCCATTAATTTATATTTTTTGTAACTTACATAAAAAAATCACTGAAAATAAAATCATTCATCTATTTTTATATCTAACAAAAAAAAGGAATAGTATTTTCTTAATGTAATCTTTCTTAACACGAGATAGCTGAAAAAATTTCAAAATTTGTATGCTACTTGCAATCAGAAAACTTATTTCTTGAGGCTTCTTTCCTGAGGTCCTAAATGTCCATAACATAGATAAAGTTGATAAACTAAAATCTATAATCATTAAGTTAATTATTGTAAAGATCAAATGTTAAAAGAAACAAAGAGACTAATCAAAGAAACTGATTGTTACACATTGCAGCACTATACATTTCACTCTCTTTCGTTTAATAACGTTATATCCATTCATAATGTAATTAGACTTCAATTGGAGTACCCTTAATGGAAGGAGTACATTTCCGTATATCAGTAGCTATGAAACTATCTTATAGACCAAAATTGGGTTGTTTCAAACTCTCTTACAAATACTTGGATACACAAATACGTGGATTAAGAATTATTTTACACAGTTCTATAAATATCTAAACTCATAAATTACGAGTAAATAAATCAAGAACGTATAAATAGGCATACACATAAACATACATATATATATATATATATATATATATATATATATATATATAATGGAGAGCGTTGCTTAAAATATTTCGGTTTTGGTTTCAAAATTCTATATGCCAATTATTTTAAAATGGCGGCGTTCTTCTGGTTTTGAGATTTGCACATGGCACTGTCAGAGGGATAGGTTTTTAGAATTCGCGAGAATTTTCTATGCAGCATGATTGACTGTCTTCTGACGTCAATCATGACGTCGATTCTGGTTTTGAAATGTTTTTAAATAGGCGAGCACAAAGGTTCAAGGGGCAATTCATTGTTATTGCAGTTCGGTGTGATTCTGGTGGTTCGAGTTGTTCTTCGATATGTACTTTCATTCTAATCATGTGAAATTGGAAAAAACGTTAGGAAAGTTAGTCGAAGCTGTTGGTTCCCCTACTTGCTACCCCCAATGAACATGACTACATTCCGTTGGTGTTGATGGTGTTGACGACTACGGATGTCATATATATATACATATGAGTCAAATTGGCTATCAACCGTGAAAATAGGTATACCACATTTGATAATTCGAAATGAAGGGGTCTGCGGGGAAGAGGAATGAAAGTTTACATATATTTTATTACTTAACTAAAAACCAACGTATGTTTTTGAAAAGTGATATTAAAGTTATATATATATATATATATATATATATATATATATATATATATATATATATATATACAGTGATTAAATTTTTAATGAGTCAAATTGGCTCGGTCCGTAAATTTAGTGTTAAGTAAGAGTATATAATTCTATTACAGTAGTACATTTTACATCAAATAAAGTCGTTTCAATAGCAAAGTGTACAATGTTCGGATGGCGTACCTTAGTGTTTTAATAAAAATTGCAAATAATTTCTCCAAATTTGCCAAGGGGCACCC
>CM063498.1:34035496-34077996 GCA_032207245.1 Pardosa pseudoannulata
CTAGACTTGTAAGAATGTACTTTCACACATAGCTGTTATTCTACGATGTTTTATTTCTTCTTAAAGATTTCAGATTTGAATGACTTGGAATAATTTTATTTTCTTGTGATGACTTAATAGTCTCTTGCCGAGTATAGTTCGATAAAATAAAATATGAACAGTCATTTTCTAAAAATACGTATCTAAATATTTAAGACATGATATTATTTGTATGTGTGTGTATGTGGGCTTTATTGCATGTTATAGAATCTACCGTACAGATAATTTACTAAAATACATTTTTTTTCTAATTCACTAAAACTAAATGTCTAATATTTCCTACTACACAATACATTTCAAAACATTACATATATATCAATAGTTGAGTGATGAGTGATACCCTTTAGGTTTAAACTTCAGATTAGATTACATTTCAAGACTATAATTATAATTATAAATTCTTATTTATTAATACTTTAAATACCTGGTATATTTCTTTTACGCTTTGCCTGTCCTGTATATGATATCCACATCTAATGCTTTATACTCTTGTATATCACATGTAATATAGAATATATGTGATACAGAACTATATTTCAAACAGAAAAAAAATTTGATGTAGCGTCTTACATTTAGTTATATTTTTCAGTTAGACGTATTGAATTTCAAGCTTTAACACTTTGACTGCCATGGCTATCATATGTGATATCCAGTGATATTTCCGTTGAGACACTGGCTATCCGATATGATAGCCATGGTGTTTTAACACTTCAGGCCATGGCTATCAAAGATGTTATCAGTTACACGAAAATCGTATTGGAGTTTGATTGTTGGGCTCCCTACGATGTGTTAGGTATACGTGGTTTGCGCAAATTGGTATATGTGACGATTTTATGATCTAAGTTTTATGAAAAATTAAATATTTGGAACATGCAACAAAAAAGGGAATATATATAAATAGGGAGAGTTTGTTTTAAAATATTGTTTGTTTTGAAATATTGTTTTTATATATAGTTTTATGTTGAAAAAATACAAATTACACAAAAAAAAAGCTTGGCCCCGTTGTGAACATTTGCAATTTTGGCTTGGCAGTCAAAGTGTTAAGAGGTTATAAAACTGTTAAATTGACAATTAATTCAATTTTTCAGTAAAATTTGTAGAGAAAATGTCTAGGAACGAAAATTAGTTCATAACATTTTAAAACAATCCGAGTAAAAGGAGTTATGAATAAAAAACATGTCAGCGGTTTACAATAAACAAATTTAAACTTACAAAACTTTAACTCGATTTTTCTCCAATTCCATTTTTTTCACGTAAATCACATGTTATCTCAAAAACTGTTTATTATTTTTTCATGAAAATTTAACAGACTGTTTACAATATAGTTTTCATCCGTTTGAACCTAATTACTTTTGTATTTTTCTCAAAATATGTTCATTTTTTAAATGATAATTTTTTTATTTTTAAGGGAAAAAATTCATTTTTTAAAAATATCTTTTAAAAATACATATGTATCTTAAATATATTCAAATTTAAGTTAAAAGTTTTTTAAGATATTGTAGTATGTTTGAAAAGAATAAATTTGTCTTAGACTTAATTATACCTTTAGTAAGCATGCTCGTCTGACTTGATATCATTTTTATTAACACATTGTATGCGGGATAGATACTAGTACGTTTTCTGACGATTCATACTTGATCGCGGGTCACGTACTACTACGGGTTAGTGTAACAACATGGTTTGTTTGTGGGTACAAAAATAACGGTATACACAGGAAAGCGAAACCGAATGTCTTTGTATACTACATAGATTCCGGAAAAATTTAGACATAAAAACTAGTTTTTACATCAGTCGATGCGAACGACAGAACGGCCTACAGAAAAAACTAAAACTATATACTATTCTTTTTGATTTTTCATATTTAGGATACTATTATAAATTTATCTACTAAATAATATATTTTTTGTTTACAAAAATTTTATGGTTGATATTTATAAACTTCTATTTATATATTTGTGTATATATTTCAATATAAAATACGAAAAGTTGGTCAGCTCCCGATACAAGTCCGCTGCGAAATGCACCCGAGCACAATGTGTAACAACAAAGTGTCTCTTATTTAAAACTTTATAATAAAAATATTTGTTTTATTTCAAAAATGAATGAGGTATAATTATAAAGATAATGATTTGTTCTAACTATGTTAAAATAATTATGTTTGTAAAACTGGTAGTTTTCAAGGTATGAGAATTTAAAAATAATAATTATTTTACATTTTTTTTTCGACTTTTGAGAGTCGTGTGCCCCCGTACATCTAATGTACATAATATCACATGGGGATAACCAGAGAGTTAAAAAGTACAGTTTCTTTCAAAATAACAGGATACCAAAAATAAGCTGCATGTTCTTATAAAAATTTCCTTATTCTTTTACAGCAATGAGGAATTAATGTACCGAAGAATGTCTATTACATTTGGATATCTCTATCACGTTCGAGGGCGTGATGTCGAATTTCCCTGCGGTGTGTCAGCGAAATTGAATGTTATATTACATTGCTTCATATCTAGCAAATCTCGAATTCCTTGTCTAAAAATCATTTAATTCCCAAAACTGTTATCACAAGTTGCGTTAATCGGAACAGAGGAATTTTTAATATAATACTAAATATTAAAAACAAAACAAGTAAAAAGCTTCCTTCCAAATATAATTTTTCTTTTTGCTTTATTTGGTTTTTCTTCAGTCCTAATCTCTAAAGAATTAACAATATTTTAATGACCACTCTGGCTTCACTGATTGATATATATTAATATATATAATAATATAAAATATATTAAAAATAAAAAAAAAAATATATGTTTTATATATAAGTTTATATATGTATACTATAAAATATTATATAAAAAACAAAAAAAAAAAAAATATATATATATTTTTTTTTTGTATATATATATATATATATATAAAATAATATA
Source organism: Pardosa pseudoannulata (assembly GCA_032207245.1). Lineage (NCBI taxonomy): Eukaryota > Metazoa > Arthropoda > Arachnida > Araneae > Lycosidae > Pardosa > Pardosa pseudoannulata. Next base: position 34,038,448 of record CM063498.1, read on the forward strand.
ATGATTATATATATATATATATATAAATATAACATATATATATATATATATTTATATAATTTATCATCGCTAAGTATGCGAGTTTTCTCACATATTAAAAAACCCGAGGTTTTTCAGACTGCAACTGTGTATAATATTAAATATTAAAAACAAAACAAGTAAAAAGCTTCCTTCCAAAGATAATTTTTCTTTTTGCTTTATTTGGTTTTTCTTCACTCCTAATCTCTATAGAATTAACAATATTTTAATGAATACTCTGGCTTTAATGATTGATTTTTATATATATTTTATTGATATTTGATTGATTGATTTTTATATATATTTATCATCGCCAAGTATGCGAGTTTTCTCACATATTAAAAAACTCGAGGATTTCCAAACTACAACTGTGTTTAAAATATTAAATATTAAAAACAAAACAAGTAAAAAGCTTCCTTCCAAAGATAATTTTTTTGCTTTATTTAGTTTTTCTTCAGTCCTAATCTCTATAGAATTAACAATATTTTAATGAATACTCTGGCTTCATTGCGGTTTAGGGTGCCCCTGTATTTTTATTTTTATATACATTTATCATCGCCAAATATGTGAGTTTTCTCTAATATGAAAACCCGAGGTTTTTCAGACTGCAACTGTGTATAAAATTTTTGTGTACAGTTTTAAATATTTGAATACTAATAGTTTATGGTTGTTGTTTTACTTAAGATTAAAGATTACTTGAGATTTAAGATTGCATCCATATTTTCACATATATTTCAGTATCATTTAAAAAGTTTCAAAATTATTCTCCATACTGTTGAAAATATAAAAATGCGCTACAGTGTATAAATTGTATTTATATTTTGTTTCTTTACTATTTTGATGCTTAAAATTTATGTTTCACATTGCATTTATATTCTTCTTATGGATGATTATCGTCGCCATCTTAAATGACATATTGGCATTATTGGTGCCAAAAAAGTCGATAATAAAACAAGAAGCTCACTAAACAGCATTTTCACCAATATTCTGAAATATAAGATAAATGTTTATTCCATAAAAAGTAATCGTTAGTTCTTTTCATATGCTAACTACTTTGCATCAAACATTCAGTCTGGGTAATCTACTGTTCCCTTTATAATAATTTGAGACTTTCAATTTCAAGTTATTTCGAATTTTTTACCAGTTTTTAGATTATATGCCAGTAATGGATAAAAAAAAGTTTTAAGTATAGTAAAACATTATTAATTAACAATAAAAAAATATACAAAAGGGAATCGGGATACATTCGTACAGATCACCTTTTCACATAATTACTAAACCTATTTAAACATTTTCTGAAAGCAGAAACAGATTGTTTAACCCTGTTTATCAGAAATCATGTGATTGTTCACCAATTCAGTTCTCGCTTTTTTTCCGATTATTGTCTGAATTCAACCTTATTCCAGCGATTCTACAATGTCTACAATTACGGGAAAAAATATTCACGAGGATCCAAATTTGAGCTACATGTAAAGGCGAAGCTCCAGATTTCCCCCTAGAACTTTTGAAGCATTTGAACAGTACAGGACATGGCATTGACATGCAGAAGGATTTCATACCCAGTAACTATTTCTTGTCACCGAAATTGAATAAAATCTTATCTAAAACAGACAGTTTTTTCTGAGACAGTGCTGCCGAAAGCTGACTTAATAGTGACGTAACTTCGACGAAGCCGGGTTAAACAAGTTAGTTCTATGTTCAGATAAATGCCTCTTTTTCTGTGTGATTTTAAAAAATTTAAAAATTATTGTTCATGATCTTGCAAATTTAAAAGTTTGCTACAATCAGTGTATAAATTTTATCCATGATTTGTTTTTTTACTATTTTAATGCTTATAATTTATGTTTTATTGCATTTACATTTTTCATAAGGATGATTATCATCGCCATCTTAAATGACATATTGGCAATATTGGTACCATACAAATGTCGACAATAAAACAAGAAGCTCACTAAAGAGTATTTTTGCCAATATTCTGAAATATAAGATAAATGTTTATTCCATAAGAACTGATCATCAGTTCTTTTCATATGCTAACTACTTTGCATCAAACATTCAGTCTGGGAAATCTACTGTTCCCTTTATAATAATTTGAGACTTTATAATAATTTGAGAAATCATGTCATTGTTCACCAATCCAGTTCTCGTTTTTTATTTACATTATTGTCTGAATTCAACTTTAATCCAGGTAACCTTATTCCAGCGATTCTACAATTTCTACAATTACGGAAAAAATATTCACGAGGATCCAACTTTGAGCTACATGTAAATACGAGGCTCTAGATTTCCCTCTTGAACTTTTGCAACAATTCAACAGTATAGGACATAGCATTGACTTGCAGAAGGATTTCAGACCCAGTGACTTTTTCTTGTCACCAAAATTGAATAAAATCTTATCTAAAACAGACAGTTTTTTCTCAGACAGTGGTGTGATAACAGCTGAAGAAAGCTGACTTAATGAGTAGTAACGTAACTTCGACGAAGCCGGGTTAAACAAGTTAGTCATACGTTCAGATAAATGCCTAAATAGATTTGATGATTATGTTGAAAAGCGATTGGTAATATGATTCTTAATACCCTTTTCACATTTTTCATCTATTTTTAAAAAATAAATTTTTATTACTCTTGCCAAATAATTTTCTGAATCTATCCTCGACCACACCTTTCATAACCTGTCGAGTAAGAGCTGAGGGTGTGGGTGGATAATACTAAACTATATACTAATCCGTTATTTAATAATAGCCTAAGTTATCTGTCCGCCTGTCCTCGAATTAATGAAGCGGTTGGACCTGGAATGGATAGAGACATCCATATTAGATTCTTGATGAGTTAGGGTTAGCAACGTTCGAAATCCACCCTTTTCCCACCTTTTCTATCATTTAATGCAATTATTTCAAGCCCTATAAAGCAATTTGTCGCAAAGTCACGAACTACTATATTGCCCTTCCCATTCATTTTCATGTTTACAACAGCCAATAGACAAACAATAAACTGCCCTTCCGTTTGAAACTAAAGCCAGAATTGTCATAATTTGAGAATTCACCCTACTGCGTGAAATCACCTTATATCCCCCGGTTAAAAGCAAATTTATCAATTTGTCACATAATAATTAGGTAAAAATAACATTTTTTTTTCTAGCATTCTGATATCATTCCTTTAACTATCTCATTTCATCTTTTCTTATTTTAAATTATTTAAATATCATCTACATTATTTTCATACGTTTTATAACTGAATTTGGATATTACGTAAATAATTGTCTTTTATATTTGGCTTAAATAATAGATTTGGTACATATGCGATAGTTTTAAATTTAGTCATCGATTATTTTTTTGTTCCAATGAAAATTTTATCACCGGTATTCAACAAATTCTATTTGCCTCCAGTCTGTAGTGGAAATTATAATTTCATTCCATTGCTTCCATTAATTACTATGGCAAAAAATGGGAAAAAACTTTACGATAATTTTGACGTAGCTAAGAAAAATTTGACTTATCTTTCTAAATGAATCCAATATGATTCAAAACTGCATTCACACTATCAGGAGACTGTAGAGGAGTATAAAGATAAATTAATTTTTGAGCCTGTAGTAGATAATTCTCAGCCATAAAACAAACTATTTTTTTATCTTTTTATAAAGTTCTTTACAATTTTGGAAATTTAAAAAATTTTCTGATCCCATCATAAGATGGGCTACATTCTAGTACTATATATGATGCTAAATACAATAAATAATAATAAAAATGTTTTACTATTAAACTCTTATCAGTTTATCAAATTTACTAGTGAATTTCGTCTTTCAACAAAAATAGCTAATTTACTTCAAATCTACTTTATATCTACTTTAAATTGTTATCACTACAATGAGCCCCAAGACGGGTAATTTGAACTACTGTTAGCTCCATTGCTTTTAAGTGAAACTTAAGGCAATTCAATCAGCAAGCATGTTTAACTATTCCTTAGATTCCCTAAGTTTAAATATCTCGTGGCTTCATGAGAACTGGATTAGTTCGAAATCATGTATTATCATGGATACTAATGACTAGTTTCTTTAATCTATCGTCAATCCTCCTTGAACAAGTTTAAAAGTCTCTTAATGAATTTTTTGGTGTTCTAAACCTTCTTTTATTTACTCTTGACTAATTTTTAAAACAGCTTAGCATCAGTAGTGATCTCTGGAGATACCACAGAGAAAATTAGAATTCAATTCAAATTAGACAAAGCTCAGACTTTTATATTCACGAGTAATTTGCTTTACTGACAATCTTCTTAAGACAATTCATACATTGCATTTGCAACTCGCTATTTCTAATACCACATCATTAAAAGAATCCCATTTATTGATTCCAACTCATTTCCCATTCAGATTCCATAAAAATGCATAATTCATACCAGAGAAAATAAAGAAAAGAGTGCATAAATGTAGCCATTTAAGCGGATTTTTCAATGTTCATCGTCGAACTAAAGTGATTATACTAACAGTTTTATTACTTACATATCTATTTAATTAACATCATTATTTAAAACCACAATGACTTACGAACCTAGATTTTTTTTTCTTTCGAATAATTACTGTGGTCGAATTTAATATTAAATGAGGATTTTTAGATTGATTAAATGCATTTAAATCAGTAAATGACGTGTTTAATATATTCAAAATTTCACTATAAAAACAAAGATATTAAAGAATTAAATTCTCAAACCTCATTTCAAAAATCACAGAAAGCTAATTATACTTTACGGATTTCCTTCTATTTTTTATTTATTTCTTTTATTGTTTATTTAAAGCTTCTTCTTTAAATATTTTTCTCATTACAAACTTTATATTTTATTTTTAATATTGTGTATTTATTATTTAAGTAAATACAGACTTAATGGGCTTTAATTTATGTCATTTAACATATGTATGTTAATACTGAAATAAGTACTCAATTTTGTTTAAAGACTTCTGTATTTTGACCGTTTTAGAATTCGTGTTAAATGAAAACATTGACTGTATAAAATTTAATTGTAAAAATTATTGATCAACATAAGGGGATTTCAGGCAGCATGACACATTTCAACTTATGACAATTCTGGCTTCAGTTTCAAACGGAAGGGCAATTTATTGTTTGTCTATTGGCTGTTGTAAACATGAAAATGAATGGGAAGGGCATTATAACAGTTCATGACGTTGGGTGCTACCCTATTACAGTCGACATATGTCACTGGTGACTTCTGCGTCATAATGATGTCAGAGAGGGAAATTTATGGCACCAAATTCCCCTCTCTGCTGCTTTCTGACGTCATTATGATGTAGAAGTCACCAGTGACATATGTCGACTGTAATATGGTAGCAGCCGTTGTAACAAATTGCTCTTTTGGTACAGATGCATTATAGACGCCGTGTTTTATTTGTCGCCAAATTTGGCTATTTTACGGGGCAATGCGTGGGTTGGTGTGTTTGCCCTGATTTTAGTGGTGGGGTATGGCAGCTCTAATGTGTTCTTGGACCCCATTGGTGAACGTGATTTCTGACGTCAGTACCCAGCACTATTCCAGAAATTTGCATCATAGCTGTTCTTTTAGTTTACAGTCGGCTAGGTTATGTTGTATCTTTTTTTATTCTTGTCATTTTCTGGGATTTAGCAAGCAATTTTTTTTGTTCTTATCATTTTCTGGGAGTAGTTATTTCGGTTCTTATTTCTTATTTTACTATTTTTGAATTTTTTAAAAAAATATCAGGATATTTTAAATCAGGATATTTTAGTTTGGAACATTTTTGCTTTGTTCTTATTTTCTGGGATTTAGTTAATTTAATTATGACGGGTGTAGTTATTTCGGTTCTTACTATTTTCGAAATTGTTAAAAAGTATCAGGATATTCTAAATCAAACAAGATGTTTTAGTTTGGAACATACGCGTTTTTTTGTTGGTCGCCAAAAACATGGCGGACGGGACCGGCGTCTATAATGCATCTGTTCCATATCTACTTACACTGTTTATACTTTTGTATAAAATTTAATTGTAAAAATTATTGATGAACATAAGGTGATTTCACGCATCAGGGCACATCTCAACTTATGACAATTCTGGCCTTAGTTTCAAACGGAATGGCAGTTTAATATTTGCCTATTGACTGTTTTAAACATGAAAATGAATGGGAAGGGCATTATAGTAAGTAGTTCATGACGTAGTGACAAATTGATCTATTTAAACACACGAGATCAAGTAAAGTAATTATAAAGATACCTTAAAGCACTCAAAGTGTTAAAAAAATGTGCAGTAACTGTAACAACAAAATGAATTGTTTGAGTTTGTTTGGATCACTAAGGTTTACTGTTTTACCATACAAAGGCTTATGGGACTTGAAAAAGGTATGAGACAATCTTCTGTTAATAAAGAATCATTCTCCTGTCGTGACTATTCTTAGTATTAGTTTATTTTATAATAAGTAATTATACCACAAACACTTGAAGTAAATCCCTTCAAATATTTACGCTTTCTAAAACATTACATCGCATTATACAAATAGATGAAACTTATCCCATTATTTTTCAATTTAATAGATTTTAAATTAAACGAAACACTTAAATACACATTACAAAAACTTATTACTGGTAACTAGTGTCTGATTGCTTGCTAACTGCAAAAAGCTTGAACAAATTAAAGGAAAACTCGCTTGAAGAAATTAACTTAATTTGGAGTGAAACACTTTAAGTATGCAAGTTTCTTCCAGGCTATTAATGGTGATGACTTTTCCGATAGGAAGCTTACTCGTGAACTAGAAACTTGGCTATTTGGAAACACGTTTCTCATTTTAATGGAAGAATAATTTTTATCAGCAATTTTAATTTTTACTCTTTACCATAATAAATAATTCATAATTACTAAGAGAAAATTTCCCTTTCAGGCCACAGTTAAACGAGTCTCTGGAGACTTTTACTTAACACTTACTAAAAACTTCCTAATGCTAAACCGTATACTCGCAATTTATTTCGTTTATTAAACTTTAAATAGGACGCATTCTCAACAAAACCTTGAGGCACAACTTCTCTAAAAGCCATATAATTGGAGAATTAATACAGGGCAATACTAAAGGAAAATGTATTCCCCAATACCTTTGCAAGTGACATATGAACGGAAAATTGCCAAAAAAAGTCATTTACAACAGTGTCAAAGCCAGTAAATCCTGGGAAACATGGTTCAGACCGACACAACTAAACCGTAGATAAGGAAAGTGTCACTAAACTGGATATGGTTAAACTTTCCTCGATAAACCCCACCAATCATCACAAAAGAATCATTAAAATAATGCACCAAGAACGCCAATAACATTTTTTTTGAGACTCTCAAAAATAATGAGTGGGTTTCATCCTACACTCCAATACAGAGAGATCTAGGGAGTAAAGAGACAATAGAGAGAGAAAGTTGAAGAGTCTGACAATAAAAAATATTAAAACTACTTAAAGCACTCTCCGATTCTCAAGTGTTCATTAATGCTCTAGCAGGGACCGAGGGTTAGGGTGCTGGCAGTCGGAACCGGAGTTTCGTGGGTTCGAATCCCACTGTGCAGTGTTAGAGCCATTAAGAATCGGCTTTTAAACAGTAGGTGGTCTCATTAGTGTTGCAAAAAGTAGACCGTAGCGCTAATCCAAACAGTTAAACCATTAATGCTCGACTACGGAAGTTCTCTGTGTTCCATTATCACTTTCTTGCAGTGGATAAAACCAGACACCATATGTAGTAAATAAAATGCTTTGAATAATATACATCCTGCCTTTTTTATAATTATTATAAAAAACAGGATGTATAATTATTTGTAGTTTACATTTTTGAATAATCAACAGTGATCTATTGGTTGAATAAATTTACATATAATGATTGAATAATTATAAGAAGCAAAAGTACAAAAAAATTCTCTGCTCACTAAACACATATTTTCATAATGATTCAAAACATTTTATATTTTGATTTCTATTCAATAAAAATTTTTGATTTTGCTATTCAATTTTAACAGTTCTGGACATTTCTGTTCTGGAGTAGATTAGAAATAAACCACTCTTGAAGATAGTAAAAAATCATTCTTGAGTATATGCATTTCTTGAATACATATATAATTTTAATATTATTTATAAATTGGGACGGATTCATCTTTATTAGTGCTAGCATATTTTTTCACATTACCTCTGTTCTACGAGCATTAGACCTAGAAAAAATCAAAAAACAACTACATTGTACACACATTCGTATCTTTTATTTAAAAATCTATTCTCTGAGTATAATGCATACTTCTTGCATTTATACCTTTATATATAAGTATAATTGCTAAATATATATTCGATGGGAAAATATTGGGACGGATCATCATCTTATGTGCTACGGTAATTTTTATACACATTACCTCTGTTCTACGAAAGCAGTAGACCGTAGAAAAATCAAACAACCAACTACACTTGTACACACATTCGTATCTTTTATTTAAAAAAAATCTATTCTCTGAGTATAATGCATACTTCTTGCATTTATACCTTTATATATAAGTATAGTTGCTAAATATATATTCGATTGGGAAAATATTGGGACAGATCATCATCTTTATTAGTGCTACGGTAATTTTTATACACATTACCTCTGTTCTACGAAAGCAGTAGACCGTAGGAAAATCAAAAATCCAACTACACTTGTACACACATTCGTATCTTTTATTTTAAAAAATCTATTCTCTGAGTATAATGCATACTTCTTGCATTTATACCTTTATATATAAGTATAATTGCTAAATATATATTCAATAGTGGAAAAATTGGGACGAATCATCATCTTTATTAGTGCTACGGTAATTTTTATACACATTACCTCTGTTCTATGAAAGCAGTAGACCGTAGAAAAATCAAAAAACCAACTACACTTGTACACACATTCGTATCTTTTATTTTAAAAAATCTATTCTCTAAGTATAATGCATACTTCTTGCATTTATACCTTTATATATAAGTATAGTTGCTAAATATATATTCGATTGGGAAAAAATTGGTACAGATCATCATCTTTATTAGTGCTACGGTAATTTTTATACACATTTAAAAAATAACTTTAGAGTATGTTGTGTATAATTATTTAGTTCATTTTTAAATGGATTTTCCATAAAACATTAGCTAGTTACTTTAACTCTACTAGAAACTACTCAGAACAGCGACAAAGGCTACCCAGTTTATATTAGAGTTTGACATTTAGAGCTTGCTTGTAAAAGGGATTACTCCCTAAGTAAGACAACTTTCTTGCTAGTAATATAACTACCCACACAGCAATCATTTTAACCCTTGGCCTTTCAAATATAGCTTTTAAACCTATTAAATAACTCGATGATTTATCAATGGGATTATCAGATAATGTCTAGATTTGGCGAAAAGTAAGTTAATTAAAAAGCATACCGATTTGATTAAGATTTTATAATACACACGGATTTTAATCATTATAAATTTATTTATCATAGAATATATCAGATATATCTGAATCTATCAGATCAAACATTCATTTAAAATACATACTTCTTTTGCACACTTTTATCGTCTTAATTTATTCAGCCTCACACTATTTCATTTCTAGATGACTATTAGCTTTTATAATACACACGGACAGAATTTAAAATAATCATTATAAATTTATCATAGAATATATCAGATATATCTGAATTTATCAGAGCAAACATTCATTTAAAATACATACTTCTTTTGCACACTTTTATCGTCTTAATTTATTCAGCCTCACACTATTTCATTTCTAGATAACTATTAGCTTTTATAATATACACGGACAGAATTTAAAATAATCATTATAAATTTACTTATTAGAGCATATATCAGATTATCAGATATATCTGAATTTATCAGAGCAAACATTCATTTAAAATACATACTTCTTTTGCACACTTTTATCGTCTTAATTTATTCAGCCTCACACTATTTCATTTCTAGATAACTATTAGCTTTTATAATATACACGGACAGAATTTAAAATAATCATTATAAATTTACTTATTAGAGCATATATCAGATTATCAGATATATATGAATTTATCAGAGTAAACATTCATTTAAAATACATACTTCCATTGCAAACTTTTATCGTCTTAATTTATTCAGCCTCACACTATTTCTTTTTTAGATAACTATTAGTTTTTAATTATAAAATGCTAACTAAAACTTTTTTCTTTTTACTACAATTTCCATATCAAGGATATTTTTTCAAATTCAGTGTTTGGAGTACTTCACACTTTTTTACTCTCATTAAACAATTCTACTTTTTTGTCGTGTTATTAACTACTTGGTGATTTTCTTTTAACAATTACTTTTTTTCTAATTTCACTATACTTATAAAAGAAATAATCTTAAAATTGCACTATCAAAAAAAAGTCATCTGAATTTTTTTTCTTATTCTCAATAAAAAACTGTCGTTTAGAAATTGTCATGCAATTGCCATTTAAATTTTTTTTATTTATTATTGACACAATATTTGAAACTAAAATAATGTTTACAAGTAAGATATTTCTTACACCACAGAAGTACCATATATGATAATTAATTTCCCATGATATTTGTCTCAATTATAAAATTGTCAACATAACTGTTTGATTCTCACCAATGTGGTCAATTTTTGCCACACTAGATGCAATTGAATAACTATGAATATAACCATTAAAACAGACCCTTAGTCTCAAATACACAAAGGTAGTTCTTACACTGACCAACAGATCATTTGAGTGGGGTCCTATAAATTGAATTATATAATTGTACTTATATTAATAAATTGTGTTATAAAAAGAATATATATAACTATAGATTTTTAATTAGTATAAATTTTGTTTATGGTATTACCTCTTTGAAATTTATCATTTTACATTTTATTTTCTAATTTATGTATAAGAAATTTTTAAGGTAATCAACTAAAAATATATCTGATTGCTTGGACACGTTCAAAGAAGAAATGACAAGAATATCCCTATATAATAATAGCCTAAGTTGTCTGTCTGCAAATTTCTGAAGCGGTTATACCTGGAATGGACACAGGCATCCATATTGGATTTTTCATGAGTTAGGGTTAGCAATATTGAAAGCGAGTTCGAATTCCACCCCATTCTCCCTTTTCGAGCTTTTAATGCTATTATTTCAAGCCTTGTCCTTCTTCTTATTCTATACGAAATTCATTCTTGATAGGATGGCAAAAGTAGAGAGTAATATTTAAATTTCTGGAGTTTCTACTTGACTACCTCACTTCATATACTCTAATTAGTTTGCTCACAACATGCAGTTGTTGTACGTTTGGTAGAATGTCCGTCCACTTGATCGTCGTACTTCTGCGGTCGACTGTTCTATCCCCGTCGCAGCCAGTTTTTTTAATGCCTAATAAACTTAATATTTTCTGCTTTTTCTTTTAAATTCTTATTCCGAAAGTTGTTTTATTATTTTTAAAATAAATTTTTACTATTTTTTCAACTTTTTATAATTTTTATAATTTTTATTTTATTAAATTCACGTATTGCTTTACGGATGTCCCTGGCCACATAAACATTTCATGTTGTGTATCCTTAAACTTTCTTCTCGTAATGTAATAATAGCCTAAGTTATCTGTCCTCGAAGTTATGAAGCTGTTGGACCTGGAATGGATAGAGCATCCATATTGGATTTTTGATGAGTTAGGGTTTGCAAAATTCAAAGCGAGTCAAGTTTATCTTTTCCTAAACTATAGATCCGATTCTGAAGTAAATTGGTATGAATAAGCTTCGTATCACAGCGAAAAATACTGTCCTCTTTAAAACGTTCGAAATCCACCCCGTCCCCTTTTCGAGCGTTTAATGCCATTATATCAAGCCCCATTTTAAGAGCAAGCGATTAAATTTATCAATTTATCACATAATAAATAGGTAAAAATAACAATTTTTTTCTAGCATTATGACTTCATTCCTTTAACCATCTCATTTAATCATTTCTTATTTTAAATTATTTAAATATTTTCTGCATTATTTCCATACGTTTTATCACTAAACTTTGATATTACATAAATAATTTTCTTTTTTATTTGACTTAAATAATAGATTAAGTACATATGTGATAATTTTAATCGATTATTTTTGTTGAAAGGTAATTCTCAGCCAAAAAAAAACAAACCATTTTTTTTACCTGCCCCATAGGGTACTTTGCAATTCTGGAAAATTAAAAATTTTACTGATCCCGTCATATAACGGGCTATATGCTAGTAATTAAATAACAAAAGGTAAACATTTTACCAACAAAAGAAGAGAAAAACCAAGATAGAAATGTATTGAGTTTAAAAAAAACTACATATGAAAGATTATATTATATCTGACTACAATTTAAGCTATATTTTAAGCAATTTTTTATTTCTTTGCCACTCCGTCTAATCATGTTAACTTGGTTCAGAATTATTCGTGACTGAAATTTTTGAAAATTCTCTTACGCTGTTTTTTTGTTCTGGAATGACGAAGTGATAAACACAAAGACCATAACAGCATCGTTTACTTTCAAATTTCAAAGAAAGGTGTGGAAAAATACAGTTAAAATGTAAACAGATTTGAAATAACTATGAGTATTTCACTCCAGATTTTCTAAAAGTTGAATTAACATGAATGCTTTAGAGTACCATATTCTTAAAAAATAAAGAATTGAGAATCAAGAACTGGAAAGGTTTAGGTTTAAAGCGGAGGCGATGGGCAGCTGTTGTAACTAAGGCTCAAGCTTGTAAAAGGCTGTAAAGCCAGATAAGAAGAACTAAGAATATTGTTATATTTGCTATAACTGTATCCAAAAGAAAATACAAACGATACGTCTCAGTTGTACAGTGTCTTTGATTTTTGATGCTGTAAATACAGTAAAACTGTAGCCTTCCGATGCTATGAAATGCTTCTTCAATCTAATCTTGTTGAGTAAATCTTGTTAACGCTTTTTCATTTTAGCATTAGTCAGTTTCTCTATCATTAATTACCAATTGAAGAAATGTGAAGCAAACAAACACAAAATAATTCTAATTAAATAATACTACGAAATTCCAACACAAAAACTTCTAAAATACAGTTTAAAAGTTTATACCAATAGGATTTATTAAGAGAAGAGTAAAGAATTTTTCGTCACCATTTGAGGCTCAACATCTTTTCAATCCAAATAACCTCTCGAGGATTGTACTGAAACCTCTGGCCAGTAAATCAGCTAAATGATATTTCTAACTAGAAAAATACGTTCATTTATAACATAAGACATTTCCTCAGAGCCATTTATCTTCATTTATAAATCAACGACTAAAGTAGGGACAAGAATTTTCTTTCAAATCTCAAATCCGTTTCAATAATTGCTACCTCGAAAGAAAGATTATAAAAAAAACGCATCTGTTTGGGTGAAAAGGGTTGTTTTCATTTAATCCTTTTCCTTTTGAAAGCAACGTGGCTCAAAAATAAGAAAAATATCTCTGAGGGAATGTTTGTGGCGAAAAGAATTTCCTTTGAAAGTTTGGGGTATAAACTAGTTCTTTCAAAGAATCATGAGGTGTAGTTTTTGCTCGTACCTTGTATAAATATCTTTAAAAGTCAGAGAAATTATATGAAAATTAAAAAATATTCTACCATCTTAACTGATATTCTTTATTAAAAAAGAACCAATACTATTCTATTTTTTTTTGTATTAAAGTGGAATCAGAAATGAATTATAAACTATGTGTTAAACACAGAAGATGCTCCTAGTGGATAATAAAATTAGTAGTAAATCTTAGAATCATTCTTTAATTACACTTAAATAATGGATGCTAACATTCGTTTTACATGAATATACTGTTTTTTATTTCATATAAAAATACGTTTAAAATTAAAATAATATTTACAGTACGTTATAAAGAATATGTGGAGGTATATTAATCAAAATAATTCTCTACAAGCATTCTAAAGTTTAAAAGCAAATCATTTGCAATACAAAATACAAACATTTCCCAACAGATTATAGTACGGAATAAAAAGCATTTTCCGTCACAATTTAGTGTAAACATCTAACACACGTTTTCAAAAAAAAAGTAAAGTATCGAGCTTTATACTAAAACTTCTGACCAATAAATCAAGTAAATGATATTCCTATGGAGAAAAATGCGTTCATCTATAACATAAGACATTTCCTCCACAGCCATTAGTCTTCATTTGTAGATCAACAACTAAAAAAAGAAGCAAAGGTTTTCGTCCAGATCACAAATCCGTTTCAATAATTGGTACCTTGTAAAATAGATTGCACAGAAGAAAAAAACTTAGTTTGAAAAAATTATCATGATTTAATCTTTTCCCTTTCAAAATTATCTCAGTTTAAGAATAAAGGATTTCTTCTGGGGAATTTTTTAAAGATGGGGCTGTTTGGTACAGAATACTTTTCATTGCGGAAAATGTGCAAGAATGAAAGCTAGTTCTACTTAGAACTCGGTGTTTTAGCTTAATTTCTATGTTGTGTGTGTGCATGTATTCTAAACCTCCTTTTGGAAATTTAAAAAATAAGTTATTATTTATTTAAAAATTATTTTAAATTTAAAGAAATTTGAAATACACATTACAAACTGATGACATTAAGATTTGATTAATGACTTAGACCTTTAAATTCTCTAAATAATAAATATCTGTGTTTCCATCGGTATCTGAGTTTATATATTTGAATCCTTATGTTCGTTGTAATAATTCTGTTTCTTGAATCCCATGAATGTTAGTATCCGTTTAAAATAAGCTTTAAACAGCCAGTTTGTGTGGCGAAAAATTAATCATAGTACTCTAGACTAAATTCATTTTTGTTTTTACGATTTTATATTTATATATTATGAAAAAATAATATGAAAAATTATCCATTAGAATAAAAATTGCACAAGGACATTATGTATAACCAATATCCAATGTTCATACAGAGTAAACATTTAACTCAAAATATCTACTTACAAATGCGGTAGACAAATTCTATTATTACAAACACAAAATAATTTATACAAACTGATATTACATAGCTTTCCAGAATTGATAAAATTTGTCGATACTGTCAAATGACATCTTTTAACTTAATATAGGACTTACAAATTTCATTTCCGTAGAAATATTTTTATCTGTATGACATAGATATATACTCAAAATAGCTCTTTACAACTATCTTAAAATTTACGAACAATAAGATTTGTAATAGAGTCTAAAAATTTAACTCAGTAAAATATAAAAAGAATAACGCATTTTTAATCAATATTTGGGACATATATACCACACTCTTATAAACCAAACTAATGTTTATAATAAAACATCTTATCAATAAATCAAGTAAATAAAATTGTTAGAAAATTGAGTTCTTCTATAGGATAAGACATTTTCTTCTCAGTTATTTATCTTCATTTATAGCATCATAGACCAAAGGGGCAAACAAGGGTTTACTTTCAAATTTCACATCCGTTTCAATAATTGCTACCTTGTAAGAAAGATTATATAGAAAAAGGTGAAAAACATTCAATTTTTATTTAAACATTTTCTTTTTGAAAGTATTTTGTCTTAAAAAATACTTCTTACAGGGTATTTTTATGGAAAGTGGGTATTTGTGACGGTACAAGATTTTCTGTGGATGGTAAGGCTAAGAACTAGTTGTTATACACAATCCTGGTATGCAGTTTGTTTTGAAGTATTCTAAATCCCTTTTAGTACGTCAGAAAAAGGAATAAAATTATTATAAAATATACAATACTCTAAATACTATAACAATCCAAAGTACTTATTAAATTAAGTGAATGGCGGGTAAATAATGATGAACATCTTAGAATTTATATTAACTTATTCCTTTAATAATTCTATTAATAATCCTATTAATGTTTAAATTGTAAAAAAAAGAATATGAGAAAGAATAAAACCTAAAATAAATCACAATAAATAAATTTAAATTCAAACGCAACTCTTGAATACAATTCAAAAAAACAACACAAAAATGCATAATAAAAGATTAGGGATTTTAAAATAGAAAATACTTTTCGTCTCTCATTGGTTTGCACTAGAAATATCTAACATGATATTTTGACTAAATGAACGCTCAGATTTTATACTGAAACCTCAACCCCAGAAATCAAGAAAATAATGCTCATATGAAAAAAAAGATGCATTCATGTGCGTCATACATGTCCTCCTCACACAATTATTTTCATTTATAAATCAAATCCTAAATGAGGAGTAATAAATATTCAACATTCAGTAATATTCAATTCAACGTTCAATAAATTGTCATAAAAATAATAAATTTTAAAAGAGAATATTATTTTTGTCACTATTTGGTAAGTGCAACAAGCGTCTAATACAACATTTTTGACAGTTTCAGACCACAAATCAGGTAAGTAATATTACCAAGTACAAAAGTGCGTTATTCATTTATAACTTAAGACATTTCCTTCAGAGACATTTATTTTCCTTTATAAATCAAGTGCTAAATGAGGAGACAAGGATTTTTATTTCAAATTTGTTACAATAATTACTACCTTGTAAGAAAGATTGTATAAAAGAATGGTCGTTGAAAAAAATTTAACTTAATCCTTTTCCGTTTGAAAGCATCTCCTCTTAAATATAAGAATTCTTCTATGGATTGTTTTTTTACTCAAGGAGATATATTGGGAAAGTGAGTACTGGAATTGTTTTTACACACAGTGGAGTGAATATTTAAGGCTGGTTGGATATATAGGACTTATCTTTCTGTACTGATATTTGTTTGTTTGTTATTCTGTTATTGATTCCCTTGGTGAAGTAAAGCATACACACCAGATCCAATAAGCCCGTCGCAGTGTGTGATTGGTCCATTGCTAAGGGTAATAAGCAGCTTCGCTTGAACGAAGAACCACGGAGGCTAAAAGCTAACTAAACCTCAAGTGGGTCCTCGTAATTTAGAAATAGGAACCAAAGAGAAGATCCGCTGGATTGGCCTGTTACCTCCATAGGTATCATTTGAGAACTTGGAGGACATTGCAGCCACGAACCTCTTTTACGTTCCCCAATCACCATTAATGAACATGTATTTTTTGGGCCGGTTTGAGCCTCGATGATACTACTAACAGGTTAAGAGATTGCTCCCTTTGCAACTAAGGTACTGTTTGTTCGTTACGTCTAATGGTTAATATCAATTAAAATTTTACTAGAAAATCGTGATTTCTTTAGCTCTAGTGTTGCAAAAGATTGACTGTAGAGCTCTATACCAACAAATCCATTCCAGATTTTGTATTTGTGTTTTTACATTTACATTTTGAGGTTTCTTGTTGAATTCAGAATATTGTTTACTATAAGCAAGACTGAAAAACATCTGAAAGAAGAAATAAATTTTGAGGTAAGCAGTATTAAAACTGTAGTTAATATTATTATTATTCTAAAATTATTCTACCAAAAAGCGGACTCTTTTTCTACCTTTTTCTGGGGATATATTTGATATAAAAATACAAGGAGAGAAGAACAGTTTTTACCGTTTAAAATAAGAAATATGTGAAAACCTGTAACTCTAAATGTTTCTTCATAAATATCTTAAATGAAAACTATTTAATAATCAAGGCAAATTTTTAAACACTTACAGACAACATGTAATGATGTAATGAGAATGTATCCCTAGAGTAAAATATGCTATCATTAGTATTAACACAAAATAATTTATGTAAACTAATAAGTCAGATTTTTTCCAAAATCATTAGCTGCAGTTATACCATTTCATGAAATTTCTTTTTAATGCTTTAAGGTAATATCTAATGGATGGATTGCCTTCATATTGTAACATTTTTATCTGCTTAAATGAAACATAAATTTGAAATAGTTCTCTACGAATATCTTTAAATTCAAGAAGAATAACTTCTATAATACAGTGCAAAACCTCAACACAATAAAATACAAAGAAGGCATGTAATGTCAGAATTTCTTACACAACACACATATAACCACACCTTTCCAATCTAAATTAGGTCTCAATATTTGTACTAAACCCTCTGTACCATAAATCAGGTAAATAATATTACTAAGTAAAAAGATGAGTTCATCTCTAACATAAGACATTTCTTACAAGGCCATTCGTCTTCATTTAGAGATCATAGACTAACGGTAGAGAATTTTTTTTCTTTTGCATCTCAAGTCCGTTTCAATAACTGTTAAATCGTAAGAAAGATTGCATGGAAAAACATATTTCTTTCTGTGAAAAACATTATATAATATTTTCCTTCTTACCACATCTCTGATTTAATAAAAATATCTTTGAAGGAATGTTTAACAGAAGAAATTTCTAGAGGAACAATGTCCAGTGAATACAAAAGTATAAGAACCAATTTTTTACATAGAATCATAGGAATTTTGTATATGTTACACTCTATAACTTTTGATAAATGATTATCTTAAATTTATAAGAAAAACTAAAAACATTATGACTAATTTTTTTTTATTTTCTTCCTAAGAAAACAATTAGTATATTGAGAATAGAAATGAAAAACATAGCAGAGTGAGGTAACATATAAATGATGAAACATGAAATAATAAAAGGTTATTAAATCTGCGTCTTGAGCATGAAGTCTCTAGTTGTTAAAATAATAAAACAATTTATACAATTGCGTACACTTTGTGCTAAGAAATTATTCATCCTGCCAATTTTACGCCCACCTCTACCACAAAAAGTATTTCAGAACGAATTTTACAAGGTGACTACGAGATAAAAGGAGTATTGTAAAATTAGTAAATACAATAAAAAATTAACTACTATAAAGAGGCAAATGTTTACACAGAAGTAAAAATATATTGAGAAATAAGTAAAGAAAAGAAATAATGAACCAGAATTTGTCAGATAAAATGTGAGGATAAAATCCGAAAACCGTAGAATCAGAATTAAATAGTTCTGATAAAGAAATAAGTAAAGAAAAGAAATAATGAACCAGAATTTGTCAGATAAAATGTGAGGATAAAATCCGAAAACCGTAGAATCAGAATTAAATAGTTCTGATAAAACTTGTCAAAATATATATTAATGTAGGTAGTGATATGACAAGAAATATCTTAGAATAATCCTAAAATTTTTCTCTCAAATATTAAATACCAACTTCTGATTCACACCACTTTATCGTTTCGTAGTTGCTATAAAAGTAAAATTTAAGATGGAAATAATTTTCACAGCATTTGCTGGTACATAATACATAATTCCTCTTTATTATCATCTTTACTTTCAAATACATTTATTTATGTAATACAGGTCAAAAACTCGAATTAATAAAAAATAAAACTATATTTATAAGTTGAAATACTTTGTCTCAGCATTTGGTGAACTCTAAAAATTATTTATGATAAAAATAATTTTTACAGCATGAAATAAAGAAATATTTTCTGTTATATAACTCATAATTTTTCTCATTAATATAGCTGAATTTAAGTACAATAACTTGCATAATACTGAATTCAAACACTCAACTTAGTAAAAAAATATAAAATCATAATTAGGAATTAAGGTTCTTCATGTCAGCATTTGGCAGCAGGCATTTAAAAAAAATACGACGACATTTTTTCAAAAAAATTAATTCTAAAGCTTTAAACTGATATTGGCCAATACAAAGGCCAAGGGTGAAAGGCGAGTTACAACGCTTCTAGAGGTGGACCGTAAAGATTACACAAACATTGCCAAACTACAGTTTTAAAATTATAGTAATGAATCTAAAGTTGCTTTAAATATACGAAAAATAAAATATGAAAATTAAAAAAATTTCTTACGAGCCAGAATTGGATAAACTGTACAACGGCAAGTGCTTACAAAATAAAATATTTTATTATTTATCAACTTGTAAATTTTCTTGTAAAATTTCTTTTAAATTTTGTAAAATTTCCAATATAATTTACTACAATGCAGACCAAAACATTATTTTATTATTACTGTAAAATTTTTTATTCTTTAATTTTAGAAAGCATTTAATGAGAAGTGGTTTAAAGTTAGTTATAAGTATTGCGATTTCGTCGATACTTGAAAATAATCTGAAAATTTCACCAATATTTATGAGTGCCTAAAAAGTTCTTATAAATACACAACTTAAGTAAACTGTAAAACATCAAATATATATTTAGAAAAAGAAGAGTCGACCCCAGATTTATAACACAGAACATCTAAAGGTACGGGCAAGGATTTTCTTTCAAATCTCAAAACAGTTCCTAAAATTACTAACTTATAAAAACTACTGGCCAAAAAAAAACACATCTTTTAAGGCGAAAATACTTACTTTCAAGGAATCAATTTCCTTTTGAACGCACTGCAGCTTAAAATGAAAAGTCATCATTCAACAGAATATTTTACACAAAAGCACTTTGTGGCAAAAGAATATTCATGTAAGAAGGGAGAATAAAAGCTAGTCATTACACCGGATCATGTAAATAATGTGTATACACTATAAAGGTCCTGACAAGTCAGAAAAAATACTGATATAACAAGTAATATATAAAAAAAAATTAAGTCAATTCCTACTTAGGTCAACAAAGAAAATTTTTCTTTCAGTTACTTTTAATTAAATAATATAATCGCATATGAAATAAGAAAAAAATATCTTGTAATCTCTTGTAATCATTTTAAATCCCAATTCTTAGTTCTACTGTAATATATGTGTGTGTATATATATATTATATATTATATATATATATATATATATATATATATATGTATATATGTGTGTGTATATATGTATGTATGTATATATATATCAGGTCTAAAAAGGGGTAGTTTGAAATTACGTGAGTTAAAAACACTTTTAAAAAGGGAACTCTTTTATAATAATAAAATCAATGAAAAAGACCCAAGCCAGCGTGAGCTTTCAGGATAATCCGGTCAGGCGGAAGCATTTAGAAACAATTTGATGAGCTTGCAAACAGGTAAGTTTTCAGTGAGCGCATGGACAGGGAGCTGTCAACAACACTATACGCGTGTCTTCGACGAAAAAGTGAAAAAGGCGCAAGTTTTACTTTAACCATGGTTTAATAAACTTATTATAAGAAGACTCTTTTCCATTCGCCTTAACTCTGGATTACAACATGTCATATATAAATTTATACGTATATGCATATATGTATATATATATATATATATGTGTGTGTGTGTGTATAAATAAATATATTTATATATATATATATATATATATATATATATATATATATATATATATATATATATGTATGTATGTATATATATATGTATGTATGTATGTATATATATATATATATTCTCGGAATGTCTAAAATGTTCTATAAATTGCTGTAATGTGAGCAAAAGTATTACAATGTCCCCATTTTGCGATTTTACAGCAAATTCATATATTTATATGATATATGCATACACATACATATTTAAACCAAACTTTAATATTAAAAGTTTTCCAGCAACAGCACATTTTTCATTTTCATAAAATATTTAGTAAACCAACTCGAGCTAAACTTAAAATTTCTACTCACATCAATAGCATGACACTAAAGAGTCATTTTCCCTCAATCTGAATATTCATTGAGACGAAAAGCACAAAAAGTAGGCTTGAGAAATTCCAGTACCATTCTTACATATGCCGTTCAATAAAGAGAAATATACAAAACAGTGCTTCATTTGATAGAGTAGAGAAATAATAAATATTTATAGATAGTAAAATTTAGAACCCCAATACACTACTTTTCAGGAACTGCAACGAATCAAGAATTTATTCTTTGCCCTGCTTGTGTGGTCAGAACGGTAAGTAATAGAGGAAAGAAATAGTATTAATAGCTTCGTCGAGATTGGGAAAAGAAATTTCAAGGCACAAGAAGAATGTGTCACTGGACCGGAATAATTAATAAATTAATTACTCATATGAAGTGGGGTGTAAATTGGGAAGAAAATGAAAATCAAATAACCTTTATTACTTTTTTCTTCTAAGATGAATAATTTCTATTCCTTCCAGATAAAGTAATATTAACAGCTACTTAGTTTACTCCTAAGACGCTTCATTTCGCTGTTTTTGCTCATACATTTAAGTTATGGGGACGTTTATGAAGTGTCTATGAAAATTATTAACTTATGAGCTATGAAACTTTGTGTATACATTGAAGTATAATACAGTTGCCACATTATATAAGTCTAATAATTATCTAATATTTTTTAAATATTAGATATCTTGTAATATTTTGTTTATTTTTTAACCTTTCTTGTGTATTAATTTTCCTTTTTTTCAGTTTTTCCTCTATCTAAATTAATAAATAAATTTTGAACATTAGGGTTGATTTATGGACTAAAATATAGATCTATATTAATCAAGGGATGTAATATAAATAGTAAATGCAAGATATATAAAAATAAAATTAAGACAATCATTAACTTTTGAGCTATGAAACTTTGCTTGCGTGTACATTGAAGTATCATATAGTTGCTACATAATAAAAGTCTAATAATTACATAATATTTTTAAATATTAGATTTCTTGTAATAGTTTGTTAATTTTTTAATATTTCTTGGGTATTAATTTTCATTTTTTTTTCAGTTTTTCCTCTATCTAAATTAATAAATAAATTTTGAACATTAGGGTTAATTTGTGGACTAAAATATAGATATATATTAATCAAGATTTTAATAAGTTAAAACACTTCATCTCAGCATTTGGCGAACTCTAAAAAATTATGTATGATAAAAATAATTTTTACGGCATGAAATAAAAAATATATATGCTGTTATATA
This sequence comes from Pardosa pseudoannulata, assembly GCA_032207245.1. Classification (NCBI taxonomy): domain Eukaryota; kingdom Metazoa; phylum Arthropoda; class Arachnida; order Araneae; family Lycosidae; genus Pardosa; species Pardosa pseudoannulata. Next base: position 34,061,171 of record CM063498.1, read on the forward strand.
ACTCATAATTTTTCTCATTAATATAGTTGAATTTAAGTACAAAAACTTGCGTAATACTGAATTCAAAAACTCCACTTAATAAAAAAAAATATAAAATCATAATTAGGAATTAAGGTTCTTTATGTCAGCATTTGTTAACAGGCATTTAAAAAATGCGACGACATATTTTCAAAAAAATTAATTCTAAAGCTTTATAATTGATATTGGCCAATACAAAGGCCAAGGGTGAAAGGCCAGTTACAAAGCTTCTAGAAGTGGACCGTAAAGATTACACAAACATTTCCAAACTACAATTTTAAAATTATAATGCTGAATCTAAAGTTGCTTTAAATATACTAAAAATAAAATATGAAAATTGAAAACGTTTTTTAAGAGCCAGAATTTGAAAAAAATATAACGGCAAATGCTTACAAAATAAAATATTTTATTGTTTTTTAACTTGTAAATTTTCTTGTAGAATTTCTTTTAACTTTTTTGTAAAATTTCCAATATAATTTACTACAATGCAGACCAAAACATTATTTTATTATTACTGTAAAATTTTTGATTCTTTAATTTTAGACATTTAATGAGAACATTTAATGAGAAGTGGTTTAAAGTTAGTAATAAGTATTGCGATTCGTCAATACTTGAAAATAATCTGAAAATTTCACCAATATTTATGAGTGCCTACAAAGTTCTTATAAAAACACAACTTAAGTACACTGTAAAACATCAAATATATATTTAGAAAAAAAAAGAGTCGACCCCAGATTTGTAACACAGAACATCTAAAAGTACAGGCAAGGATTTTCTTTCAAATCTCAAAACAGTTCCTAAAATTACTAACTTATAAAAACTACTGGCCAAAAAAACACATCTTTTAAGGCGAAAATACTTACTTTCAAGGAATCAATTTCCTTTTGAACGCACTGCAGCTTAAAATGAAAAGTCATCATTCAACAGAATATTTTACGCAAGAGTACTGGCAAAAGAATATTCATGTAAGAAGGGAGAATAAAAGCTAGTCATTACACCGGATCATGTAAATAATGTGTATACACTATAAAGGTCCTGACAAGTCAGAAAAAATACTAATATAACAAGTAATATATAAAAAATATTAAGTCAATTCTTACTTAGGTCAATAAAGAAAATTTTTCTTTCAGTTACTTTTAATTAATTAATATAATCACATATGAAATAAGAAAAAAAATATCTTGTAATCTCTTGTAATCATTTTAAATCCCAATCCCAATTCTTAGTTCTACTGTAATATATGTGTGTATACATGTATATATTTATGTATATATATATCAGGTCTAAAAAGGGGTAGTTTGAAATTACGTGAGTTAAAAACACTTTTAAAAAGGGAACTCTTTTATAATAATAAAATCAATGAAAAAGACCCAAGTCCGCTTGATCTTTCAGTATAATCCGGTCAGGCAGAAGCATTTAGAAACAATTTGATGATCTTGCAAACAGGTAAGTTTTCAGTGAGTGCGTGACATAGAGCTGTCAACAACACTATACACGTGTCTTCGACGAAAAAGTGAAAAAGGCGCAAGTTTTACTTTAACGATGGTTTAATAAACTTATTATTAGCAAGAAGACTCTTTTCCATTCGCCTTAACTCTGGATCACAACAAGTCATATATAAATTTATACGTATATGTATATATGCTATATATGCATATATTTATATATATATATATATATGTGTGTGTGTGTGTGTGTGTGCGTATATAAATAAATAAATAAATAAATAAATATATACATATATATATATATATATATATATATATATATATATAATATATATATATATATATATATATATATATATATATATGTATATATATATATATATATATGTATGTATATGTATGTATATGTATATATATGTATATATATATATGTATGTATATATATATATATATATATATATATATATATATATATTCTCGGAATGCCTAAAATGTTCTATAAATTGCTGTAATGTGAGCAAAAGTATTTCAAAGTCCCCATTTTGCGATTTTACAGCAAATTCGCATAGTTATATGATATATGTATACACATACATATTTAAACCAAACTTTAATATTAAAAGTTTTCCAACAACAGCACATTTTTCATTTTCATAAAATATTTAATAAACCAACTCGAGCTAAACTTAAAATTTCTACTCACATCAATAGCATGACACTAAAGAGTCATTTTCCCTCAATCTGAATATTCATTGAGACGAAAAGCGCAAAAAGCAAGCGTGAGAAATTCAAGCACCATTCTTACACATGCCATTCAATAAAGAGAAATATACAAAACAGTGCTTCATTTGATAGAGTAGAGAAATAATAAATATTTATAGATAATAAAATTTAGAACCCCAATACACTACATTTCAGGAACTGCAACGAATCAAGAATTTATTCTTTGCCCTGCTTGTGTGGTCAGAACGGTAAGTAATAGAGGAAAGAAATACTATTAATAGCTTCGTCGAGATTGGGAAAAGAAATTTCAAGGGACAAGAAGAATGTGTCACTGGGCCGGAATAATTAATAAATTAATTACTCATATGAAGTGGGGTGTAAATTGGGAAGAAAATGAAAATCAAATAACCTTTATTACTTTTTTCTTCTAAGATGAATAATTTCTATTCCTTCCAGATAAAGTAATATTAACGGCTACTTAGTTTACTCCTAAGACGCTTCATTTCGCTGTTTTTGCTCATACATTTAAGTTATGGGGACGTTTATGAAGTGTCTATGAAAATTATTAACTTATGAGCTATGAAACTTTGTGTATACATTGAAGTATAATACAGTTGCCTCATTATATAAGTCTAATAATTATCTAATATTTTTTAAATATTAGATATCTTGTAATATTTTGTTTATTTTTTAACCTTTCTTGTGTATTAATTTTCCTTTTTTTCAGTTTTTCCTCTATCTAAATTAATAAATTTTGAACATTAGGGTTGATTTGTGGACTAAAATATAGATATATATTAATCAAGGGATGTAATATAAATAGTAAATGCAAGATATATAAAAATCAAACTAAAAAAATTATTAACTTTTGAGCTATGAAACTTTGCTTGCGAGTACATTGAAGTATCATATAGTTGCCACATTATAAAAGTCTAATAATTACATAATAATTTTTAAATATTAGATATTTTTTGTAATAGTATGTTAAATTGTTAACCTTTCTTGTATTAATTTCCAATTTGTTTTCAGTTTTTCCTTTATCTAAATAATAATTAAATTTAGAACATTCGGGATAATTTGTAGACTAAAATATAGATATATATTAATCAAGGGATGTAATACAAATAGTAAATGCAAGATATATAAAAATAAAATTAAGAAAATTATTATCTTTTGAGCTATGAAACTTTGCATGCGTATACATTAAAGTATCATATAGTTGCCACATTATAAAAGTCTAATAATTACATAATATATTTTAAATATTAGATTTTTTGTAATAGTGTGTTAAATTTTTAACCTTTCTGGCGTATTAACTTCCAATTTTTCTTTCGGTTTATCCTTTATCTAAATTAATAAATAAATTTTGAACATTCGTGGTAATTTGTGGACTAAAATATAGATATATATTAATCAAGGGATGTAATATAAATAGTAAATGCAAAATATATAAAAATAAAATTAGGAAATATAATATAGTTGCTACATTATAAAAGTCTAATAATTACAAAATATTTTTAAACATTAATTTTTTTAATATTTTGTTTATTTTTTTTTAACATTTCTTGAGTATTACTTAATTTTTTTTTTTGTCTTTCTCTTGACTAAACTAATAAATGAATTTTTAACATTTTCGAGTAATGGGGACTAAAATATATATATTAATCAAGGGATGTAATACAAATAATAAATGCATGAAAAGAGGAATATTTTAGGTTTACTTCCTGAAACATTTGCCAGTAACAGAATAAAGAGGAAATATACAGTACTGGATTTTAACATATACAAATTTTGAAGAGAACAATTTTGACAGTAAACTCTGGCTAATTAGCTCTTGATTGCAAAACAGGCCTAAGTACTTAAATCCTTAAATTATACAACGAGAGAATGCACCAAACCATTATTCTATACAGTCTTAGTCCATTAAAATTAGTTAGTTCTTCTATATATTATACCCGACTACAATTTAAGCTATATTTTAAGCATTTTTTTAATTCTTTAACTCTTGCTCTAATCATGTTAACTTCATTCAGAATTATTCGTGACTAAAATTTTTGAAAATCCTCTTACGCTGTTTTTCGTTCTGGAATGATGAAGTAATGAATACAAAGACTCAGCATCGTTTATTTTGAAATTTCGAATAAGGGTGTGTGAAAATGCAGTTAACGCCGAATGATGGCCGAATAATGGCCGATTGGTTAGGGTGCTGGCCTTCGGTACCGGAGTTCGTGGGTTCGAATCTCACAGTGGCATGGATGTTCGTAGCCGTTCGGAATCAGCTTTAAGCTGCATGTCTCGGTCTCATTAGCCCTCGTGTTGCTAAAAGTAGACCGTAGCATTCCAAAACAAAACCAAAAATACAGTTAAAATGTAAACAGATTTTAAATAACTATGAGTATTTCACTTGAGATTTTCTATAAATAGCTTTAACATGAACACTTTAGAATATCAAATACTTAACCATGTAAATATCTTTACATATAACGTTGATAACAGTGGCGTGTAGGTTTTCGTGCAGAGTGTGCAGAGAACATGGATTTTCCAATAAATCTTTAATTATTGAGACATCTGAGTTCTCCATTCTGAAACGGGTTATTTATTATGAATATGAATTTAAAGAATAAAATAAATAAAATATTTACCTACGAGTAGTCGAGTTATAACTATAAACAGCTAAACTTATGAGAATTCTACTAGCACTGAAGCAAAAATCATGTCTTTTGTTGTATGGTGTCATATCGGCGTCGAAAAAGCAACGCTTTGGCTTCCACGAAAAATTTATATGTTCAGCAAACGTACCATCAAATGGCGCCCACCGCTGAGGATGCTCATTTGTGCCGACAAACCGAACGTCTATTCCACGTGCAGAGGATTTCACTGTACGCTGGCACAATTGAGCGAACTGTTTTCTTGTTTGGTCAGTGGATTAAATTATATTTATTAATTGTTTTTAACATTTGGAAATCATATATTCTGCAAAAAACATCTTGACAATTTTTAAAAACAAAACCAGGGATATGGTGTTACAGATATAACTTATATACTGTCTGTAAGACACAATGAATGGTAAACTTTGGATTGTTCTGTTAAAATTCGTTTCTTTAAAACAAAACATTGTTTTTTAGCTTATTATTTCAATAAATAGAATACATCACCGAAATTAATTTACCACACTAAAACATTTCACTTTATTTTGATGAAATACTTCTTTTATACTTCTATGAAAACAAAATCTTACAATACATAAATTTAAACATTAACTGTCTGCAAAATCGTATGGCCAGTTAATCAGTTAAAAAAACAAAAGACCCTCAGCACGTAAGACCCGGCTCTAATACAACACTTAATAAACCGTACCTTCGGATGATTCTGAATGCCAAGTGCAGGAAAAATAGCTGCACTTGCCTCAGTGCCACAGTATGCTGTTCTTCTCCTGTAGCCCGTGCATATAGAGCGTGATTTTCAATTTAGGGCGCAGTGCGTACACATCAGAACTTCCTGTGTTCGTTTGCGAGCTACGTGGTGCAGCAGCTAGTACAGCACGCACTGCGGGAATACAAGCAAGCAAATCAACATAATATTTGAATATATTCTAAATAATATTTATTATATACCATATAAAGATAGGTAGACATATGTGCAGAAAAATATTGTCCCTCATAATTTTACCAGAGTGTGCAGTGCACACCCTGCACACATGGACCGCACGCCACTGGTTGATAAAATAGCCGCAAAGTTAAACTAAATTTACAGTTAAATAGCACTTCCTATTCTGATTTTCTGCTTTTTAAATCAGATCTTTTAACAATATATAAAATAAAATATAAAAGTGAACTAAACATTTATAGCTTAAATATATTTTCGAATATAATTATATTCCGAATTATAATATATATTCGGAAAGTTAAAAAATAAATATCATGTGATTTCAAATTAAAACCATATTTCTTTTTATTTCACAATTTTTTTTTCAAATTTTAAAATTCATTTGCATTTTTTTTTCATTTATTTATTAATTATTGATTAACTTTCTTTTCTTTACTGCATTTAAGTATATATTAAAAGGAAATTAAAATTAGGCATGATTCAACGAACAAAAATATTATGAAGTGCTTAATTCTGTATTATTAATACTTAAGTAAATCATAAAATTCACTATTAAAATCAGTTGAACTTGATAAATTAATAACTAATAAAATTAAAAAAATAAACATTATTTAATTTCTAACTGGACTCACTTTTCTTTTTATTTCAATAGGTTTTTTCTTCTTTTTATTTCAATAGGTTTTTTCTTCTTTTAATTTTAACATTCGTTTTTCATTTCTTTTTAATTTATTTGATAATAATTCTTATTTAAGTAATTTTTATAATAAAGTTTAAATATATATTAGACGGGGAGTAAAATTAAGCATTTTTCAAAGAGCAAAAATACTGTAAAATAAAATTCTTAGTTCTGTATTTTTAATAATTAAGCAAATCTATCATAAAATTCACTATTCAACAGTTGATAAATTAATTAACTAAATTAAATAAATAAATATCACTTGATTTCAAACTAAACTCCCATTTCTTCTTGTTTCAGCATTTTCATTTTCAATTTTTAATATTCATTTTCATTTTTTTTAATTTGTTTAATAATCTTTCCACTTTAGATTTATTTATAATAATTAAATTTAAGTATACATAGGAAGGAACAAAAATTATGCTAGCTTCAACGACCAAAAATACCGTTTAATAAAAATGCCTAATTCTGTATTATGTGTACTTAAGTAAATATATCATAAAATTCAGCCTTGAAATAAGCGATGCGTTAAGTTTGATGTTTTTTGTTCAGTCTTCAAGAAGAAACAGTAGTTCCTTGTTTTAAGATTGATTGTTCTATAATGCATTCAGTTTTAGTAATCTTACAAAGATCTTCATTAGCAAACTAAGGTTAAATTCTACGGTACTCAATTACCCCAGATTCTGGGAAAACTAGAAACTTTCGGTTCAAGTAATTTAATATCAATTACAGCATAATATGATATATATAATTAAATTCATTGCAAAGGCTAAGCATATTTTTCATTAATCGGACTTAACGAATTGGTAGTGAGATGAAGAGCAGTAAACATGACGCCACTACTATGATATATATAAGTAAGTTCGTTGCAAAGTCTAAGCATATTTTTCATTAAAAAAATTTAACGAATTGGTAGTGAGATGAGGAACAGTAAACATAATGCTACTACAGGTTGTAAAATATAAGGAAAAACTTTCATCTCAGTAAAAAGCCATTACTCTACAAAAGCTGTAATTTGGAATCATTCTTAGAAGCTAAATATATAAAACACTGGATTTTAATCTTTATGTGGAACTGTGATTATAAGGTATAATCTATGGCTCTATTACCAGAACAACCCTTCACACAAAAATTTCTAAAAGTTAAGAATAAATTGGTTTGGTTTGATATGGTATGGAGTTCTACGGTATATATATATATATATATATATATATATTTGCAACACGAAGGCTAATGAGACCGGGACCTACAGTTTAAAGCTGTTCCGAACGGCTACGAACATCCATGCCACAGTGGGATTCGAACCCATGAACTTCGGTACAGAAGGCCAGCCCCCTAACCATTCGGCCATCGTTCGGCAAGTTAAGAATAGAAATGAGATAAAGAATAGAAGACATAACGCCACTGCAGGTTGTAAAATATGTGGAAAACCTTCACCTGTGTAAAAAGCCATTACTTCACAAAAACTATAAAATTTTTGGAATTATTCTTAGCTAAAAATATAAAACACTGAGTTTTAATCTTTATGTGAAACTTTGATTATAAGGTATAATCCATGTCAGTAGAAATATACTTTATTTCCAGAACAACTTTTCATATAGAAATTTTTGGGAGATAAAGAATAGAAGATATAACGCCACTACAGGGTGTAAAATATAAAGAAAAACCTTCATCTATCTATGTAAAAAGCCAGTACTTCACAAAAACTATAACATTTTTGAAATTATTCTTAGCTAAATATATAAAACATTCAGTTTTAATCTTTATGGGAACTTTGATTAAAAGGTATATTTCATGGTTGTAGAAATATACTTTATTTCCAGAACAATCTTTTATATAGAAATTTTTGAGAGATAAAGAATAAAAGTGAGATAAAGAATAGAAGACATAAGGTCACTATAGGTTGTAAAATATAAGTACAAACCTTCATATATGTAAAAAGCCATTACTTCATAAAAAGTATAAAATTTTTGGAATTATTCTTAGAAGATAAATATATAAAACACTTGGTTTTAATCTTTATGTAGAACTTTAATTTTAAGGTATAATTCCTCACTGTAGAAATATACTTTATTTCCCGAACAACGCTTCGTGTAGAAATTTCTTAGGAAAAAGAATAAAGACATAACACCACTGCAGGTTGTAAAATATAGGAAAAAACCTTCATCTTAGTAAAATGCCATTACTTCACAAAAACTATAAAATATTTGGAATTATTCTTAGCTAAATATATAAAACACCCAGTTTTAATCTTTATGTGAAACTTTGATTATAAGGTATAATTTATGTCAATAGAAATATACTTTATTTCCATAACAACTTTTCGTGTAGAAATTTCTGAGAAATAAAGAATTGAATTGGTTGTAAAATATGCGAAAAAAAACTTTCATCTAAGTAAAAAGCCATTACTCCACAAAAACCATATTTTTAAAATTATTCTTAGAAGTTAAATGTATAAAACAATCAAGTATAAAAAAAATCAATTTAAAACTTTATGTGGAACTTTAATTATAACGTATAAATAGAAACATACTTTATTTTCAGAACAACCCTTGATACAGTAATGTCAATCTTGAATTTCAATTTAATCTTAACCTTGTACAGATTTACGATTCGCAAGATCTGCTAGTATCTCATCTTTAGAATTTCATGCATAACAACTACATAACAGGATTCGCAGCAATTTGTAGTCTTCTTTGAAGTGGAGAATTCGGAGAAGGTGCACAGCAGTGAATTCTATTGTATTCTTCTTAATAGAGTAAGTTTTATTTTTTTTAAATGAAGGGGCTCAGTTTCATTTTATACGTCTCATCAAGCACACATTCGATTTTTTTTTCCGTCGACATCAAAATGTGGCATCAGCCTTTTTTAAAAAAAAAAGTAGAATACAAAAATACAAAGCGTTTTCTCCCTTCAATAATTTCTACTTTATTCATGTCCTTCCAGAGCGGAAAGCCCTCAAAAAGATACAATGCATGAAATAATTCTTAGCTTCCGGATTGCCATATTTATTTTGTGGAACACAAAGAGGTTACTTCAAGCGTACACTGAGCTAATCGATTTATTTTCTATTATGCGTATAAAGGGAAAAAAAATGGTGAAGAATTTGTTGAAAAAAATAAACATTTTTTCCTGAAGTAAGAAATATAAATTAATTTTGGAATGTAATAGCTACTTAACGTTACATCTTGTCCTTTGTGGCATCAGATTTGATAATTCAAAAGGAAATAAAAGGAATTTATCTTAAAAAATTGTGGTATTTAAGATTGCATTTAAATATAGCATGAGTATCAAAACAAAATAAGTTTATAAAAACTATCCATTTAAGATTTCTAATATAGCAAATTCATTCGCTAAAAATATTACTAATATCACTGTTCCTTCCACATGTTTGATTTTTCAGCACTCGATAGATAAGATTGTTTATTGTATAAAACTTTTTAAATGTTCACTACAATGAAAGCTACTTAATTTCCCCCATATTAAATAAATGTGTTTGGAAAAAATATAATTTAAACAATCACAAGAATAAAATAAAAACTGATTTCTCTCTCCCACTATTGAAACAGCTTTATGATCAACATCTCAATTTCCTTTGGGGTTCACTTTAGAGAGCAAATATTACTCCTTAAAGGATCTTAAGAGTACCATTTATGATTTTCTTCAAAATATAACTTCCATGTTACCTCAAAATTTTAAAGCTCTCTTAGTTTATTGCGGTCATTTTAAAGTCATTTTTCTAGAAGCTTAAAGATCAGAAAAATATTGCAATGGTGTTGCGTAACAGTATCTCAAAGGTTTGGTGAGTATTTAATTTTATTCTTTAGAGTATAGTTTTGCGTTCACATAGATATTCTTCTATTACGAATGGTAAAAATTTAGTGCAATTTCACCTCACACCTCCCTGTTTTGAAAAACACAATAATGGTTTTCAGGTGCTACTAAAAATAACTAATTTCTGATAATAAAATTTGTTTTTTGTACTTAAATATTATGACATGTAAATTATATCAATATTTGCAAAGACAATATGTATAAAGCAATAAAACAAATAGGAATATTTTACTTTTTATTCCTTATGTTGCCTTTCTAATTATTGCAATATTGTACCACAGATTTTACCTTCTTGTATAAATTAGGTGAGTTATTTAAATTGTATGATGCATTAAATGGTGAAACTGATTACACCTATAATTAATTGGAAATGATCTATTCTATTTCAGCTTTACGTACCAAACAAAAATTTAGGGACAATATCATAAAAAGTATGCCAGGAGACCAAGACATAATTGAGAAATGTTCCCAGAGACTAAAAATCTAGAATACATGTAAATAACGTATTCTACTGTTTTACAACATGCTTAATAAAAATGATAAGTTGAAAATTAGAAACCGAACTAAAAATCAATTAATAAAACCAAAATTCAAATAAATTTTGGGGGAAAAATACTATAATAGATTAATAAAATACGTAAATAAGTATAAAAAAAGTTGTCTGCAAGGAAACAACTATAGCATTCTAATAGAAATAGTTTACCTTTTTATATAGGTCAAATACGATCGTAACATGAATACGATGTATAAAATTAAGCATTGAATAAAACCATAAATTAGAAATAATCAAAATTTCATACCCATAAGGAGTATTATATCTGGATACCAAAAGAAAAAACATAGAAACTTTGCCTCAACAAAAATAGAAAAATAAGCAAATAAATGCACAAAATCCAGAAGTAATAAGGTACTTATTTGCATCATGCAAAAAGGTGGAAAATTAAGTCTTATCACCCAAAACATTTCAATGTATGAAAATGTCTCAAAAAGTTTTTTAAAAAGTAAAAATATGGTATAAATAATGAATTTATAAATTTATTTAGTGCTATAATGTTAATAAATATATATCAAAAATAAATTATCCACCATGATAGTACTTGAAATAATCAATGAATATACCAATTAGAAATTATGCTGATAAAAAAAGTTACTTTTTTCTACACAACGTTTAAAAAAAATTATTTTAGGTATTTTCAGTGCATATTGAAAATGTTACACAATCAATTATGACAGTAGTGTTGGCATGGTATGACATTTAGCTACCTATTCTTATAAGAGTCATAAGTTCATAGTGACTATACATATAAATCCATACCCATATAAAATGAAAATAAAATTCTCAAGGTATATTCGTAATATAAAATATACCACCACAACAAATAATATATTGAACAAAGAAAAAGGAGATACAACCAATTGTATCTTTAAAATACAAAAAAAATTTATCGTGACATAAAATAAACAGAATATTACAAGGTACATATACATTGAAACAGACCATGAATAGTCTTTCTACAAATCAATCCATTCTTCAAGAAGAATGTTACAAAACATTCTCAACGACTAATTCAATACTAAACATTAAAAATAAAAAACTATTACTCAATAGCAAATTTAATCGTGACAAAATATAAGGAGAAAACAAAGAAAAACTAAGTTATTTATTATTCCAGAAGTAATAAGGTACTTATTTGCATCATGCAAAAAGGTGGAAAATTAAGTCTTATCACCCAAAACATTTCAATGTATGAAAATGTCTCAAAAAGTTTTTAAAAATGTAAAAATATGGTGTAAATAATGAATTTATAAATTTAATCAATGCTATAATGTTAAGAAATATATATAAAAAATAAATTGTCCACTATGATAGTACTTAAAATGATCAATGAATATACCAATTAAAAATTATCATACTGATAAAAACGTTTAAAAAAATTAGTTTAGGTCTTTTCAGTGCATATTGAAAACGTTACACAATCAATTATGACAGTAATGTTGGCATGGTATAACATTTAGCTACCTATTCTTATAAAAAATCATGAGTTCATAGGGACTATACATATAAATCCATACCCATATAAAATGAAAATAAAATTCTCAAGGTATATTCGTAATATAAAATATACCACCACAGCAAATAATATATTGAACAAAGAAAAAAGAGAAAAAACCAATTGCATCTTTAAAATACAAAAAAAAATTTATCGTGACATAAAATAAACAGAATATTACAAGGTACATACACATTGAAACAGACCATAAATAGTCTTTCTACAAATCAATACATTCTTTAAGAAGAATGTTACAAAACATTCTCAAAAACTAATTCAATACTAAACATTAAAAATAAAAAAAATATTACTCATAAGCAAATTTAATCGTGGTAAAATATAAGGAGAAAACAAAGAAAAACTATCAGTTATTTATTATTCCAGAAGTAATAAGGTACTTATTTGCATCATGCAGAAAGGTGGAAAATTAAGCCTTATCACCAAAAACTTTTCAATGTATGAAAATGTCTCATAAAGTTAAAAAAAAAAATATGGTGTAAATAATGAATTTATAAATTTATTTAGTGCTATAATGTTAATAAATATATATCAAAAATAAATTATCCACCATGATAGTACTTGAAATAATCAATGAATATACCAATTAGAAATTATGCTGATAAAAAAAGTTACTTTTTTCTACACAACGTTTAAAAAAAATATTTTAGATCTTTTCAGTGCATATTGAAAATGTTACACAATTAATTATGACAGTAGTGTTGGCATAACATTTAGCACCCTATTCTTATAAGAATCATAAGTTCATAGTGGCTATACATATAAATCCATACCCATACAAAAAAAATAAAATGCTCAAGGTATATTCGTAATATAAAATATACCACCACATCAAGTAATATATTGAAAAAAAGAAAAAGAAGAAAAAACCAATTGCATCTTTAAAATACAAAAAAAAATTATCGTGACATAAAATGAACAGAATATTACAAGGTACACATTGAAACAGAACATGAATAGTCCTTCTACAAATAAATCCATTCTTCAAGAAGAATGTTACAAAACATTCTCAACGACTAATTAAATACTAAACATTAAAAATAAAAAATTATTACTCAAAAGCAAATTTAATCGTGGTAAAATATAAGGAGAAAACAAAGAAAAACTATCAGTTATTTATTATTCCAGAAGTAATAAGGTACTTATTTGCATCATGCAGAAAGGTGGAAAATGAAGCCTTATCACCCAAAACTTTTTAATGTATGAAAATGTCTCAAAAAACTTTTTAAAAAAGTAAAAAATATGGTGTAAAGAATGAATTTATAAATTTATTCAATCTTATAATGTTAATAAATATACATCAAAAATAAATTGTCCACCATAATAGTACTTGAAATGATCAGTGAAAATACCAATTAGAAATTATCATACTGATAAAAACGTTTAAAATAATTATTTTAGGTCTTTTCAGTGCATATTGCAAACGTTACACAATCAATTATGACAGTAATTTTGGGATGGTATAACATTTAGCTACCTAGTTTTATGAGAACATAAGTTTATAGTGATTAAACAAATAAATCCATACCAATATAAAAAGAAAATAAAATGCTCAAGGTATATTCGTAATATATAACTATCACCACATCAAGTTATATATTGAACAAAGAAAAAGGAGATACAACCAATTGTATCTTTAAAATACAAAAAAAAACATTTTATGATGACATAAAATAAACAGAATATTACATGCTGCACACTGAAACAGACCATGAATAGTCCTTCTACAAATAAATCCATTCGTAAAGAAGAATGTTACAAAACATTCTCAAAAACTAATTCAATACTAAACATTAAAAATAAAAAAATATTACTCATAAGCAAATTTAATCGTGGCAAAATATAAGGAGAAAACAAAGAAAACTACAATATGTACATTGATTTAAGCCATCCATAGCATTCTGTTGAAAGTAAATTCATTTCCAAGAAGTATCTTACAAAACTTTTTGTACTCTTGGGGATTCTCAATGACAAGAGTTAATAAGCTTTCCCAAGTAGTACAAGACATTGTGAATATTTCATTCATGCATCTAGTAAACCAGCCTATTTGATCAATAATTTCGGTTTCAAGGCCCAATTTATCTGAACATGTTACTGTTTATCACTAAGAAAATTTTGTCCCATCTCGACACAGAAAATATAATTATTTCGAAGTGGAAAGTCAGTCTCTTGTAAATTTTCAGAATTACCACAAGGTTGTAACATTAATTTCAATACGTGTTATGCTAATTACAAAATTCACTTATACAAATATTTGAAATCTTGAACAGGTAGATCGATACAAATTAGGCTGCATAAATTTTCAACTAAACTTATATAGAAATTATTTACATGTTAATCAATAGGCAAAATTATTTGAAGAAAAACATATTTCGTTTACTTTTATAAAGAGAATAAATTGGTATGAATTCTAGACAAAACTATTTAATCCTAAATTAAAGAGATAAAGGAGAGGTCGTCAAAACCACAGTTGAAATGAAATTAGTTACAATCGTATAAAATACAAAAGCAAAAAAGCTAAATTGTGTGACCAATGATGACCACAAAACCCCACCACTAAACTGAATTCTTCATCATATTACAGAAAGAATAGAGGATAATTCCAGAATCAACCTACAGCACACTTGTAAAAAGTCTGCCTACAAGTTTTGAAGTCGCTATTACAGCTCAACGATAAGTCCAAAATATAAAAGAAAATTATTTACGTAATATCTAAGTTGAGGGATAAAACGTATGAAAATAATGCAGGTAATATTTAAATAATTTAAAATAAGAAATGATTAAATGAGATGGTTAAAGGAATGTCGTCATAATGCTAGAAAAATGCTGTTATTCTCATCTACTTATAATGTGATAAATTGATGAATTTAATCGCCTGCTCTTAACCGGCTTGAAATAATGGCATTAACCCCTTCCGGTATGATTTAATAATGAAAAACTGTGCATGAAATAACCATTTAATTTTTATTTAAAAAACTTGTTTCATTTTACAATTCTTACATATTCTTAATTAAAATCCACTTTTTACATAGTGTTAAATAATATCAGAAACAGTAAAATTAAGAAAATATCAAAGCAAAACATTAATAAGGTATACAGATAATAGTCTTCAAGCTAGTGGTACTTTTCAAAACAAAGTGCAAAGGAATTCTTAATTGTTTACACCGCCAAGTAGTCTCACTTTTAATTTGATTCTTGTAACACACACGGCATTTCTTAGTAGGTTTTCATTTATTCTGACTCATTAATTTGGCAATGACTTGTACCAAGTAAACAAAATGCAATAGTGACTTGTGATTTTCACAAGTGATAAAAGTGTTGCCAAATTCACTACACTAGAAATTTTAAATTAATTTAATTATCATATTTAACAGTAACTTTAATCGCATGACGAGTGTAGCTCGTCATTGTGCGGTATGGAATGAAAAACTAATGACGAGCTAGACTCGTCATTTTACCGGAAGGGGTTAAAGGCTCGAAAAAGGTAAAAGGGGTGGATTTCGAAGGTTTTCGAAATCGCTTTGAAATTTGCTAAGAATAAAAAACTGGTGCTCGTCAAAACTTTGTTCCTACTAATATTTATCACATACCTCACATTATTACTCACATTAGAATAGCAGAGTAAAATATACTCAAGAATTATTCCCGTAATTTAGGTTCTTCCCAATCACGTCTTTTACCACAATTTTATGGTTATGGTTTAAAATTTTAACTATTTTTATAATGGTTGAAACAATGTCTTCTAACTTTTGAGAAAAAAATTTTGTAATTTGACATTTTTGAGACATTAAGAGTTAACCAATTCCTCAAAAATCAGTAACAGAATAAAAACTGGTGCTCGTGAAAACTTTGTTCCTACTAATATTTATCACAGACCTCACATTATTACTCACATTAGAATAGCAGAGTAAAATATACTCAAGAACTATTCCCGTAATTTAGGTTCTTCCCAATCACGTCAAAACAGACGATGTTACTCTAAAAGATTGAAAATGATAAATTGAAATATTTCATGCGCTGAATGTGTAATAACTGCAAGCCGCTACGGGACGCAGCTACTGTTCTCCTTCTGAGTAAAGCATTCAAAGATTAAAGATGAATACTTACATCCAGAACAATTTCAGAAACCATTATTGTGTAGGCTCATTTAAAACGTACATAATTGCTACGAGTTTATACTTCATGTGAACAATGCCTTATATCATAACAAAAATTTCTCAAATAAAGAAAGCTGTAGAGCATCTGTAGAAATGAAGAGTATTTAGACAAACGTTCTTCGAGAAATTAGAAATTAATATTTTTTTCTAAAATTAACATAGAAAAATTAACTTCGTAACAAATAATTTATGTGTTTAATGTCTAATAATCGCAAGATATTTCAGGATGTAACTATAGTTCTCTTTTATATTCCTTCTACAAAGTAAAAGATATATTGTAATTTTGAAGCTTAAA
>CM063498.1:34085496-34102996 GCA_032207245.1 Pardosa pseudoannulata
TTTGTAAGTATTGTTTTAATAAGTATTTAGATAAGTATTTTTATATGAGATCATGAAGAAGTTTGAAATCTTGATACTTCCATATAAAGCAAATTAAAAAAATAAAATTTCGGAGAGAAATAAATTAATTGTAGTGATACCATCTATTTATAGTTTAAAGTGCCAAAAACAAAGAAAACAAAAAAAATTAAGGTGTGTCAAACTGAGAAAAATATTAACAAATGGTTTCGCTGTTAAACCACTGTCCTTAAAAGGGTTAATACACCTTATACCTCAGCCAACTGGTTCGCTCTTCAAAATGAAACAGTGCTATTTTTGTTATCCTTCACACAAATTTATTCTTATAAAATCATGCAATGTGTAGAGATGAGGCCGACAGAGCGTCTAGGCCAGCCGCACTTATAAGTGGAGTACTCGTAAGAAAATACAAAATTGAAAAAAAACTAATTCCTCCTGCTGAATTTTGTTTATTTTGAATATAAATAAAAGTGTAATAGGAAATAAAAATGCTATTTAGGCCATAATGCCACAGGGACCACACACGGTCAAAGATATACAAAACATGGCGTACTGGTGTAAAAAAGAAATGGTGTAAAAACTGGTGCAGAAGAAATTAAGCTCCACACTCCTTCTTCCTTGCTCTCTCTCCGAGGGGGCCTGCAGATCTCTCGAAAAAGTTCGTTGGGCAGCGTTGCCTTGGCCGAAGAGGGCTACTCCGCAGTTAGCAACCCCTCTTGACCAATGGGGTCGAAGGAGGGTCACTCACTTCGCTTTCGCCTCTAGGTCAGTTTCGCGCTGGCGTTGTTGAACATTGTGTAACTCTTTGTTACACAATGTAAGGGACAACTCGACACGAATATTCTCTACAATGTTTTACAAAGCATTAATCTGCTAATTTACATTAATATTAGAGCGATTAAATGCTCATAATTTCATTGAGAATGATATATTAAATATTTTACAGTTTCACGGCAAGAGAACTCCGTGGTTTTCGCCAATAGAAAAGCATTTCTTTTATTACTGGCAATCAAGCACTTCTACCTCTATGCTTTCTAATGATCGGCGACATATCGCGTATTTTATAAATGTTGCAACACGTACATGAACGTATAGGTGATTAAATTAGAAATATTCTTCTCTTCGAGTAATTATTTTACCCATTAACTATCAATGAAGTGCCTAACAACTTTCGGGCTGTGGTATGATTATACCTTCATATGTGTGAATATAATTACATTATTCTTTTGTATTTGTTATAGATTTACATTTTTTATGCTTGTATACAATTTTCGTATTAATCAAAAGGAAAGTGTACTATTTCTGCTATCATTAACACAAATGTATCGTGTTAAAAATGATACAATATACGGGACAATTAGAGAGGATATCTATATAGAGACTATATTTTGTATTATATTGTATTTTATAGTTTCTGTGTGATTATATATATATATATATAATACTAGATCATCAATAAAACATTGATCTGGGAATTTCCAGATTACGTCTTCATTAATGTTAAAGAGATTAAATGATCCTAATTTAATTCTGCATAATTTATTTTTATATATTTCTTACCACCGTTCTCATTATTAGCTACTTCTCAGCTTTTCATTTGTCTTCTTTGAATATTTTCAACTTACTAATATTAACGAATGTGACTGACAATTTAAAAAAATATTAATTACGCTCTTATACAATCTATTACGCTTGATATTAAAATTATTTATCCCAACAGCATTTAAATAGTAAATAAAGAATACATTAGAAAGATGCGTTATTGAACCATAGAAAAGAAAAATATATGAAACGGTAATATGTGAGAAGATAGGTTCATAGTTCAAATTATAATCGGGAATAGATATTAACTACAAAATGGCATTTTTGTTAAACATCGAATATACTGTCGGTTAGAAATGAGTTTAGAATAAATTTGAATAAGATATTCTGGACTGCTCTACCACTACAGATAGAGAGGCATTTTTTAATTTGTTTAATTTTTATTTACAGACTGGGAACAGGAGCTAAAATGCTTATAATAAACTCAATCTTCCCTTTGATATTTAACCTAACATAGAAGTTGGGTAAAATATAAAGAAAAAAATTGTAATATTTCATAGCAAGGCATTAAGAAAACATCATTTTAAAACCCTAAATAAATAAAAAGAAATTTACTGTTATAAAGAACTGCTACTGTTATTAGACTAAAAGGAACTACTACTTCTACTAAATTAAAAAGAACTACTACTTCTACGAGACTAAAAATAACTACTACTTCTACTAGACTAAAAAGAACTACTACTTCTACTGGAATAAAAAGAACTACTACTTCTACTACACTAAAAAGAACTACGACTTCTACTATAATAAAAAATACTATTCATCTAGAACTCTCGCAGAAAGTGCTCTAACTGATAAGTGTTGTATTCGAAAGATTTTTCCTGCTCTATGATGGGGTTATATGAATCTATTAATTTGTGCCTCATTAAAGTGTTCTAAAATTTTATTTGTGGAGTTCTATAATTTACTGAAGAATGTAATGCTGGGCATCTCATCCCCTATATAATAATAGCCTAAGTTATCTGTACGTCTGTCCTCCAATTTATGAAGCGGTTGGACCTGGAATGGATAGAGGCATTCATTCAAAGCGAATAAAGATTATCTTCTCCTAAACTATCGATCCGATTCTAAAATAAATTGGTATAAATATGTTCATATCACAGCAAAAAATACTGTCGTCTTTAAAACGTTCGAAATCCAACCCTTCCCTCCTTTTCGAGAGTTTAATGCCATTATTTCAAGCCCTATTTTCCCCGGTTAAGAGCAGGTTATTAAATTTATCCATTTATCACTTAATAAATATTTTTTCTAGCATTGTGACGTCATTCCTTTAAACATCTCATTTAATCATTTCATATTTTAAACTATTTAAATATCGTCTACACTATTTTAATATCTTTTATCACTAACTTAGATATTACGTAAATGATTTTCTTTTATATTTGGCTTAAATAATAGATTAGGTACATGCGTGATCATTTTAAATTTAATCACTGATTATTTTTTGTTGCAATGAAACTTTTACCACCAGTATTAACAATAAATTCTTTTCATATAAGTCTAGGAGTCTATTTCACGGACTAATAAATATCTAACTTTTAATTTATATATATTTGGAAATTAAGAAGTTTGTTCTTTTGTGTGTTTGTTTATTATACATAACCACACGGTTTGACTAAATGAATTCAATGTGATTCTAAACTGCATTACAGGATCGGGAGACTAGAGGAGTATGACGATAAATAAATTATTGAGAGTGAACCAGATAGTTCTCAGCCAAAAAACAAACCATTTTTTACCTGCCTCATTGGGTACTTAACAGTTCTGGAATGTTAAAAATTTTACTAATCCCGTCATATGATGGGCTATATGCTAGTCTACCATAAATATACAAAGCAGATAGTTCACGGCACTGCTATTTACTTTCTGTCAATAGATATGTGCATATGAAACACAATGATATAAGAATTCATACCACAATGCATTTAAATGTACAGTAAATGATACCTTTGGCATAAAATTAAATACTGAATAAAATTTTGGTAACATCAAAAGATTAATGAAAAATCAATAATTAAAAAAAATAATGTTATATTATATTTTTATGGGAATTACAAATTCTTAGTTGATTTTATTATAGAAAAATAACAATTGTTGTATGAATAATACCTAAAACATTTCTTAAAAAATCAAAAACATCTTTCTCTGTTTCTTTTAGAAGCAAACTGCATTGTTAAAATCTATACAAAACCTTTCTGCAAATATACAAATACAGTAACAATCAAAGTCAATAATGCACAAAAGTAAATAGAAAGGTAAACATAAGATATGTCTTTAAATTCAATACAAACTTCTTCTTAGTACTAAACAAAAATATTGAGTTCCAGCTAAGTACAGAGTAAGCTAAAACTTTTTCTTTACACTTATACATTAATGATATTGTTTATAATCTATATTGTAAGGCTGCAAAATAGATTTGAATATTTTTAATATTCTTCTTAGAAAAAAAACAATAAAGGTAAAGAAATTTTACTTCCTCATATGTGTTTTATATTTGGTTGAGTTGGTAATAAAAGGCTAAAACATGTATCTTACATATTTATTCAAGAAATATACATAAGAATAAAAGTTACACGTGTTTAATCTATGTATCTTTTATTATAATGTAAAATTTACAGGATATAATAATGTAAAAAATTTAATATAAAATTTATCTACATAAATAGCAATTTCATTTTATTTAATTTGAAGCAGCACCCACCCTAGCTATTAATTTTACTCGATATCCTTATATTACTTAAAAATAAAAGTTGTATGAGCTTAATCTATGTATCTTTTATTATAATGAAAAATGTACAGCATATAATAATGTAGAATTTTAATATAAAATTTACCACCTAAATGATAATCTCTTTTATTTAATTTGAAGCAGCATCCACCCTAGCTATTAACTTTAATTAATATCCTTATACTACTTAAAATTAAAAAAAAATTATATGTGTTTAATCTATGTATCTTTTATTATAATGAAAAATTTACAGCATATAATAATGTAAAATTTTAATATAAAATTTAACATCTAAATCACAATCTCTTTTACTTAATTTGAAGCAGCACCCAGCCTAGCTATTAATTTTAATTAATATCCTTATATTACTTAAAAATAAAAGTTGTATGCTTTTAATCTATGTATCTTTTATTATAATGCAAAATTTACAGCACATAATAATGTAAAATTTTAATATAAAATTTATCACCTAAATAACAATCTCTTTTATTTAATTTGAAGCAGCATCCATCCTAGCTATTAATTTTACTTAATATCCTTATATTACTTGAAAATAAAAGTTGTATGTGTTTAAACTATTATCTTTTATTATAATGCAAAATTTACAGCATATAATAATGTAAAATTTTAATATAAAATTTATCACCTAAATGACAATCTTTTTTATTTAATTTGAAGCAGCACCAACTCTAGCTATTAATTTTACTTAATATCCTTATATTACTTAAAAATAAAAGTTGTATGCGTTTAATCTATGTGTCTTTTATTATAATGCAAAATTTACAGCATATAATAATGTAAAATTTCATATAAAAAATTATCATCAAAATGACTATCTCTTTTATTTAATTTGAAGCAGCACTCACGGTAGCTATTAATTTTACTTAATATCTTTAAAATTATATTTTGCATAACATAGAAGTGCGATTTTTAGAAATACAATTCCCATAGTTATTTTTATTTTCATATAATAAGTGTGAGAGGGAGTTAGCTGCATTTTATCTGCATGTCTCTTTCAAAAGCACGGAGAAAGCAGTAATTAAGTTTTTTCTTTAAAAATTAAACCTGTACTAGGAAGAAAAGATATAAATGATCGTAAATTTCATTTTAGGAATGCATACGTTTTCTTATTTTTAGTCTACAGTACGTGCGCACACTCCGAATCGGTAACACTCACGCATCTCTTCAAAATTTTCGCTTGAATTTCAAATATTTGGCATTATTCCATGCCAAAAATACAGTTTCGGTAAAAGTTTTTGTATGTTTTTTTGCTTTTAATTTAGTGGGATTTTGTGATTGCTTTTTTTTTGTTTGTTTTTTATTTTCGTGTAGTCGGTTCGGTTTCTTTTTCGCTTAATTCCAGTTTCTGTAAATTCTAAGTGGTTTTGTATGTAAATTTCTTTTGCCTCGCGGGGACACAAAATTTTAATTTAGTAATGTTTAGAATATATAAAGCACTTAAAATGTATGATGTGCTTCCACAACCGGAAACAAAGACACATCTGTGATGCGTTTCGTTTGAGTCTTATTTAAGACGAAAATTACAAGCTTCTGTTAATTAAAATCATGTAATATCTAGGTAACACGGTATAGGTCATACTATCTAGAAGTTTTTTTTCAGGAAATAAATTTAATAAATTTTACCAAATTAAAATATGCACACTTTAATAAATTTTAAAAACATAACTACCTTTACGAAAACGAACCTATTATATATAATTGTTATAATAGGTCCGAACTTATTATAGGCTTAGCTTGCCACCCCAGATTTATTGATTGAGAACTTCTAGAACTTTGTGACAACGAACCTATTTTACGTGTCCCAGTCACCTTTAACGAAAACGGTGGAATTTTAGGCCGGCTCGGTCTCCAAACCCGCAACTATCCAGTTACGAGAGCATTGACTTAGCCGACTAAGCTACCGCGGCTCAGCATAAAGGCTGAAAATGTTATTTCAGATGGAGTGGCGAATCTTTCTCCGAAGATATCAGATAAATTTTAATCCTTTTAGTGCCGAACGACGATATACTGGCATTAGCAAAACCATATCTGCCGACTTGATAAAATAAAAATGATACAAGGGGCGGGGAGCACAAGTGAAAAATATTTTCCCCTTATTTTTGCGTCAAGGCTTAAATAACATCTTCACAAAAAAAAAATAACTCAGAAAATCAGTGCAATAACTACATTTTCTTCAAAAATTAATACAAAGAACACGCTTTGGCTCCAAACCCGCAAATCTCCAGATACGTAAGCATTATCTTTTGCCCACAGAGCTGCCACGGCTCAAGTTAAGTTTTCCTCGCACTTAACAAAGATACTGTTTCCTTTAATGCAGGGTCTTCAAAGCATATCCACAGGGGTGCTATAAAATTTCCCTAGGTGGCAATGAGTAGTATTAAAACATATAAAGAGAAAAAACATAGACTAGTTATATATTAAATCCACTGGCTGGATGAAATTATGTTGATGTCTATGGAATAAGGTTTTATATCGGCGACTAACAGTCTATGCTGGCTGTGTGGTAACCGCCCATTTTGTTGTTCTGTGACTATTCTGGTAACAGAAGTAACCAGCCTTATTAATAATATTTTGATGATATTTAGAACTATTTATTCAGGTGAAAAATTATTTTCAATAATATATGGTTACAAAAAAGAAATATAGTAATGTGATTAATGTAGAAAAATAAATGTTCTTGAAGATACCATCCATAAAACTAGATGTCGATAGTGTCAAAATTTCCCTACATTTCGTTCGTGTAAAACAATTCAAGCCCATTCTCCTGTACTAGCTATGATGTAATAGTCGACGACATCAGAAGCACGGTTTATGATATTATTTAGATACGTTAGAAAACTTTATGAATGGAAATGCAGTTTGAGGTACCCCTTGATTTTTAGTGATATTTTTTGGCGCCAATAGTGCCAACATGCCATTTAAGATGGCGACTATAAACATCCATCAAAGCAATAAAAAGCATAGACTATAAGTATTAAAATAGTAAAAAAACGCAGAATAGGTCAAATTTATGCACAGATTGGGCCAAATTTTTAATTGTACAATCGTATGGAGAAAATATTTTAAAATTTTCTAAATCAAACTGAAGCTTAACAGAAAACACGAGTACTTACTTTATTTTATAATGCAATGAAAATGCAATAAAAAGCATAAACTATGAGTATTAAAATATTTAAAACAGTATACAAAAATTTTACACATTTACCAGACTACTGGAGTATAGTTTTTAAAATTATCTAAAATAAATACTGATATGTAAGAAAATTCGCCTACTTGGTGATGATACATATAAATAAAAAATCAAATTCCAGTGGTACGCAAAACATCAGTAAAGCCAATTTTAGGAAAAGGTTGAATTTTTCTGCATCGCTTTTCTTTGTTTATATTATTACCACTTGCACCTATATGATGTAGCTAGTAACTAACGTACATATAATTTTGTAGAAAGGTAGGGTGTTAGACTAGGAGGTCATATAGTTTGAATGAGCCTTACAGACGGTACTTAAATGAAATATTTCCAACAATGCAAAAGTTTTCACAATATCACTTAAAAAGTATTTAAACTTATTTCCCATTACATTCATCAAAGGTGTCAAATATTAAAATAATAATCTTTACAACCAAAATTTCTTTGTAATTCTTATGTTTGGTTAAGTACGGTTTGGGGAGATGTGGTCCACATTTATGTAACACGAGGGGAAATGAGAACAGCGCTTACTGCTCAGAGACAATTCCAATGATCCACGAAAAAGCTATACCAGTACTAGGATTCAAACCTGCGTTCTGCGGTAATGTTTTGGCTATCAATAGGCAGTTGATTTAATGGATATGTTTTGATTTGGTTTGGTTTGGAGCGCTACAGTCTACTTTTTGCAACACGATTAATGGATATGCTCCTTAAAAATATATTCTAACTATAAATATTCGGGATGCAAAAAAAATTGTTTTCTTTAAATAAAGTATAAATTGATATATTTAAATAAAAATAAAAATGGGATTTTTTTAAATATCCTAAAAAACCTAACAATAAATTTTCTTCTTCTATTTGTAAATTATTTTTAAATTTGAACTCCTTCTATCTCGGGATTTTTCGGTACATTATGTATATATATATATATATATATATATATATATATATAGAGAGAGAGAGAGAGAGAGAGAGAGAGAGAGGGGTAGAAAGAGAGAGACAGAGAAAAAGAAAGAGACAGAGAGAAAAAAACAGAGAGAGAGAGAAAGAAAGAAATAAAGAAAAACATGATTACATATATACAAATATATTTACACACTTATGGGCCTGAACAGGGACTTATGTATATGTACTACTTTTGGCAATAAACATATACATGTAAGCATGGTTTCTTTCAGAAATCTGATTACCAATGAGAACAAATATTTATAGTTAACTAAAATATAAATATTGGTTATAAACAGTATTTAACTAAAAATATTTTAAAACTAGTCTTCATATATATATATATATATATATATATATATATATATATATATATATATATATATATATATATATATGTGTGTGTGTGTGTGTGTGTGTGTGTGTGTGAGAGAGAGAGAGAGAAAGAAGAGGGTAAGAGAAAGGTAGACATCCTTACTTATATACAAATAGATTTACACACGTACATGTCTTTATGTATATATACTACTGTTGGCAACAAACATATAAAAAAGCATAATATATTTCGGAAGTTTCATTACTAATGAAAAAACTAATATTTATATTTAACTAAAATATGAATATTAGTTTAAAACTATATTAAGCTAAAAATACTTAAAAATACTTTAATCTAGTCTTTGTTTCATCTTATGATTTTTTATCATGACAGACAGACAGACAGACAGATAGATAGAGAGAGAGAGAGAGAAAGAGACAGAAAGAAAAACATGATAACCTATACAAATATACACACGTATGTACATGTACTTATGTATGTATACTACTGTTATCAATAATCATATAAAAATGCAGGCATGGTTTCTTTCGAAAGTCTGATTACTAATGAAAAAACTAAACACCGTCAATAAATTCCGTCAATATTACGAAGATTCCTCCGCTTGGTTCACCAAAAGTTTCGAAGCAAGAACGCAAGATAGCAAATAGAAGTACTTCACTAATTCGAATTTTGCGTGGCTGCTATACCCATAATAATCAAACGCTGTTCTCAGATCAAAGCGAAACTCCGATAGATTTCCGAATAATTTATCAAAACTGAATCCATATCTTGTACATGAAAAGGGATATTTTATCGCATGATAACCTAAGAGTTAACGGTAAAAGAAAAATAAAGAATCCCGGTGATTAAGATTCCTTTTATTTCCTTTAGAAGTCGTTATTTCATTTCGAATTTTAGTATTTTCCAGCTTTATAGGAAAAAATTGTTATCATATTACATAATTATAAATTTATATACTTTATATTAATAAATGTAAAGCTAATTATTTGTCATAAATCTTTCTTACTGTGTTATCTATTATTATAAGCAAATGACAATCAGGAAGCTGTTAACACTAAGACGGTGGTAGGGGTCATTTGAAAATTTCAGCACTTTTACGATTACTTTTGTTTGGATGGAATAAATTGTTTGATATTTTTTTTACTTCTCTTAAATGGGAAACACATATTTACAAAACAATTAGCGTTTTAGCTTTGTTAGTTTTTGAAATATTAGAATGTATTATTAGAGTGGAGTACGGGGTCATTTTGACCCCTTTAGTAAAATACTGCAAAAAAGCATGTGCTGGGTTTTCCATAATATTATTAAAAAAACCACACTTTTTATAAAAAAAATTAGCATTCTAAATTTGTTCGTTTTTGAAATATTGGCATGTATTACTAGAGCGGCGAATGGTTGGTTAAATACTAAAAATAAGTTAAATAGTACGTTTAGTAAAATACTATAAAAGAAGTTAAATACAACTTTTAGTAAAATACTATAAAAGAAGTTAAATACAACTTTTAGTGAAATACTATAAAAGAAGTTAAATACTACCTTTAGTAAAATACTATAAAAGAATTTAAATACTACCTTTAGTAAAATACTATAATAGAAGTTAAATACAACCTTTAGTAAAATACTATAATAGAATTTAAATACTACCTTTAGTAAAATACTATAAAAGAAGTTAAATACAACCTTTAGTAAAATACTATAAAAGAAGTTAAATGCAACCTTTAGTAAAATACTATAAAAGAAGTTAAATAATACCTTTAGTAAAATACTATAAAAAGAAGTTAAATACTACATTTAGTAAAATACTATAAAAGAAGTTAAATACTGCCTTTAGTAAAATATTACAAAGGAGCATGTGCAAGGTTTTCCATGCTTGCATTTCTTTACAGAAATTATTTTAGAGAAGTATTTTTCCTTTTTCCTTTTATTAGTACAGAAGACTCATTGTAGATGGTAACAGTTAAGACACCTGTTTCCTACATAGTTCCAAATCAATATTTCATTACATATTAATTCTGTTGGATCCATTTCAAAAACTGTTAACAATAATTCTTGTATCAACTGCATTAATTCATAATACTTGAGTACAATTTGTAGTATTTTAAGCATTAAAGGAAATTCAAAAGAAATGCTTTACGTACTACATTCAGAAACACTCATTACGCATTAACTGCAAAAGGGTTTCATCTTTTACAGATACTTTTCTTTTTTTACGGATACATATCTTTTACAGATAGAGAGAATTCATGTGCGAGTAAGTAGATGAAAAACATTATTTTATAAATTGCGTTTTATTTTAGTTTGCATGAGTTTTATGTTGTGAAACTAGCTATTTCAAATCTTTTCTATATCAAACCTTTCTTATTTGAGTAGTTCTAGTATGATCTAATTGAGTATGATCAATTAAAATAATGCCTCCGAGGGGATCGATATATTTGCAGTATTTTAAAAATTCAATAAATTACAAAGTGATTTTATACATAAATTAAAAATTGAAAATTTTAAATTCAATGGAAATGTTTTACGTAATACATTCGGCTACACTTATAATGCAATAACTGCAAAAGGTCTTTCTCGTTTATAGATATAGAGAGAATTCATCTTCAGGTAAGTAGGAGATCGATATATTTGCAGTATTTTAAAAATTCAATAAATTACAAAGTGATTTTATACATAAATTAAAAATACACATAAATTACATATTATTTATTGACTATGCATGGCACTTAAAATCGTTTTATCGTTATTATTTTAGTAGTTCCGTTGAGGGGTGAAAATCCCTCCTAAATGCCGTTCTGGTAGGTAAGATTTTT
The DNA here is from genome assembly GCA_032207245.1 of Pardosa pseudoannulata. Taxonomy (NCBI): domain Eukaryota; kingdom Metazoa; phylum Arthropoda; class Arachnida; order Araneae; family Lycosidae; genus Pardosa; species Pardosa pseudoannulata. The sequence goes on from CM063498.1 coordinate 34,097,145, forward strand.
CCTTCTTTCCAAAATTAAGTGACCACTTCATTAGTCGTAATTGTTAAAACTCTATTGCACGTTTTTTATTCCTGTCATTTCTTATTGTTAATATCTGTTATTGTTAATCAATAGAATAATATTGTAAACAATGTCCTCAAGCTTTTTCAATTTCTGAAATCTTCCTGCTTGAAGATGACATGAAATTTTATTTTTTTATTTATTTTAAGCAGATAAAAATCATTTCATGTATGTACCTTTCAATTCTTTTCACCACACCGCTTAATTCAACAAATTTTCCTTATTTACATTATAGAAGAGGCAAATAATACTGTAGACTTTTATAATATTAGGAAACCTTCTGTTTTACCTTTTTTTCATCACCATACCTTTAATTGCTGAAAAGAGGGTTTACCTTAATTTAATTTTTATGTTTAATTAAATGGGAAAGGTACGTAGTAATTTGTATGTAATAAGTTAATTATTAACCCTCTAAACGGTTCGCACGTACAATTCCTCCAAACCGATAATGACTTCAAAACGTACAATTTTCGACCTCCAAAAACGGCCCGAAAATGGATATAATGTACATATTTGCCAGTGCTTTCCACCATGGAGTTTTGAGGTAGTAGGGTCAGGTCGATTGTTTAGGAAGTGCACTCCTCTTTCACTGACATTTCTTAAGGGATACACCCCTACCTCCTGAGGCACAAACACGATGAGAAGTTTTCATGGCTTCGTAAATCTCTATATCGAAGTATTTCTTTTGCGGTAACAGATGCATCTCTAATTGCACCACTTAAATATCTTAGATAACTATCGTAAAAAATATAAAAAAGTATCTCAAAGGATATTTTTATTTGTACTTTTAGAATCCATTATTTCTTATGTGATAATATTCCAGACGAGCTTTATTTGTATTAAAAATTAACAGTTTATAATATCTATCTATATATCTATATATAACCGGAAGTAAAGAGACAATAACGAGGGTGGGTTTCCTGTATTCCATTCTAGTCGACAAAGGGTGAAGAAAAAATCATAGAACGCTTTGGTGTTCCACTCGGAGGGTTAAATATTGTATCATTTAATATTTAATTTATTTGAAAATAAAAACATAAAAGGGATATCAATAAGACACGTTTTATGCTATCCAATCGAAACCCTTTCATTTTCAAGGTCATGATAGCCAATTGGCAAGAAATATTTTCCTATTGTCCTTCAAATGGTAGAAAATTATGAACATTTTAGACTTGATATGCTGCAACAAGTGGTCCTATTTCTTTTGTTTTAAGTAATAAGTAAATTCAAAGATATCTTTTTAAAAGCAGCATTAAATAAAAGTTTTATCTTTTAATTGTATTTCTTTGCAAATCACATTAAGATCATTAAGTTTCTATCGTACTCTAAATACATGTACAGAAATAAATATCATTAAATACTCTAAAAAAATTTTTATATCAGAATCCTGATTTGAACGGTATATACTCAGGTACAAGTATTGTTATAACTCATACAAAAATAGTTATTCTTTCACGGATTAACTACAAGAACCGGAAAAGCAAAAATCCCTATCTTTTTCTATAAAAAAGGCATTTTCTATTAAAAATTTTAGTTTGTTTTACTATGTTAGAAGTATAAGTTTTTTTAAGAAAAATTCACTTTTAAAAGTTTTGAATTTTATTAAAAAAAGATTTTAATTTTGAATTGAAAATATAATAAAAGCTAAACTGGTGTAATTAAATTCAAATATAAAAGTTACACTATAAAATTTCTATTCTGTACAACAGTAATGTATTTAGTAATCCTATGCTATTGTGTAGAATTCAACCTGCAAACATTACACAGGAAATAAAGCAGGCTGACTCTCAACATTTACATTGCACATTTGGCGATAGAAATCACATAATTTACACTGTCTAAATTCACCGAAGGGCAGAATACAATATCCCTTTGTGATTTATGGAGCTTCATCAGTATATGTAATGTATACATAATGTGAGTTGCATTAGAAGAAAATAGCTTACTGAATACAACTGAAAATAAAAGGAAAATTTATAAATATAAGACATTTTTATACTTTGAAGCATAAGAAATCAAGACATCATAGCTACATTTATGAAAAAATTAAACTATAATTATATATTCTTCCATTACTTTAATTTTTAAAATAATTGTTCAAGATTTGTATAATCTAATATTGTCTATATATGTCAAACAGAAATATATAATACTTTGAAAATTCATCTAAGAAAAATTAATTTCAGTTTTATGTGTTCAAATTCAAGGACTTGTTAAGCAGATTGTTAATTTTATAAATATCATTAAGCTATTTGGCTGAAAAATCGATGTAGTATAATCAGACTATAGTACACATTTATAAATTCATACTTTAAAGCTTTAAATAACATCTCTTAGTCATAAGATTTCATAATCTCAGCTTAAATGTTTAAAACCTTTTAGCTCAAAATCAACCCTTAAGCAAAAGTGCTAACTTACAACCTTCTTCTCGGAATCATAAATTTTAAGATATGCAAAATATTAATTAATACCATGTGTCATTATTCAATTATAAATGCATTTATAATAATTCGAAAGTAAGTTATTTGTAAACATCTGAAAAATTAGTATTTTTTACCTATTTTTAGTGCTTTTTGTCTAACCTAATCTTTGTATTTCATGTTCTTTTAAAGTTATGAAAGACAGAGGCAGCTCTGTCGGGACTCTGTGGTAGATGGGAAGAACAAGGATAGGTTATTTGGTTAGATATTTAGTCACAACCAACGCCGTGAGGGGCGAACGTTTTCGTGTTTGAAAAATCTTATTACCACCAATTTCTGAGCGTTTTACCCTTTTCTTTAAGCCCATGAGCAGTTCCGAGCAAAATTGTGTATTCAAATTGAATATTACGCAATTGAATTTAAACGTAATCGATGTTCAGATTACTCACTCATTCCCTGTCTTCACTTGTTTGATGGTCGTCCAAAGCATAGACCGTCTTCAATGATCTGTAGGTTGTTCTTAAATGCAATGGGCCCCTTTCTAGATATAGGATTCTGACAAAACTGATCTTTGGAAACCTCCTTTAACATTTTTACATTTTCAACCTTTACATAATTTAAGGCAAAACTTTTTTCATATCGTAGCCCAATAGATTGATAAACTTGCGTACAGAGCTGTTAGGCCACTGACACGCCTTGTGAATTGGGAGCAGCTTTTGTAAAACGTCACTGACTTTCCAATATAAATTTTCCATCCACCTGTTTTCCTTGGTAATTTGCCAGAAAGGCACAGAAAATCTTTTCTCATTACTTCTGAGACATTTTTTACCAAGGGTATTGTTATAATCTTGTTATAACACCTTGGTAACTGTTATATCATTTTATGCACACTGTGTACTTAAAACATGTTTGACCGAAAAAGCTTTTTAGATAGAAATAATCTATAAACGATTTTAAGTAGCGGAAAACTTCATAGTTCTTATAGAAGTAGTTGACAGGATTTAAAATCAGAGCTTCAAATATCACGCAACAAGATTAAGTCATGTCCATGATTCTAGTCAAAAACAATATAATTCCCTCACGTAACGGTAGTGCCTACACAGGTGTAGACATGTTCGAGGTCACATAATTAAAGCAGCACACGCAAGATTAATTTACACAGCTAAATTCACTGATAATATTTTGCTTAAAGATTTTTTTTTTGCTTTGTTGGATATACTTTGCAGCCATAATGATAAAATTAGGCATAACTACAAAGTTCGGATATGATTTTGAAACGTTTAACTTTTTGTTTAATCCTTTAAAGCTACACTTTTCTGGAGAAAGAAAATAGCAAAGTTGCGTGTCATAAAATACCAGGAGACTCAGACGCTAAGCTTTTGAAAATTTAATTATACTAGAATTTTCCCATTAATAATTAGAAGGGTTTTTTTAGATACCATCAAAGTTAACTATACACTTGTATTAGAACCCTTAATGATTTATATATTTAAATATAACTAAATTTATTAATATGAAATTATGAAATTTTATCAAGTAAATGATCAGCAAATAAATTTATTCTGTTGTTTCTTAAAATATCAGAAGTTAATTAAGAAATTAAGCAACTTTTCTGATAAATAAAAAATATTGTGCTTCTTTTTATGCTTTAGAACTAATTATTGCTTTTTTATACTTTGTCTAACTAAAACTTTACTAATTTCTTTTTCAGTATTAATTGGTAGTATGAAAAAAATCTTTCCTTTTAATTAACTCAATTTGCTCATCGGTTTTTAGTTTACCGATTTGTTTATGGGTTGGCCAATTACACAATAATAATTATAAATTTAAGCAAAAATCTTGTAATTATGTTCTGAAATTTTATTGCACTTCTATCAATACTCTAATCTTCTTTTAAAGTAATTTTATTTAAGGAGGAATACCTAGGTTTGTTTCTGATCGAATACATTAACACAAACTCTTCTACTAATCTTTTACAAAGCAACAACCATCAATGGTTTGGAAATTACCTAAAGTATTTTAAGATGACCAATAAAGTTTTTTACGGATTTCATGTTACAAAGGTTACTTAATTAATTTCTCCTTTCAAAGGTTGTGCGATATTTCATCTGTTAAATCTAATGATTTTTTAAAACATTCTGTAAATCTTTTACAGAAATTTCACACCATAGAATGTACAAATATCTTTCTATTGTCAGAAAAACTGTTAAAGTATCAAATTCTTTATACTAGGTATATTACCGTGCTTCTCTAAGGACATTCTGTGTTTTTAAAGTATTTAAAATAATCTCTTTTTACCCCTCATAAAGGTATTACTCCTCTTCTAATAACTATATAGGCACACGACATTTATATATACCCCTAATATATGAAAGACGACCACAAAAGTTTATAAATATGTCTAATATATTAATAAAAATTTTGAAAGAGTTTAATAAACTGTTTCAAAATATCACTTATCTCTCCTTAATATTGTTTTAAATTTTTACTTTGGATTTTAAATAATTAAAACTTTAAAAATTTATCTTGAGTAAAGGCAATCTAAATTCATGAAAATGGTACAAAGTAATATTACATAGCATAAGATTATAACTAAAAAATAAAAATCTGTCTTCACTGCAGCTGTATAAAGAAGATAGTCTAAAGAAATAATCACTTTTAAACTAACAGATTAAGAATTAATCATTTTTTTATTTCATAGAGATCCTCTATGATTTCATCCTTGATATTACTGTTTCAGTGTTTTCAATGCGAACTACGCGTTTTTATTTGGGTTATAGTAACGAATATAATCCACAAAATAATACATACCTAGAAGAATTATTGACAGATATACAAAAGCTATTCGTTATAAGGGATCTAATAGTTTGAAATTTTTGGGTATACCTTTTACAGTGTCTAATTCAGTTCTTGGACCTAGACACTGGTCTATTCGAGACTATTCTAAAACTTGGCATATTTTTTCTGTCCTATAATCTATATATATTTTAAAAACAAATTCTTTAAGTATCACATTTTATCTATTCTTTACACATCTAAGAATTTTTAAATTGCGACTCTTTAAGATCCCATTCTTATTTCAAGTAGATTTTGAAATAATTTTTCAGAGAAGGTAAAAATGCTTTTTCTCCATTGAAAATTGTCCTTTCGCAACCAATAATCAAATGTGATTAATATGTTTAACAGAGACAATTTATAACTTCACACTATATAATTAAAATTTCTCGATAATTACAACTTACGCTTAAGTAATTTTCTTCTGACATTCATTGATAAAATTAATTACCATTTCACACACTTTGAAACTAATAGTTTTCATCGATATTTATAAATTCTATCCAAAATGTGTCACTATATATAGGTAGAGCAACA
>CM063498.1:34105496-34135496 GCA_032207245.1 Pardosa pseudoannulata
AGTAACATAAAAATTTTCTATTCATTTCCTTTATTCTTCTTATGGACTAAATCCATTTTTCAAGTTCAATAGAAAATTATTTTTAAATATTTCTTGTTAAAGTTTTTAGTGTTATCTCATTTATCATTTTTATAAGCATTTTTATAAGCAAGCATAATAAATCGAATTTTGGGGTATAAAAGTATTTATTTCTCCATTTAAATTGCCATTTTTATGTCGTTTATCATTTTCTTATCCGACAGGTGTTCCATTTATATTTCTAAAAGCTCTTCCTCTAGAAATCTAAAAGCTCTTTCTTCTAATTATCATTTCATTTAGGCTTTATTTTATAACTTAGTAGGAAAATCAATTTCACGATATAGGTAAATCGGTAATCAGGTTATATCGCGTACGCACTGCTTCTCGAAGTTGGGAAATTGGAAAGATGATATTTGTGTAGCGATGACACTATATCGAGCATGCTTTGTTACTCCCTCGCGTTATGATATCGAAAAGAGAGTTTCACACCAGAGATTGGCAGGAAAGCTTAAACCGATTTAGTTACATCGGTGTTCATTCCATATCGGTTGTACCGACCAGAACCATCTACCCTAAAAGAAAGTTTTGGGATGTTTTGGGTGCACAATCCACAGTAGCTCATAATATACTAAAACTGAACTCCTCGGTGCAACAACCCGCAGGCGGCCATGGCCTACGGTGCCAATCTCCGTTTTCGTGATCAAGGGCCCTGAGGTGCGAAGCATATGTTCCGGTCAGGTGGTCTGTCTTACGCGGAACCCCTAGTATTTAGTTCCGAAGCATGCTTGGTCTTCAGTTTCTCTACCCACTGAAGGGTTGAAAAGCTGACTCAACCTTGCCTAGCCCGGGGATCGAACCTCGGACCTGTGGCGTGGGATCTCGAAGAGCTACTCCAACGCCACTGGTCTTCGCTCTATATACACAATGCAGTATAGATACAGAGAAAATATTGCAAGCACTCACATTTAAATGCTATGTATACAAAAGCAGACAAATATAATGCATAGAAATACATTAAATAAAAGAAAACTGTATAAGATATTTGCATGAAAATTATATAATGCGGTACAGTGGAAGTTTAATATACTAACACTTTGGAATATTTCAGACCCAGAATTGTTCGTTCCATATATAGTAATACAGAACCAAACTGAAAAACTAAATACTTGTCACGATGTATCACGTTATATCAATATATCACGATTCATCGCTCAGTCTAATTACACATAAAGAAAGCTTCGACATTTTAGATATTAAAAATTGGGTTTTACCCTTGCTGTCCTTACTAAAAATAAGTACCTTATTCATTTATGTTTAATTATTTACTTTATTCATTGCTTTAAAGCAATTTCAGTGTTTTAGCAGGTATTTCAACTAGTCAGTGAATAACTTTAACCTGCGATGTCTGCATTTAATTACTTATAATTACAAATAATTTTAATGAAGCCGTACTCAATAACTGCGAAACAACGGAGCACAGAATTATAATTAGCCTTCGGTTGGGTGAATTTATCAATAATAGATAAACTGAAGCATTTGAGTTGGCAATGGATTAAGATTTTGTTGTGAAAACATCTGTCACTAACACATATAATGATGATTATCGATCTGTCAATTTACATTTGATGAAATGAGGATTTCATAAAATAACTCATTGTTTTAATAATTGCCAAAATTTATCTTATGTCATTAGAATGATGCACATCAGTCTAACATTGGTGCTGCTGATTTTGACGCTGCAACCCATTTTTTTTTTCAAAACTCATTGGTGACTTTACAGTATCGTATTTTTTACACATTTTCCTTTTTCAATATGTCGTCTATTTTATTTGTATGTTTTGATTAGTAGAGCAATCTATATATGTATAAAGGAGAAGGGGAGAGAATGTTTTTGTTGATTTTGTGGTCGCAGACGTTTAAATATGAAGCAACGAGAAGCAATGGGAGGTAAATGGTAAAAGTTTAAGTTTGCGTAAAACTAGTACAAAAATACAGATCATACAGAAATTTATTTTTGTCTGCTAATGCACTTGTTAGATTACCCTGACTGTAGGAAACTTCAGTCCTAAATACAAATATATAAGTCACGACAACATATTGAAATATCCCCTATATAATAATAGCCTAAGTTGTTTGTCCGTCTGTCCATGAATTTATGAAGCGGTTGTACGTGGAATAGATACAGGCATCTATATTGGATTTTTTATGAGTTAGCAAAATTCAAAGTGAGTTCAAAATCCATCCTATCCCATTTTTTCGAGAGTTTAATGCTATTATTTCAAGCCTTATTCATAATTTATCATTTTGGATATTATTATATACTAGCATATAGCCCATCATATGACGGGATTAGTAAAATTTTTAATATTCCAGAACTGTTAAGTACCCAATGAGGCAGGTAAAAAATGGTTTGTTTTTTGGCTGAGAACTATCTGGTTCACTCTCAATAATTTATTTATCGTCATACTCCTCTAGAGTCTCCCGATCCTGTAATGCAGTTTAGAATCACATTGAATTCATTTAGTCAAACCGTGTGGTTATGTATAATAAACAAACACACAAAAGAACAAACTTCTTAATTTCCAAATATATATAAATTAAAAGTTAGATATTTATTAGTCCGGGAAATAGACTCCTAGACTTATATGAAAAGAATTTATTGTTAATACCGGTGGTAAAAGTTTCATTTCAACAAAAAATAATTGATGATTCAATTTAAAATTATCACACATGTACCTAATCTATTATTTAAGCCAAATATAAAAGAAAATCATTTACGTCATATCTAAGTTCAGTGATAAAATATTTTAAAATAGTGTAGACGATATTTAAATAGTTTAAAATATGAAATGATTAAATGAGATGTTTAAAGGAATGACGTCATAATGCCAGAAAATATTGTTATTTTTACCTCTTTATTAAGTGATAAATGGATAAATTTAATCACCTGCTCTTAACCGGGGAAAATAGGGCTCGAAATAATGGCATTAAACTCTCGAAAAGGAGGGAAGGGTTGGATTTCGAACGTTTTAAAGACGACAGTATTTTTTGCTGTGATATGAAGCATATTTATATCAATTTATTTTAGAATCGGATCGATAGTTTAGGAGAAGATAAACTTTATTCGCCTCCATCCATTCCAGGTCCAATCGCTTCATAAATTGGAGGACAGACGTACAGATAACTTAGGCTATTATTATATAGGGGATATATCCCCAAATAATCACTGTCAATATTAAAACCTCTGCTGTCTATTCTATAACGTATTTGACCCTGATATACTCTAATTTGTTTCTTCACTACGTGTAGGTATGGAAAGCTCGGTAGAGTGTCTAAACATTTCATCACGTACATCTCGGGTTGACGGTTCTATCCCCGAAACAGCCAAATTATTTTAAATGTCTAATTAATTTAATATTGTCTGCTTTTTAAAAAATTCTTATTCCTAAAGTTGTTTTATTATTTTAAAATAACATTTTACTATTTTTTCAACTTTTTATGATTTTTATTATTTTTATTTTATTAAATTCACTTATTTCCCTGGCCACATAAACATTTCATTTTTTTTATCCTTAAACTTTCTTCTCGTTTACTTTTATGTGTCCTTTAACGTTTTAGCTGTTTATTTTTCTCCTCGCCTTCGTTTTTGTGCTTATTGAAAAAAATCTCTGGATATGAGGGCTGGACCCTGGCAATCCAGTTGCACCATTACCTCGTATGCCTTATATTTTTGATAGGGTTAGTAAAACTTAAAGGGAGTAAAGTTTAAAACGAATAACTTTTAAACAGAATAATTGTAAAATGGAACAATATTTATTAAATATAAAAGGAGAAATGGTTCTAAATTTAAACTTTTTCTATAAAGATGTATTTAAGGAATATCATGTTTTTGGGGGAGTGGCAGTGGTTAGGTACAATCTAGGATTGACCGTATCTTTATTTTTTACTCTATAATTTAAAAATAAAGTGTTTGGATTTTATTATTTTCTTTACACTTTGCAGAAATTGTGTATTCTTTGTCTTTCATTTCAAGTTCTATTCAACTTGGTTTCATTTCTGTTAACATTTTTACTTAAACTATTTATTTTTTTTTAATTCTATAACAATAAGGTCTGATTTTCTATATTTATTTATTCTCCGAAGAGAATATAGGACTACCAGAAAGACCTCTTTTAAAAAAACCCTCTTAATATTTACCTTTAGGGTGTGATGGAAATGATAGTTTCATACTTTTACTTCCATTATATACTGTGGTAAAAAAAATGGAAAGAACTTAGCTAAGAAAACTTTGAATTATCTTTCCAAAGGAATTCAACGTGATTCTAAACTGCATTAGCAATATCAGGAGACTTCAGAGGAGTATGAAGATAAACAAATTATTGAGCGTTTACCTGATAATTCTCAGCCGAAATACAAGTCTTTTTTTTTAGTTGCCTCACAGAGTACTTTACAATTCTGGAAAATGAAAAATTTACTGATTCCGTTATATGACGGGCTATAAACTAATCTAAAAATAAATGTATTCACACCTTGAAAGGAAATACAAGAAGTTTTACAATTAACATTTCTGCGGTTATGACTCTAAGTTCAATTCATAAAAGTGTAACTAAAAAATTCCTCTTATTAAAATGGAATCAACACTGATCTTAAAGCACGATATACGTCTGATATCTGTAATAATATAACTTGTTATTTGAAAACGTGGAGTTACTTCGTTACCTGTGTTCAACGTTTTCCCGTATTGTTGTGCAAAAATAGTAAAGCCAATTAACCCTGTTGCTCTTGTGATTCCCTGGGAAATCCTTTTCATGATTTTTCGGTAAACTGTAAGTTTGATAAAGTTTTAATAAAATTTATAATAATGAACCAAAATAATATTTTAAAAAAAGATTTTATAAAAATAAGACATTGCTTAAAAGAGTAAGAAAATACAAGCTCTTAAATATAAAATATTCAATTATTATGTAAAACAGTAAATAAATATTCGTTAATATTCAGTTCACACTATTTTATTTAATTAATGATTAAAATTTCAATGTCTGTATAAAAGTTTTTTATCGTTACAGGCAAAACGTATTTATGTGAGAGATAAACTTTCGTAAAATACCAAAAAATATTTTCGTATAGATATATCGGTATTTATGATACTAATAGATTTTTATGTAGGCTTTAATCACTATTTTATTCATATTTAATCAAGTTGTTTTTATATAAAAAATGAAATATTAAATAATTTAAAACATTGACGTTTTATTTTGTATACAAAAAAATATTAAAAGGAGATAAAGAAAACAATTTTTAAGAGTTAACTACAGAATACGTCAGAGAAAGGTATTTTTGGTGCAACATTGTAATAAAAAGTAACTGGGAACCCTTGAATATTGTAAATAAAGCTTTATTCTATCAAACTAATTATATTTCGAAAGTGTAAATATTTCCCCAGAATTATTTTATAAAACATGTTGAACCTATAAACATATTTATTTGACTATATGTGATTTAATGAAAGATTCATACGGTTATGACAATATTTTTGTATTGTCAGAAAGAAATAGTAAACCTTGAACACTGAAAAAAAAAGGATGCAACCTATCTAACATATTAGATTTTGAAATCTTTTATCCTAGACATAATTTGTTGAACAGTAAACACAACGTAATATTAGGTTAAGTTACTTAAAAACTCATTTGTTTGCCTATTTTGAATTCGACTGTAAAAAATTATAATAATATCGTAAATTTGTTATTTAACTTCAGTTTGGAGTATTTTTAACAAGCAGGTGATGTCAGGTAGATCACGATGTGAGAATGTTGTGTTATTGATATAGAATTTACCCCAGCCTCATTTTTCCTAGAATTATTGAAAATACTGTCAGAGTGGTAGAGGTCGTAAAATTTTTTTACTCTTAAATATAAAATTTCCATATTCTAAGTCATACTGAGTCTGAGTTACGACATAGAAATAAAAACACTTTGCCCAATCTCACGTTAAAACTAGTCAAAATAGTTTTAAGGATAGAGAATATAAGTATTTTCACCAATTTTATTATTTATACCAATATTCAAAGTTAAAGCTTTCTTCTACTTAAGTAATGATGTAATATATAACTTAGTCAAAATTGATTCATGCATAGTTAAAATGAATCGTCCCTTTGAAATATGTCCATCAAAATGATACAATGCTTCCTTTACTTCATCCAATGACGTAAAATCAAAAATAAAAATCTGTCATTTGCAGGAAATAATTATTAATATTTAATGCATATTACTTCCTGGTACGGAGTACATTAAATACCGTAAGCATGAAAAATTTGTTTATAACATAACATTTATATAACAAAAAAGAAATTAAATTTTTTTGGCGGGGGGGGTTGGAGCGCTATGGTCTACTTTTTGCAACACGAGGGCTAATGATACCGGGACCTACTGCTTAAATCTAATTCTGAACGGCTACAAACATCTATGCCATAGTGGGATTCGAACCCACAAGAAATTCACTATAACTCATGAGATAAGAGTAGAAGATATTCCTGAAGATGACAACCCAGCTGCCAGTCCGAACTCCAGGCGGAGAGTTTCCTGAACGAGACGCCCCAGTTTCCCTGTTTCTAAGTTCCCACGATTTGTTCCTCGACTGACGCTTGACCTGTCCCACGCCTTACGCCTGATTGCAGCCCTTACAAGTGCGCCCCACTTGTCTTCACTGTGCCTTATTTCTTAACTTCGTCTGAGTAAGTCCTGAATTTACTACCTTTTACTACAGGAATCACAACCTCTCATATTTATAAAGTTTAATCTTTGAAAGTTGTTGCCATGCAATTTTCCTAATTGGATGAGGCATAGAAATTGTAAATAATATCTAATAAAATAAATAAAAAAAATCTTCATCCCAAATATTAAGTCATATTTTTTTGTTCAAGAACTATGGTATTGCATTTTCTGTGGAAGTGGGGTTTTCTAAACTAGGAGTCAATCAAAATATAAAACTGTTTGTACCTGAATAAGAAATCCATAGAAAAGACAATAAAAATATATTATTTGAGTGGGTAATATATTGGAAATACGCGTTATGTCCTTAACCCGATATTTAATATATAAATTGAATTTGACTTTTCGAAACTTAAGTATAAATCTTAAAGTAAAAACACAATAGGCATTAAAAAAAAGGAAAGGAGAAGTTACTGAATTACTGGATTTTATTGATCATTAATATAAAATTTAAAAATAATAAATAGAAGCCAATTAAGTTCTTTTTTTTTTTTTGAAAGATAAAAATTAATAAAAAGAAAGGAGAAAACAAAAATGGACTAAAAACAATAAGACAATTATGTAGGATGGAACTCCGAGTTCCTGTTCTTTTCACGGGATTCAGGTCTCTCTCTCTCCTCCATCCTGTTTGTTCGGATGAGAACCGCCAGTCTGGAAAGCTCATCAAAATTCCTTGTGCCTGGCGACGCGGTGGAAAACCGCCAAGCACAGGACTAAAACACGCCAATATGTGGAGTGGGGATATGTCGTATCATGAAAAGGGCAAATTTATAAAACTATTGCAATGCAGAGCTCGCCAAGGAGAACGCCAAGTGACACTCCTGGTATGTGTGATGTCATCTGATTGAATATCCAGAGCGGCTTATGCGATAAAAAAATAGGTTTTTTCGACTCACCAACGTGATAATTGGGAGTATGGCAGGAAAGTTACAAACAGGGAATTTTAAGGGAATCTTATAGAATTAATGGAAACTAAATTGAACAGAATTAAAATTAAGGAAATGGAACGTTATGACTAGTACACAATCTAAGTTAGAACTATAGGTAGATGAATGTTATTAGTAGGTGATAAATTATACGCATATTATAACAACATTTATCAGTGATACCTATCGTCACCAGATGGCTATGGTCACCTCTTCTCATATATTAAATTCGCCTTTATAAAAGAGTTCCGTGAAGCTCAGACTAAGTTAGAGTGTTAATATACTTACTTTCATAAAAGAAACTATGTAAATTGAAGGGGATTTGCAAATAATAACTCTGATTACACATCATACTACCATAATTTTAATAGAATATATCTATAATTAAGCATACAGGAAAAATGATGTGCTGCCCATATCAGCCTTTTATTTATTTTGTCACACTCAAAGTACACCTGCTCTTTTGAGCAACTCCTTGTTTTACTTTTATTTACGCATTGGCCAATGCTCGAATAGAGTTCAGTGTTTCGGTGCAAAGCTTTTGTTTCCTTTTCTAAATGCTTAAAATTTAATTTTGCATTTTATCTTGTTCTGGGCTTAAGGTAATGCACTTTCGCACTGCTAAGTACTTTAATATTAATCCTGATTACAGAGATTAGACATCCCAAAACTTTACAACCAATGAGGAAATAGAAAGACTAAAATAAGACCAAACTGTTAAAAAAAATTCTATTTTTAAAATACGAATGAGAATTTTATAAAATAGATGGATATTCGGTGATTTTTTTCGATCTCAATTTTCCAACCTAGATTTGGTATCATATCATTTTCTTTCACATTTTTATTCTTCAAAAATCTACTTTATAATCTTTTAAAGACCATTTTAATTTCCTCGATCTCCATCTTAAATGAAGATTTCTAATTTCTGAAGAGAAACTGATCCAAACAATTATTTTAGTGATAGTTCATTTTCAATCAACTGCATCGATTAAGGAAATATCAATTTAGATTTCAATTAAAAATAATCTTTCGTGGCTTTTTTGAAAAGTAAACTTTCAATCATTTTCAGTTTTTTCCAATAACATTTTTACTGTAAGATAATAAGTTCCTCATACTTTAAACTAAAAGCAAACATACATAGACTTGAGTGTGTAAGAACGTACGTTGTAAGTAATCATTTTTGAAATAGAAAGTAATTTGTCGATTTCTTTATAGTGTGTAGTTTCTTCAGTAACCCTTACTTAATCAAGTATTTTAATTAAGCTTCTTCAAACACACACATAATCTTTCTTTAATGATTCTTTCAACCGAAATTCCTGAATGTATGCTGGACACTGGACACTGGAATGTAATATTTTGGTGTTCTTGTGACCTAAGGCCCTTTATCTCCAATGACAACTTTGGTAAATGTACTAATTTAGGAATCACTGGCGGATGTTAAAAGGTATTACTAATATGAAATAGGAAAAAGGAGGTAGAGAAGGAGAGAAAGAGATCGCATAAACACACAACATTAATAAAACAAAGTGACATAAGTTATACAATAAAAGATATATCTTCATTATAAGACAATTACAGTGATACAACAAATGATAAGAGTAACTGAGTTTTTTTAATTGGGCTGAAGATATATACAATAAAATAGATTATAAGGACATATACCATTTGATAAAACCGTATTCGCCCTGCGACGTCTGCGATTTTCGAGTGAGTCATAGTCTGAAAGGTTGGCTGATACCTCATTCCGGATAGATATTAATTTATCAAAGAAACTTACGGATACTTTTTTGATAAACTCCCTAATAGGTTCGACTCAAAGGTCCCTGTTATTTTTGTCATTGCGCAAGTAGAGGTGAACTTTAAATATGGACCTAAAAGTTTTATTTTTAATGACCTGCAATCTCTGAATCTGTGAGTTGGAAGCTGAGCCCCAGCTTGAATGTATATCCATGTATATTTATACATATATATACACACATCTGTAAAAATTTGTTGGTAGCCTAGCAGTCTCAAATTTTTACTAACGATAATTTATAAAGCCCATAACTACTCTTTAAAATTAATTCCGAATGACTACAAACATATATGCCAAAAGTAGAATTCAAACCCTTGGACAACAGTACTGAGAGTAACAGCATACCTTTTAGGCCATTAACCGGCACAAAAATATATGTGTGTGTGAAAGAGAGAGAGAAAGTAAGGTTTAATAAAATATTTATTATTAAACTTTTTCTGAACCTTAATATGGGGGGAACAGCATTATAAAATTAAGAGAGAACAGGTAAATCTTGTGAGCTTGTGACCCCGTTGTCTGATAGAGTCTCGTATTTAAAAGAAAATTAAAAGTGTATTTGCTCTTTTCAAATCTAAAACAGTCATGTTCCATTGTTGTCTTGCCCAATGTAGTAGCTTCTTTATAGTCACGTGGAGGCGTTTTTTTTTCTTATATTCCAACGGCTATTCAGTTTCGACTCCCTGCCCGTTTATCCTCCTAATCAAATGTTTTACAAACGTTTAAGATTTTTAGAGCAAGATTTTCATGATTTTATATCGATATGGAAAGTTTTAAGTCTCTTTCTGCCATATTTCCTACACTGACCACTTTTGGTATGTTCTTTTGATAAATTTTTAGTGGAACAGTTCGGTTGACGACAGACTTGCTATAGTTGTTGAGTCTAACTTGAAACATGGGAAGCAAATTAATAATGTTTCTGTATTTATTCAGGAATAATTTTAGTCATTTTTCCATACTAAAATAAAAGAATTTCGAAAATATCACTTCACACTGTTCCCAAAATTAAAACTCACTTATAAAATGCGGCAAAAGTACAGGAAATATAAATAATTATTCTTTAAATTTTAATATTTTCAAGCATGAAAATCTCGCACAGAATGATTCCTAATTATTTTATGTGATATCACTACGACAGGAATTTTTAACAAATGACAAAGTAAACATTAATCTGAAATAAGTAATCCTAAATCACAGACATCACTTGAGATACATGTGCAACCATTAATCAAAATAAATAATAATGAAAGCAGTATCAATACTAAATAAAAATATGAAATAAAATAATTTTAACTCGAAAATATAAAAATCTAAAGAGTGTCCCTAATTACTATCGTGCAATTAATAGTACTTATGGCTAACTCTAGAAATAGAATTGCTTTCTAGAATACGTCTTAAGTTTAAAAAATATAAGAAATTTCAGAAATAAAAAGAAAACCATTGTATTACAAAATACATACATAAACATATTTTGTTTTCAGATAATAACTGTGAATTTTTACCATTTTATTTTTCATTATATTTATATCCACACTGAATTTTTCACTGCAGTTTATCAATGCAGTGCAAGCTCAGCTATTGACGCCTTAGACACACGTGTTTTATACATATATACAAAACAGTTTTCTAATAAATAAATTACAATAGATTTACCATTAAACACAATCTCTAGTTCTGTTTTACAATTTTTCATTTATGGTAGAATACTTAAAAAACGAAGCCAGATATATATATAAAGATCACAATACCATCAGTAAAATTGATTAAAAGTGCTAATTCGGTTGAATATATCACCTACGTATGATACGTGAATTCAATTAGCGAACGTAATGCAGATGTTGCTACCAAAAGCATTACATACCAAAGGTGTCAGATGAGTTCCACCATATGGGTACAATATTTCTTCACAGCGCACAATTCTGTCATTGTCAGATAACGGCTTATTTACATTCTAATGAACACTGTAATTACTTCAGCTTCAATGCTCCATAACTCATTTTCCACTATCATTCGCTGAATTTTAGAAGCTTGCAGATTTATCTCACTTTCCGCTAAAGCATTTATCTAATCGAAAAGAAAAAAAATCTGATGTGCGCACCACAGAAATCCCTCTATATCTATTAAATTACATACATTTTTCATATTTATTTAAAATTATTTTGTTTCAGTGTGAGGTAATAGTTTCCAATTCTTTAATAAAGCGGATAGTTGAAATATTTGTTTTTAATGACATACAAATTTATACAATAATTAATTTACAATGGATAGAGCTCACATACTGCCATCTGGTGGCGACCTGTAGCGTTTTAATATTTGTTACGTTGAGACTTTTCAGTATGTAAGGGACAAATTGCAACAGAAAAGGAGATACAAAACTAGATGTCAGAACAGTCCAAAATGAAAATTTCAATATTCTATGGCTAAAACTTTTTGAGTTACAACCGACAGCGTTAATTTCTGTCAAATTGAAATATTTAGTTATATAGAGTGCAGATTTGCAATCAAAAAGAGAGGTACACAAGATATCCTAATACACTTACACATTCTACAGTTAATCGGTTTTTAACTTATGAGAGATACATAGTTTTGTACGTACAGAGATCTCGTCGGAATTAGCTAAAATGAATTCAAGGATTATAAAAACGGATATTTAACGTTTCAAAGTCGTTTTTACGTTATGAAATTTTATGTTGATTACATATTTCAATAGAAAGAGATGCATTGTAAACTAAATAAAATAGTCTTCTATTAATATTAAAAGTTTAATTTGCTTAATTCACAATTTTCTTTCTAGTTATAGATTCATTACTAATATTTTCTCATATCTTTAATCAGAAACAGTACAAAATAATAGTGCATAAAAATAATGCACTATTATTTTTCGATGCATAAAAATAATAAGATAAGGTACACTCTAATTCGGATAAGATGTTTTGTTTTTGGAATATAAATAATAAACAGCATGGAGTCAACAATACTGAAAACAATTAGCTAAATATACCACTTTTGTATCTGTCCCTTTCAATCTCTATTTGAAGATTTGAGACCTTAGCAACTTTGACGTTGAAAAAATTGCGATTTATAGTAATCAGTTTTTTTTTTTTTTAAGTATAAAGGTTTCGCTAAAGTAGGCATTTATTATCCCAGTGAACTGTTGCAATGAAACGATGAAAATCTTTTGGGTTAATTAATTCAATTGATTCAACTCAATTAATTTCACTCCCTTAATGGTTTCTAACACGCATTAAAAGTAAAAGGGATTTTCGAGTCTAATTGGTGAGTTGAAAATGGATAGGATACTTCCTAAAACTTTTCTTTCATTATTCTATAAACTCTTGCTATTCGTATGTTGCACCTTATCAATTTCAACGCCAACACAAAAATTACATTGTTTTGAAAAGGTATAAAAAAAATTATGTGGACACAAAAATTCGCATTTAATTATCCAAGGAAAGTAATGAAACAGCGAGAATCGTTTAGGTTCATTTATGTAATTGATTCAATTCAAATAACTTCTCTATCATAACAGTTTGCAGACCGTATAAAATTTACTAGTCTAATCCTTTCCAACTGATAAGAGACTATTCTATACAGTTTTCCTTCATTACTCTATGAACTTTCCGTATTAGCACCAGAGACTTTGGTAATATTAACAAAAAAATCGAATTGCATTTTATAGACATAACTCCTACGAAAATTTAAAAAAAAATTCACTAAAATGAGTATTTATTATCCCTTAATTTGACAAGATGTTTCTTCAAATATTTTTTAATTTCTATTATTTTACCATGTCTGTATAGACATTAGGATCTCTGTAAAATCCCTCTGTATCTCCGTAATAGAAATATATTTTAAAGTTTTTGTTAGATATTTAAGCCACATAGAAGTTTTCATAAACCCGCCAAGTTTTATTTATTTGATTGTTCGTTGTAGCGGACTTAGCCAAATTAAGGGTTGTCTGAATGAACTGTTGCAATGAAACAATGAGAATCTTTTGGGTCAACTAACTCAATTTATCCAACTCAAACTCTTTTCTGAACAGTTCTTAATCTTTAAAATTTTCAATTATTATTGATTAAAATATTACTCCATTTTAATTATACAATTATAAATAACTAACTTCGTAACCTAGTGGTTTTCTGGCTTGCATCTTAATATTCCTATTTTATTTTGAGAAGATATTTTTAATTACTACTTTTTACCTTTATGAGTATTTTAATAATAATAATATTTTCCCTTCATCGATTGGAATTCGATCTTTGATCCAGGTCCCCTTTATTAACTTACGGAGAATATCTGAACAATTCCTAGCGGTTATAAAAGGCAAACGAGATTCACAAGTCTAATTCAAGGATTACAAAGGTTAGGTCCCCATTCCTAAGATTTTTCTTTCATTGTGCTTTAAATACTCTTTATTAGCACCTGGGACCTTAGCAAGTTCAGCAAAAACAAAAAATGGCAGTTTATAGAAACGAGTTTTAAAAAATCATGAAGATTTCATTAAAACGTTCATTTTATTATCAGAGTGAACTATTGTAATGAAACGAGAAACTTTTGGGTCAACTAACTCAATTTATCCAACTCAAATTTATTCTCTGAACAATTCCTCACCTTTAAAATTTTCAATTATTATTAATTGGAATATTACTTCATCATTTTAATTATACAAATATAAATAACTAAATTTGTAACTTAATTGTATTCCGGTTTGCATCTTAATATTCGTATTTTAATTTAAAAAAATATTTTTAATTACTACTTTTTACCCTTATGAGTACTTCACTGATGATATTATTTGTCCCTTCATCATTTGGAATTCAATCTTTGATCTAGGTGCACTTTATTAATCTATCAACGAGGAAGATCTTAACAATTCCAAGAGATTATCAAAGGTAAACGAGATTCACGAGTCTAATTCGAGAATTACAAAGATTAGGTCACCATTCCTTAGATTTTTTCTTTCATTGTTCTTTAAATACTCGTTATTAGCACCTGGGACCTTAGCAAGTTCAGCACAAACAAAAAATTGCAGTTTATAGAAACGAGTTTAAAAAAATCATGAAGATTTCACTAAAACGTTCATTTTATTATCAGAGTGAACTATTGTAATGAAACGATGAGAATATTTTGGATCAACTAACTCAATTTATGCAACTCAAACTTTTTCTGAACCGTTCTTCACCTTTAAAATTTTCAATTATTATTGATTAAAAAATATTACTTCATCATTTTAATTATACAAATATAAATAACTAAATTTGTAACTTAATTGTATTCCGGTTTGCATCTTAATATTCGTATTTTAATTTAAAAAAATATTTTTAATTACTACTTTTTACCCTTATGAGTACTTCACTGATGATATTATTTGTCCCTTCATCATTTGGAATTCAATCTTTGATCTAGGTGCACTTTATTAACTTACCAACGGAGAAGATCTGAATAATTCCTAGTGGTTATCAAAGGAATTCACGAGTCGAATTCGAGAGTTGCAATGGTTAGTACATCATTCCTAAAATTTTTCTTTCATTGTTCTTTAAATACTCGTTATTAGCACCTGGGACCTTAGCAAGTTCAGCACAAACAAAAAATTGCAGTTTATAGAAACGAGTTTTAAAAAATCATGAAGATTTCATTAAAACGTTCATTTTATTATCAGAGTGAACTATTGTAATGAAACGATGAGAATATTTTGGATCAACTAACTCAATTTAACGAACTCAAATTCACTCTCTGGAGAATTTCTCACCTTTAACATTTTCAATCATTATTGATTAGAATATTACTTCATCATATTAATTATACAATTATAAATAACTAAATTTGTAACTTAATTGTTAACGGGTTTGCATCTTAATATTCGTATTTTATTTTGAGACACCATTTTTAATTACTACTTTTTACTTTTATGATCCCTTTACTGATGATATTATTTGTCCCTTCATCACTTGGAAGTCGATCTTTGATCCAGATGTCTTGTATTAACTTACCAACGTGGAAGATCTGAACTGTTTCTATCACTTATCAAAAATAAACGAGATTCCGAGTCAAATTCATGAGTTGCGATGGTTAGGACACCCTTCCAAGATTTTTTTCTTCATTGTGCTTTAAACTGTCGATATTAGCACCTGGGACCTTAGAAAATTCAGAAAAAAAAATCGCAGTTTATAGAAACTAGTTTTAAAAAATCATGAAGATACTAAAAGGTTCATTTATTATCAGAGAGAACTGTTGAAATGGAGCGATGATAATCTTTTGGGTCAACTAACTCTATTTATCCAACTGAAATTCACTCTCTGAACAATTCCTATCACACACCAAAGATAAACGAGATTTACTACTATCATTCATAAGTTTTAACGAATAGCACACCATTCTTAATTATTTTCCTTCATTATGCTACAAACACTCGCTATTAGCACCTGGGACCTTAGTAGCTTCAACACAAACAAGAAATTATAGTTTATAGAAACAAGTTTTAAAAAATCATGAAGATTTCACTAAAAGGTTCATTTATTATCAGCGAGAACTATTGAAATGAAGCGAGAAACTTTTGGGTCAACTAACTCAATTTATCCAACTCAAATTCACTCTCTGAACAATTCCTATCACACACCAAAGATAAACGAGACTTGCTACTCTCATAAGTTTTAACGAATAGCACACCATTCCTAAACATTTTCCTTCATTATGCTACAAACACTAGCTATTAGCACCTGGGACCTTGGCAGCTTCAACACAAACAAGAAATTACAGTTTATAGAAACGAGTTTAAAAAAATCATGAAGATTTCACTAAAACGTTCGTTTTATTATCAGAGTGAACTATTATAATGAAACGGTGAGAATCTTTTGGGTCAACTAACTCAATTTATCCAACTCAAATTCACTCTCTGAACAATTCCTATCACACACCGAAGACAAACGAGATTTGCTACTCTCATTCATAAGTTTTAACGGATAGCACACCATTCCTAAATATTTTCCTTCATTATGCTACAAACACTCGCTATTATCACCTGGGACCTTAGCAGCTTCAACACAAACAAGAAATTAAGGTTTGTAGAAACGAATTTTACAAAAATCAGGAAGATTTCACTAAAATGTGCATTTATTACCCGGTTCCACCATTGCAATGAAATAAGAATGTTTCGGGTCAATAAATTCAATTGATTAAACTCAATTAACTTCACTCTCTTTATAGTTCTCAGCACACACATCAAACGCAATTTGAGAGTCTAATTCGTGAGTTGCACCCAACAGAACACTGTTTCTAAGACTTTTCCTTCATTATGCTTTAAACTCCCGCTGTTAGCTCTAGCTTCATTTGCGTACAAACGCCCGGACCAATTAATTCAGGCTAAATGCTTCCGGCATCGATTCTTCGCTAAAATACTTTTCTTTGAAACAATGAGATGGAGAGCTTTTAAAAAGATATGTTGAACCGATCTTTGAAAGTGAAGCTTATACTAGTTGCTTAAAAGTCAATGTGGTAAAATCCACCTATCAGTGTTTCTAGATTTTTTTAATTTTAAGTGGAATATATTATATTATTTTTAATTATTAAAAAGTTTGTTTGGACAATAATTTATACTTTTTATTAATTAATATACATTTAATAAACGCAAATTTTAAAATTATTGCGTTACAAACATTTTTTTAATTTTTTTTTTCGACAACTTCATAGGTTTCTGATTCACTTATTTACAGATTACAGATAAATCTAGATTGATCTTGAAATTCTGCTGCTTACTTTCACTTTATTATATGTACCATTTTGTGTTTGAAAACATTACTTTAAGGAGATATAGTACCATCCGAACCTTAACACCTTAATGCACAGTTTTTTTAAAAAGGCCGACCAAAAAATAATCAATTTTTTAATGTAAAAAACACAATTTAGAACGTAAATATATATTGAAAAATGAGCTAATCAGAATCTGAATACGTTTTAGGCTCACAAGGAAGAGATAAGTCGTAAGTGATAAGTAGAAAAAAATATATATTTTATACTTGAATAAGTAAGTGTTATAGCTTACAATCCCATGTAAATGATAAATATCAATAAAATGATTGTTTTTTCTTTTTTTGGTTTTCACATTGTTATATTCAACTCTCGATTGCATATGAGTGTGAAAAATTATAGCAACATACAGAACAACGCCTCTCGAATTATCTCGATTGTGCTCAGTTTGGACAGTTTAGCGCGCTCGAGTTAACTCGAGCGTGCACGTTAAGAGGTTAAAAAATGCTTGCTGTTAGTTTTAAAATAAAACTTTTACAATCTCTTTACTAGAGAAATTACAAAAAAAATTTATTTACAACTAAATTTAACTAGATTAAATTTAAAATAATATTTAGTTCTAATATTTCAAGTAATTTATTTTTAAAAGTAAACTCTATACAACATGAAAAAAATATTACTCATTAAATAACTTTTTAAATAAGTTAAATATCATTTGACTTCAATTAATGGCAATATTTTTCATTTTATGTTATAAAATAATGAAATTTTTAGAGTCTTAATTTTAAACCTTTACAAACATTAAAGTATCAGATTTTAAACAATAAAATATATTTAGATTAAATTTGATATGAAAATTTCGTTTCTAATACATATATTTGATTTGTAAATTGCAGTCGACTTTTCTTTAAACACAAATTCAATAGCTAAAATCATTTTTCTCTGTTGATAAAAGATGATTTCAGAACAGTAACTATATGAAATAAAGGATGATAAAAATGTATGGGAATATTCATTGTGACTTCAAAAAAGCTTCATACGCTACAACGTACACGACCCGTTTAGAAAGAAATATCAGATACATAAACATTTCCTAGCTGGATACTAAAAAGACGTTTGGCAACGTTATTTGTTCAAATGGTGGAGATTCCCTTTTACACCCCCATTTAATCACTTAAAAATTTAAAACTTGAGAAACGCTCTTACTGCGTGCCTAGAGTTAAAGACGAATCCTATTATGAAATATTTCAGCTTCTTAAGGCCTCATCGTTCTTGATATCAAATGATCAGTGCATGACATTATCAAAACTACATATATATCAAGATGGATAGATAAATAGAGATAGATTTGAGAGATATAACTAAATATATAAATATATATATATATATATATATATATATATATATATATATATAGAAAGAGAGAGAGAGAGAGAGATAAATAGGTACATATAAATAGAGATAGATAGATAGATTGATCGAGATATATAGATAAATATATATAGAGAGAGAGTAAAAGGGTGAGAGAGAAGTTGATTAAGAAATAAATCGGTGGATATAAATAGACAAAGATAGATAGGTAGGTAGATAGATAGATATCAATCGATATATATATGGAGAGAGACAGATATTTTTATATAAATAAATAGATAAATTGAGAGATAGATAGTTAGATTTATATATAGATATAGGTAGATAAATAGATATAAATAGGTTTATATATAGATATAGGTAGATAAATAGAGAGAAAATATAGATATGATAGATACAGATATATTTTTATAGATAAAGAGCTAAATAGATATAAATATAGATATATAAATAGATATAAATAGAGATATATAAATAGACATATATGTGGAGAAAGGGATGGATATAAATGCATAGATAGATAAATGCGTTTTAATTTTTTCTCCTTTCCTGTACTTACGTAAGATAATATAGCATACAATTATATTTCAGAATTATGTCAAAGTGGCTAGATGCCTCAGATTCCTAATTACACACGACATCCCAATTTAAAATTTCTTTAACTAATCTTTCTGAGTGGTAGATTTTTATACACATCGATTCCACTTCAGCTCTTAAAAACACAAATAATTTCAAATTTTTGCTCAGATATTTTGAATTATTTGTGAAAATGTTCCTCTTTTTTCCTCCAAAAATAATAAGAACTATTATTATTTTAAATCCACCCATATTTTGGTGTAAAACCTGCAAATAGATATGGATAAAATATGAAAGAGTAATAAGAGAAAAATTGTCTTTAGTTTCGCGAGGACATATTTTACAATGTTCTATTGTTTATTATTTGGAGCTATTCAAAGTTTAAAAGAGTTTCCTCTTCTGCTTTTAAATTTTGCATTGAGAATTCCATTACTTCAGTGAAATAGGAAATACGTATCAGTTCGCTGAGATATAAAGTTCCTGCTATTTTGAATACGATGTGTTAGGAAAATATAAAACCCGCAAGTCTTTCAATTTATCACTCATTAGTATTATTAGAGCTAGATCCTAGTTTGTGATACTTCTTTCATCTCGAATGACAACATTAATATGCTGGAACGTGTATGGATAGGATAAAACATCATAAACTTTAGCATGGAAGTTTTAAATTCCTTAAATGATATTACTCATTTTTAAGCTATGAAAAATGCTGTAAAGAAAGTATATCATTCATAGTTCTGAATTTCAGAGCTCTTTTCCTTATTTTGTGCTTGCGCAATGTAGTAGATAGTGAATATTTAATGCAGCATTGTAAGTCTTACAGTTGCCATACTCTTGAAAAACTTACAGGTAAATGATTTTACTCTTGAAAAAACTAAACGATTTGCAGTAGATGATTTTAAAATATCTCGGAACTTAAAATATTAGAGGAGTATAAAAAATGATTTATTAATTATTTGGGATTCTCGATAGCCGATAAATATACATACTGAAGAATATTATTGCCTATTTGCATTTATTTTATTCTAATTTAAAAGCTAAACATGTTGCTTGCCTAAGATAATATTGAGATTACCGAGACATTATCAAATGTTAAAAGTGAAGAAAATTTTACTCATTGTAACTTCCTAGCTATTCAATATATTAATGTAGTATTACAATTATAATTATTATGATTATTATGATACCAAGACACTTGTCTTGTATCATAAATACATTTTAATTTTTATTGCCATTTAAATTCTTACAAAGAAACATTTATACTAGTGAACAAACGAAAAGTTTCACAATAATTCTTGGGTACCAAAAGAAAATATTTGCAATGAATTTAAAGGTTTTAAAAAGGTAACTACAATCTTCATGCTGTAGGGAAATTCCAAACATGTAGTTTTAATAAAAATTTTACAAAATGTACTTGTACATGATAAATAACATTTTGAGACAAAATAAAGAAATACTTGAAACACTAATAAATTAATCATGTTTCAAATCTAAAACGTTCCTGCAGTATAATAATCAGATTGTTGTAATGCTTTTTTAGCAACATATTTACTTTTTAATCTTTTTCTAGGGTTACGGACTTCTATTTGATAGTTTTTACAATTATATTTCTCTTTCCCAAATTCCTCGTTTGTGTATTTTCCTAATGAGAAAAAAATCAAACAAATATTTTAAAAACTACTAAATACATCATGTATCAAATCTAAAACATTCCTGCAGTATAATCAGATTGTTGTATCGCTTATTAGCAACGTATTTACTTTTTAATCTTTTTCTAGGGATACGGGCTTCTTTTAGATAGTTGTTACAATTATATTTCTGTTTCACAAATTCTGCGTTTATTTTACTTATGAGGAAAAATCAAACAAATACTTTAAAAAATTACCAAATTAATCATATATCAAATCTAAAACATTCCTGCAGTATAATCAGAATGTTAAATTGCTTTTTTAATAACACATTTACTTTTTAATCTTTTTCTAGGGTTAAAGGCTTCTATTTGATAATTGTTACAATTATATTTCTGTTTCACAAATTCTTCGTTTGTTTATTTTACTTATTAAAAAATCAAACGAATACTTCAAAAACTACTAAATTAATCATGTATCAAATCTAAAACATTTCTGAAGTATAGTCAGATTGTTGTATTGCTTTTTTAGCAACATATTTACTTTTTAATCTTTCTTTAGGATTACGAGCTTCTATATGATAGTTGTTACGATTATATTTCTGTTTCACAAATTCTGCGTTTGTTTATTTTCCTTATGAGAAAAATTAAACAAATACTTTAAAAAAATACTAAATTAATCATGCATCAAATCTAAAACATTCCTGCAGTATAATCAAAATGTTAAATTGCTTTTTTAACAACACATTTACTTTTTAAACTTTTTCTAGGGATACGGGCTTATATTTGATAGTTGTTACAATTATATTTCTGCTTCACAAATTCTGTGTTGAAAATATTTTATTATTTGTCAAGCAAACATCGCAGACAATCAGCGTTAGCGATGATAGAGAAAAATGACGATAGAACTTTTGCTTTAAAATTCAAAGATGAATGCCTGATATATATACAAAAGTATGCTTCAATAACTTATCTAGTAAAACTCCAACGAAAACACACCTCCGTGCATAACATAAGCAGTATCATTCTCTGAATTCCTTATTTTTTTACTGGTGATATTTCATTGATAATCCATAAAACCTTTAAAGAAACAGGGTGATTTCACAATTCATCACTTTAAATTGGTAGTAAATTAATCGAAGATATTTTCTGTATGAGTTTCATGAAAACTAAACCTCGCTGTAAGCGAGAGTAATGATGTACTTGAAATACTGAATATTGATGGGAGGAAACATATTCAAAAAGAAATTTTATTTTCTGACATGACATCAGGGAAAAAATATTTTAAAGCTATCTAAAAGTAAACTTGGTCTTGAAGTATTATGAGCTCAGAAAAAATGCTTCAGCTTATGTAGGGTAAATCAATATCTAAAATAATAAGACTTTATTATAGGATATTTTTTACAAAAAATTATTTTTCCAGGTCTTTTGAAAATAAGACAAAACGAGATAGTCTAAAAAATACGGTTTCATAGATAAGAATAAATATACTTTATTTATAAAATAAAACATCGCAAATCCATATATGAAAACTAAATTAATTCCAATAAAATGAATTGAATAAAATTGTTAGTTAATGCAAGTAACTCTTACATAATATTTCTCATACATGTTAATTTAATATTAAGACAAAATAAAGACGTATGATTTGAATGATATCTAAAATTAAACTTCGAAACAGAATATTAAATAAGCTCAGAAAAAAAAGTTTTTTTTAAGGGTGAATCAGTTTCAGATACTTCTTTCATCTCAAATACCAACATTAATATGCTGGAATGTACATAGATAGGATAAAACATCATAAACTTTAGCACTCAACGAAAACACAGCTCCATGCATAACATAAACAGTAATCATTCTCTGAATTCCTTATTTTTATTGGTTATATTTCATTGATAATCCATAAAACCTTTAAATAGGCAGAGTGATTTTACAATTCATCGCTTTAAATTGGTAGTAAATTAATTGAAGATATTTTCTGTATGAGTTTCATGAAAACTAAACCTCGGTATAAGCGAGAGTAATGATGTACTTGAAATACTGAATATTGATGGGAGGAAACATATTCAAAAAGAAATTTTATTTTCTGACATGACATCAGGGAAAAAATATTTTAAAGCTATCTAAAAGTAAACTTGGTCTTGAAGTATTATGAACTCAGAAAAAATGTTTCAGCTTATGTAGGGTAAATCAATATCTAAAATAATAAGACTTTATTATAAGCTATTTTTTTTACAAAAAATTATTTTTCCAGGTCTTTTGAAAATAAGACAAAACGAGAAAGTCTAAAAAATACGGTTTCATAGATAAGAATAAATATACTTTATTTATAAAATAAAGCATCGCAAATCCATACATGAAAACTAAATTAATTCCAATAAAATGAATAAAATTGTTAGTTAATGCAAGTAACTCTTACATAATATTTCTCATACATGTTAATTAATTATTAAGACAAAATAAAGACGTATGATTTGAATGATATCTAAAATTAAACTTCGAAACAGAATATTAAATAAGCTCAGAAAAAAAAGTTATTTTTTTAAGGGTGAATCAGTTTCAGATACTTCTTTCATCTCAAATACCAACATTAATATGCTGGAATGTACATAGATAGGATAAAACATCATAAACTTTAGCACTCAACGAAAACACAGCTCCATGCATAACATAAACAGTAATCATTCTCTGAATTCCTTATTTTTATTGGGGATATTTCATTGATAATCCATAAAACCTTTAAATAAGCAGAGTGATTTTACAATTCATCGCTTTAAATTGGCAGTAAATTAATTGAAGATATTTTCTGTATGAGTTTCATGAAAACTAAACCTCGGTATAAGCGAGAGTAATGATGTACTTGAAATACTGAATATTGATGGGAGAAAACATATTCAAAAAGAAATTTTATTTTCTGACATGACATCAGGGAAAAAATATTTTAAAGCTATCTAAAAGTAAACGTAGACTTGAAGTGTTATGAACTCAGAAAAAAAATGCTTCAGCTTATGTAGGGTAAATCAATATCTAAAATAATAAGACTTTATTATAAGACATTTTTTAACAGTAAAATTAATTTTCTGGATCTTTTGAAAATAAAACAAAACGAGATAGTCTAAAAAAATACAGTTTCGTAGATAAGAATAAATATACTTTATTTATCAAATATAGCATCGCAAATACATACAGGTAAACTATATTAATTCCATATAAGGGAATTGAATAAAATTGTTAGTTGATGCAAGTAATTCTTACATAATATTGTTCATACATTTTAATATAATATTAGAACAAAATAAAGACATATGATTTGAATGATATCTAAAAATAAACTTCGACATAGAATATTAAATTCACTGAGAAAAAAATTTTATTTTCTTGAAGGTGAAACAGTGTGTAAATTTGTGAGACAAGATATCTTTTAGAAAAATTATCTTTTAATTCGTTCAAAAACAAAGCAGCTGACATAGTAAAATAAGTTAAATTTTCTAGATACAACGCATAAGTAAATTTTCATTATTTTCAAAATATAGCATCCCTTCATGAAAAGTAAATTTATTCTAATTATAAAAAAATGCTTTAGAAGGTTGCCTAATTTAACTTATTTTTCCATGTCAGCTCTGCCAGCTGACATAGTAAAATAAGTTAATAATATTAAGTATTAGTAAAATAAGTTAATAAGTTGATAATATTTTTATATTTAATCTTAAAACACAATATAAGGAATTGTAATATATTTTTCAATATATTTGACTATTTAGAGTACAGAATTAAGCATTTTGTAAAAATATCAGTTGCTTTCCATGGTAATTAATGTATTTCAGAGAAATTTTCATACTTTCGAAGTGCATTCTTGATATTATTTAAACACTTATTTTTATAATGTTAATATTGTATTTATAAACAGAAGCAGTATTTTTTTGTATTAGACGAATACAAAATTTTAAGTAAAATATTTAACATTTCTCACCATTTTTATTATTCAGATTTGGAGGAAAATATAGATATTTCCAAAAGTCATCGTCAAGATGTAATAGTTTTTCTCTTCGAAAAGGGTCTTCAAAGTGAGTAGCAACACGAAGTCAATAGGCGTAGATTTTACTGAACTAGTATTAATCCTAAGGGCTTGATTTTGGATGATCTCCAACGGGTCCATTAGACTTTTGGACATAGTTATTAATGGTTCAAAAAACATGTATGTGAACACTGTTTAAATAAAGGATTGGTAAATATTAACAAGAGTTAATCACTAATAGCTCTAAAAAGAGCTAGCAATTTTTTAGAATAGTTTAGTTACATAGTCAAAAATATATTCGACATGGTGTTTCCGATATAACTGTGAATCTAGCACAGCACCAAAATAAGTAATAGTGTCCACACTCTCTAATAAAGTATTTTGGTAATATTGCCGCATAAAGAAGCTTAGCCAACGAGCTCAGTGGCCGAATGGTCAAAGCACGCGATCCAGACCCGAAAATTGTGGGTTCGATGCTTGCTATGGTGGTTTATCCAAAGTACGGATTTTTAATTTAAAAATATTATTTATTGTTTTCTTATGTTCTTGAACATTCTAGATCTTTCTTTAATATGTTCGGATATAAAAGCTGATACCCACTAGCTGTAGGCAACTTCTCGATCTTGTAAAGTTGCGAGTTGCTACTTAGCTTCAATAAATTCTTCTGTTAAGTTAAACGGTGTGTTCATTCGAATCTTCGTGACAAATTTGGTGGATGCGCCGGGTAACGATTTCGCCATTGTGGATAACTCTGAAAGTGTTCGCAAAAATCTCCGTTTAAGAGGATTAACTTCAGAATTTGGCCTTTACGACCCAGAAAAAAGAAAGAAGCAGATAATGCCCGAAGATACGAAGACTATCGTGGTAACTCCTACCTACAGGTTTTGAATTTTGGTGCATCAAGGAGAAGACTTGGGCTGCAGTTTTAAATACGTTAATGACCGTATAATGATCATTCCTTCCATCACGTTAAATATTAGAGTATCCTCAATTGATGATTTGGCGTTTTCTTTTGTGTGTGTATACGTGAGATAAAGAGAGAGAGAATGTGTATACAAGACCAAATTATTTGCGAAAAACAGACAGTTAACATTTGGAACTGACTTCAATCGCTGAATTAGTCTTTAATGTAAATATTAGAAATGGAGCAACTGGTAACAGCTCCCTGTGGTAAACCAGTCTGGAAACTATTGTTCTTAGATAAGTATTTTCCATATCAAATTTTGCACTTTATCTGGCAAAAAAATTAACAAAACCAATTAAGCATCTTAGCTTGGATACCGATAAAGTACAGTTTATAAAGTAATCTTTATCTCCATATACAGTCGTATGTCACTAATTTAAAATCAATGTAATTGGCAGTGAGGATATTTTTTCTGATCTAGTAAATTTTTAATTACTTGGCTAAGGTAATCCACTTGGTTATTTGCCCAGTAATTTCTTCCAAAACCTACCTATTCGGAAGATATTACGTCAAAAACCCAATCTTGTCTACTCTTTACATTATTTCCATTAGTTTGATAACAACTATAAAGAGAAATAGGTATATAATTTATCAGAGAATCTGCAATTTTCTCATTCATAAAAACAAGGACAATGTGAACCATTTTCTAGGCTGCGGGGACTAGACCAGTAATCTAAATATGACTAACAATTAACAGTTTTTCCCTAAAAATCTTAAAAATCATTTTTACCATTCGAATAAAATAAGTTTAAATTACGTACAATAAAAAATGAATTCAATTTAGCAGGCGACCAAGTCATTTACGTGTCTCCATCGTACTTTATCAAATAATAAACTTTATACTTTAAAAAAGCCTAGATATCTCTCTATATATGTATATATGTATAAGGAGTAAAGACACCAGATGAAAATTATACTTAAAGATCTTTTATAAAAGTAATGATAAACATGATTTCTCTTCAGTTTTCGTCTCATCAATAGTCGTAAAATACTGATTGAAACAGATGGCACCTGGTAACTAATTTTAATCTTTACCAGACTACATACCAGACTACAAAAAGTTAAAAATAAAGTTTATTAGATGTATTTCGAGTATTTTCAATTTGAGGAATCATTCACACATTAAATAGAAAAATCACCCACTGATATATAATGTACTTTACTACAGTACTCTTTAATCTGTTGTAAAAAAAAGCAAAGCACAATATTGGAGTCATTTATACCATAAAATATTTTCGCCGTGAAATTGCTTATTAAACTCCAACTAATTGGTTTCTTTATAACTTAAATAATAAAGTCTGTGAATTAACTTAAATTCAACCTTGAAGAAACATCATCAATTAAGTCTGCCCATTCTTGATTTTAAAATAAATTATTTTTAGTCATTTTCATTATTATATACGTAGGTTAACTTTGAGATTTTGTGAATTGCATTTTTATTTTTTCAACAAAAGCGTGAATCTTGCATTTATGAATTCTCAGTTAACTTCAATACTTAAGTGGCTTCTTCGTCTTCAGTTTATTACGAAATGCAATGAAAATATTAAAGATGGATATTATAAATTACCATTAATGGTTTTTAATTTAGAAAACGCCAAAAAGGGAAAATGTTTTTGACTAAAACTTTTCAAGGATTATTTCTTTATGATAATAAAATTGTTAATTATAAATTTAAGAGTTGAGACCAACCAAATTAGTAATATAATATAAAAATTTTATCTAATGCACTTTATTTATAATAAGTGATTATTTCTATATCTAATAAAAAGAAACTGCATAGTATAATTTAATCTATACTCACGAAATTAAATTCGATTATCCTATACACAAAAATAAATTTTTATACAAAAATTTTCAACTCGAAATCAATGCTCGAGTATCCCAAGAGACTAATTCCATAAACCTTTACAACAATGCCATTTAATAAGAAAAAGTAAAATCCAGACAATGATTTAAGTAATATATATAATGAATAGACAGTAAAAAATAATATCCATACAACATCAGGAAAATTCTATTAAAAAATTTAAGTATAATTTTATTCATTTATTATTTAACCCTTTGCGTACTGAACTATTTGAAGATCTTTATACTCATGGGATAAATTTAATCTGTCTTAATTGATTTAATATGTAAATGTAATAAAATTTATTTATTTAGAATATACTTATATTGGTGATACAAATATATTTTTGGAACATCATTTTAATTACAAAATATAAATAAATATATAAATGAAACAAAATAGAAATATTTTTTAAAAACAAGAATCAACTTAAAGTCTAATAATTTAGTACTGTGTGGTATGTTTCAAAACATGTAGGTAAATGAAGAGGTACTTTGCGTATTTTCCATTGCCAAGATTTAATCTGTCTCTATATGGATTAATATGTAAAAGTAATAAAATTTATTTGGAATATACTTATATTGGTGATATAAATATATTTTTGAAACATCATTTTAATTACAAAATATAAATAAATATATAAATGAAACAAAATAGAAATATTTTTTAAAAACAAGAATCAACTTAAAGTCTAATAATTTAGTACCGTGGGGAATGTTTCAAAACATGTAGATAAATGAAGAGGTACTTTGCGTATTTTCCATTGCCAAGTGGTTTCTTTTCTTATTTTGTGTTTATAGCACACGCGTTTTGTTAGGTGTTTCTTTAATTCTGTTGTCAAAATATTCTGCAATATCTTTAAGATGTCACAAACAAACATCAGGTAATTGTTTGCGATCAACGGCCACTGGCAGGGGTGCCTCAAACATCCAAGCCTGCTTCTTAAATTCAGATGACGAGTCAAACTCGTCCACCGTAACTTCGCACAAGTAAGCAGATGACGAGTCTCATTCATCAAATGTACCCAAAGGATTAAATCAGCCACACTGAACCATGTAGATTTAAGCTACTGTTTCATTACGAATCAAATAAAATTCTAATTTGTGAGTGGAAAAACAAACTAAGAGTAATAATTAATTGCAAATTGAGAATGAGCATAAATTTAATTTCAAACCGATAAATAATCCAGCTTGTCTCCTTGTGCTATTATTGTTGGGGTTTCTGTTACTAGTACAAAATCATAAATGAAGAGACATACACACAATGCATAATAATTAGGAAATGCAATAAAATTATTAAAGAAGTATATCATAAATTTCAATGAATGTTTTTTAATTTACAAAATGCTAAAAAGGTCTCAGTTGTAGAATTAAGAGTCGAGATAAACCAGATTAGTACTATAATAGAAAGAATATTTTTAATCTACTTTATTCAATTTAATCTATACTGAAAAAGTTAAAACTCGATTCCATGATTCACAAAAGTTAGTTTTTATATAAAAAAGGTAACTCCAAATCAGTGATCGAGTATCCCAAGACACCAACTCCAGAAGCCTTTATAAAGCTGCTATTTGATTAGAAAAGGCAAACACAGACAATGATTTAAATAAAATGTATCATGAATAAACAGTATAAGACAAGTATTTTTCCCTCAAATACCAGGAATATTCAGTTAAAAGCTTTAACCCTTTAACGGACAGTGGTTTCGTAGCAAAACCACCTATTAAACATCTTTTTTTTTTAAACTTTACTTTTTGGATTACTTTACTTTATCTTTTTATAATTATTTACGGCTCCAATCTCATACATCTGTGATATGTGGAAGCCAGTGATGTAGAATCCAGAGCTTTTGCAATTAAGAAAAAACTTTTTGGAGACATGGATGAGTTTTCGATTATATATATATATATATATATATATATATATATATATATATATATATATATATATATATATATATATATATATATATATATATATATATATACATATTATACATTTTATACATATTATATTTTTGATATTTTTAATATTTTAAATATATAACAGATGATATTTCTACGTTTAACTTATTTCTTTTTCTATTGAAATATATGTATTTAAACTTTCTGTACTT
The DNA here is from genome assembly GCA_032207245.1 of Pardosa pseudoannulata. Lineage (NCBI taxonomy): Eukaryota > Metazoa > Arthropoda > Arachnida > Araneae > Lycosidae > Pardosa > Pardosa pseudoannulata. Next base: position 34,135,257 of record CM063498.1, read on the forward strand.
GAGAAGTCAGATTCAATTTATCTTACTTATGACCTCAAATAAAATTATCTGTTCAAATAACACTTTTAAGTTGTTAAGCTATTTAATCTTATACCAGTTTAAGGATTATCATTTATGGTTCTTCCAGTATAGTTAAACTTTTAAAAAGGCATAATGTTCAAGCTGTACAAGGGTAGAGGTTAGTCAGTTAAACCACTTCTCAAACCCTAATTTGGTATCCTCTAAGGCAAACACTTCTAA
>CM063498.1:34142996-34152996 GCA_032207245.1 Pardosa pseudoannulata
TTTAGCTGAAATTTGTGAGCTATAAGCTGAATCATTTTATGGTTAGCTGATTCTTATAATTTTAATATTACATAATTTGTAGATGTATACATTATTATTAAATTTGTAACTGTATGTTGTGATAAATCGAAATTATCTATATGACAATTGAACTTATCCTTTAAATAGAACACCGTCTTGATTTTTTTACATATTAAAATGACATAATAGTGTTACGAATTTGTTTAGTGAACCATAAATTTAGCATGGGATTCTATGGGTATCTCGCCAAATTGGCGAGATATCGGCTCGTTGGTGACAGTTTTGGCACCTTTTTTTTTTTTTTTTTTTTTTTTACTTTTTGTAAAATAACTTCTACTTTAGTGTTTATCACTCTTACGATGTTAGCCTTCATTTCTTCTAATTTTTCTTCTTGATCTCTCAGGCTTGCCTTTATTTCTTCCTGATCATTTTTCAAATCTTGCATAAGTGCAATAAGTATTTCCATCTCAGCCATCACGCTTATCTTCACCATTCAATCCCACACTATGACACCAAATTGTTACGTACTTCAACGCTGGGTTCGGGGATTGAATGGACTTTAAGCAAGAGTACAGCACGAAGACAAATATTTTATTCGCAATCAGTTTGGAAAAGATATAACGAACCGTGCGTACTCTGTGAACCGAGACTTAACAACTCTTTCTGTTTCTTTCAGGACCTTCAGAATGGTAGGTCAACTGGATTTCCTGGGCCCGGTCCTCTAATGCAGAGATTTCTAACAGTAAGCATAAAATAACAACGAGCAGAAAAATAGAACAACTAAAACGGGAAATAGGGGATAGGGAGGTGGATTCGTGAATTCAAGACACAAAACTAGAGAGTAGATAGTTTAGGGATAGAAACAAAACACATATTTTTGCGGCCAGTAACATCCGCAGAGAATTCGCGAAGAAAACAAAATTAGCATTTAAAAATCAGAAGTTAACGTTAAAAATAAAAAAAAATTATATTTAAAAATGTGGAAATAAGCTTAAGAAAAATAAAAGTAAAGAAAATTGTAAATATTTAAAAATTATATGAGAATTTGGAAAACGTGACATCGCGGAGAACAGAACCATGAACCTCAGGTTCAAGAATCATAGCTTGGCAGGCACCCTACTGGATGCGCCACCACCTTCACGGAATGAAATGTCTTAATAGTAATGATATCAAAAATACTTTCTATTGGAGAGATTTGCAAAATATGCTCCTCCCTCACAGAAGGAGCGGAGAGCCGGATCAAAACGAAACAGAAATATCAGTAAACGTACGATTTATGATCTCTTTCTGTTTGGGACTCTGCCTGCCTTATATAGGCCTGAAGAAACTGCTGGAATATTTCAGAAACCAGAACCGGAAGTTGTCACGTGACACCCCACTTGGCAACATTTGGCGGAACTTGGCGACAAAAATAGGTTGCCAAAACTGTCGCCAACCAGCCGATATCTCGCCAATTTGGCAAGATACCTATAGAGTCCCATGCTAAATTTGCGGCTCACTAAACAAATTCGTAACAATAGTATTGTAAAATAGAATCCAACTATTTTTTACTTCAAATATGAAATATGTAGCCAAATTAGAACAAACAATTACACAGTTATAAGCATCTACTTGAAAAAATCAAAATTAAAAGTAAATTAAAAACCATTCCCCCCCCAAAAAAAAAAACCTACAGAATCTAATTTATATTTTTTCATTAAATGTAAATAATCTCTGGTTTAAAATAAAGCACTTTTCAAAATATTTTCATTAATTTTCTGGTAAATATGATTATTGGTTTTGCAGTTAACATTATCATGAAATATATTTACGCATGTATGCAAATATTATCAACCAATAAAAGAATTTTCCAGCCAACATCAGAAATCTTCATATATAACAACCGAGAACTTCAAGATAAAAAGAATAATAGACAGAGGAGTTCAAATGCACAAAACTTTTCTTTAAAGAGCTCCTTCTTGCATATCTGTCTCTGAAGAACAATATCTAACAAAATGTTCTAAAACTCAACTATCTCGACCGCCTCATTCTCCAAAAACTACACTAAACGTATTTCTTTTTACGTATTCAGAGTTGAATAACTACCATTGAGGGAATAGTAAGATACGGCATGTTGTGCTAAAACAAAAATATGCTGCGAAAGTTTTTACTAGTCGATTTTAGAATATGCCTTCATAAAATTAGAAAATGGTTTGGCATGTTGCTTGGAAATAAAACCATTTTACTATAAAGGGTGTTAAGTTTTTTGAAGATACCATTTTTATTTCTGGCATCAAATATTAACAGATATCTAACTTTAGAAATGTGTCGTGTTTATATGTCATTCGGTGGTGTTGTGCACATCGACGGGTAAGGGGGCAAATTCTGTTACATTCCCAGTTCTCTTTTTATATATACTCTCTATATAGAAAAGAAGATTTTGAGGGACCATATCCTTCTAATCAATGTGAACTAAAAGTAAATAATCCATATACAAATATTATTTTTATCCCTTTCCTTTACATTACATTTATTTCATCGACAGGAAGTACGATGAAGCTATTATATTGCGAAGCCTGGTGACTTGGCGACACTTTTGGCCGTTAATTCATGTAACGCTTAATCCCGTTACACATTTTCTCTAAATAATTTTCGTTACGCATGTGAATCTAAAATTGACACTGTCAAGTTTCATTTTAAAATAAGAGATTTGAAAAAACATTTTCAATTTTACAACTCCTCTTCAACCTCTACTCAAAATACAGTTTCTTTTAGTACTCTTTCTTTTAGTAGTAGTCTTACAGTTTAAATTAATTTTACAATTTACACTAAATCACAAATTTGTGATGAAAATCACACTCAGTTTATTTAATTTGTGATTAAGTGAATGTTTCAGTCTATTTAGTATGAATGTTATGTGTTTTCTTTGTTAATTCAATTAGATTTTAAATATTCAATTTTTGTAAAATTTTTCCTCAAAATGTTGTTTTTGTTTATGTATCAATTTGTTGAGTTACGATCCCCTCGCCAGATTTCAAACGCCACGCTGCAAGCACGCCAATTTCGCCAAATGTGGTTGAAGCACCAACAAGATCCATGATTAGAAACAGGAGAGTGGGCTAAGAAGAGGAGTTGAATTAAAAAGAAAATTCATTAAATAAAGATTTTAGTTAGCCTCTGGTGTCAAAATTCATAAATGAAGCAATAAAAAAATAACTCAAGTTATAGATACCAATAAATTTTCAGCTGTATTTGAAAGGAGACATATTAAACTTAGCATCTATATCAACATAAAACATTTGATATTTTCACCGAAGTTCATGTTTTTAAAAAAAATTGGTATTTTAACAGCTTCGTCCTGCTTCACAAGCTTCGTTTTGTTCTCTACAAACTGCCTTCAAATGTTATATTAAAATTCGTTACTGCATACTTGTATTCTACAGACATTGGAAGACTCGTTTCAAAAAGATGTCAGATTTCTAGCATTAACGACAGGAACAATGCCAATCAGTGTTGAATTTTATTGCCTCAGTTCTTAGACTTTGTCATAAAGTCGATATTTTTTTATTTATGAGTCCGATCCTCATCTTATTTTTATGGACTACTGTATCCTTGAAGTAAAATGAGTTTGACACCACTGTCATAGGGCATTTATAGATACAAAAGGGAATATGCCTAAGAAGAAAATGAAAAATTGTCTAAAGAACAATCCAACCAATTAACAAAAATGTCCTTGAGGTAATTCGCCAATGCTATCAGTATTTCGATGATGATTCACTATAAATTTCTAGTTTTAAATATAAACTGTGAATGGCTATGCTTTATATCTTACTGTTTTCAACCACGAAAGTAATCTCAACTTGGTAAACTTATAGCAACTGGAAGCATACAATTAAGGAAAATAAAAGTAAGTTTTTCTATGTCTCGGAGAGATGAATTGGATTACATTTTGTTATTAAACCTAGATTTACCAGCAATTTAAATATACACTGAATTGCAATTGCAAAACCAGTCATTCTGATTAGTTTGGTAAACCTAGTGTTAATTTTAATTATTAAATATTTAGTATTGTATCTATATAAACTACATATCATTTTTGTGTATTTTTACTTTGAGATGTCGGTATGTGAAATATGTGCTGGAATATTTAAATCAGACGGCCTTCAGTACCCAAAATGACATCTATTTTACTCAAATTTTAATGTTTATTCAAGAGTTCTTCTTTTGTAACCCAAGATTAAAAGTCACATTTCATTTAATAATTTTGAGGATATTTACCCATGTCAGACAGTTTATAAAATTAAAATAGAAAACTAAATTTAAAAAGAAAATATACCAGAAATAAAAAATGAATAAAATTAGGAAAGATTAAAAAACATTTTTTTACATGTTATCGTTTGGCAGCCAGGTCATCAAGCCTACATTACTTATGTGCGTGTATTTAACTTATGAAAAATTTGCTTTACTTGGAAAAGTACAATGTTATATAAAAAAAATGCTTACTGGAACTGAAGCCTAAACGAGATACGGCAAAATTCAAACTATTAATCTCAAGAAAATATACATGCTCAATAAAACCCAGTAAAATAGTAGGTTGCTTCAACTTCTTGTGTAAAGGAATCGATAAAGTGCACCTGATGTCATAACTCTTATGAGAAAATTTCAGTCAACAAGCATCCGCTTAACAAATTACCAACAGTTGCAAAAGATAAATGCATGGAACATCTTTGAGATGCTAATGTTACATCATTTTTACAAGCTAAAGCTCGCATTCTTTTCACTGCTTTTGCAGATTAAATTACTTCGGTGAATCGTTTCCTCTCCGATACATGATTACGCCAAAAATAATTGTTTCCTAAACAGGACTTGAGTTATGGATTAGAGTAACATCAAAAGTATAAGATTAAAAATTTTTTAATCATTTGGTAATTTATTTAATAAAATTATTCTCAAAAAGGATTAATGAAAACTGAGCTTGAAAAAAAGTATTGTTTTCTGTCAATATTAGAATAATTGTACCAAAATATTTTTAAACTTAAATTACTGAGTAACTTAATGCTATAAAAAATCTGTATTTTACTATCTTAAATAAATATTTTTAATTAATTTTAAAAAGTGCGCATATACTGTAGATAGAGTAGTTTTAAACCTTGCTTTTTATATTTTATAGTGATTATTAATAAATAATTTTAATGATAACGTAATTCATTTGTTTGATTCTTTAAACTAATAAAAACCTAGTATTATTGGAAAATTTATAGCAATATCTAATTAATTTTTGGTACATACCTGGTTCATCTATTCATCAGAATGGATTCATTTAGACCCGAATAAACCAATAGAGAAAATTTTCTGACAATTAAAGCTTTCGTTAAAATCTAGTAAAAAGTAATTTTAATCAGAGAAAAAAATGAAATATTTTTTATATAGGTAGGTTTTTTAGAGAAACGAGAAGAATATTATTTTTGTTTTAATTGAATAATTTAAAAAAACATTAGCACTCTTTTTAAATACACAGGAACATTTGTTACTTTTAGCCAACATTAGTTTAAAAAAATAATAATAATAATTAATAATAAAATAAATGAAAATGAAAAGTTCTTTTTCACAGAAATTAATCAATATAAATATATGATAAATCAGTGTTTGTAGAATATAATGTTTCTAATTTTATTAAAAAAAATAAAGATTCATATAATAAACATCGTTGAGATATTTGCCTGTTTTACAGTGCTACCAGATTCCTTAATAACTATGTCTAAAAGTTCCATCTCAGATGGTGCAAGAAACTAATGCTGCTCTTATTTGGTACCACATAACATCCTTTTTCAACATGTTTTAGTCCCAAAACTACTTAGTCCATTAGCCTCAAGACTTCCAGCTATATCTGAATATGTAGTTAAAACCAATAAGTCGAGTGCATTTGCTAACATGTTCTCAGTTCATAGGTCCCTTGGTGTAACAAAAAATAGTTAGATAAGTTTTGCAGTCTTATTCTCAAGAAATATGCATTAAGAAAATCACGGTCAGCGAGAAGTTGAAATACTAAAAGATACTAAGATAACATAGACATAAACTATAAGATACATACTAAACGACTAAAGATAACTAAACGACTAAAAGATACATAGATAACATAAGATAAAAAAAAATACCTAAAAATATTGTTTGTGAAATATTTAGAATATTATACACCGAATTATATACCATTATGCCATTATTATATATCATTCCCATACACCGAAGACTTAAAATAATAATTTAATCAATATGAAAATCGTAAATAAATACACATTGTTTGATTGGTCCTATTTTATTTTTGTTCGAAAAATTTTCTTTATGTTTCAACCTGTCATGATTTAATATTATTTTTAAACCGTATGCCTAGATCTTCATAATTTTTTTTCTGACAATTCCTTAATTTTACTAGCATATAGCCCGTCATATGACGGGATCAATAAAATTTATAATTTTCTAGTATTGTAAAGTACCCTATAAGGAAGGTAAAAAAAAATTATTTGTTTTTCGGCTGAGAATTATCTGGTACACGCTCAATAATTTGTTTATCTTTACTAACCTCATGTTAATTGCCAACTTTAATTTATCTCGTCATATTACGTGATAGGGTGGACAGCAGTGGTTTTAATATTGACGGATTATTTGGCGGTATATATGAATGAGGTCCAAAATTTGGCGAATCGATTGTAAACCGTGTGGTTATGTTTTCAAACACACTAACGAACAAACTTCTTAATTTTCAAAGATATATGACTTGAACGCTAAACATACATATTAGTCCATGAAATGCACTCCTAAACCTTGTTGTTAATACCGATGATAAAATTTTCATTGCAACAAAAAATAATCGATGATTAAATTTAAAATTATCACATATGTATTTAATCTATTATTTATGCCAAATATAAAAGAAAATTATTACTAAGTTCAGTGATAAAACGTACGAAAATAATGCAGACGATATTTAAATCATTTAAAATAAGAAATGATTAAATGAGATGGTTAAAAGCATGACGTCATCATGCTAGAAAAAATGTTATTTTTACCTATTTATTTTATGGTAGATTGATAAATTTAATCGCCTGCTCTTAACCGGAGACAATAGAGCTTGAAATAATGGTATTAACCGCTCGAAAAGAAGGAAAGGGGTGGATTTCGAACGTTTTCGAACTCACTTTATATTTTGCTAACCGTAACTCATCAAGAATCAAATATGGATGCCTCTATCCATTCCATCTCCAACTGCTTCCTAAATAGCTAAAGTATCACATTTAATCGACAATGTAAATTTAACAATTAAAATTTTAACACATTAATGTGAAAAAAATGAACTTCAAGGGTGATTTGAAATATTACAATTGAACTTTTTATTCACAAAAGATTCTTACATGACAGATTCCTACTGTCAAAATAAAGTGATCTCTTGTTTTGCTTTATAGGATATTCTGAAAAAATTCTTTATAAAATATAGTGAAGATGTGGTGCATTTTATATTCTGGATATAGTTAGTAAACAGGAAACTTTCTAGAAAATAATTTTCTATTGTTCAGTTAATTATATTAAATGCCACTTTTTACTCCTTTGATGGCAAAGAATACCATTTCATTACTTATTCGAGAGGAAGTCAAGAAAATACTGTAGTTGTTCACTGTTCAGATTTTGATAAAATGAACATTTTGACTGTGCCTGAATCAATTTTGACTGGTTTCAGTGCTACGCTTGTAAGTACTTACATGAGAAACATTAACTTAAAATTTTTAACATTCATTAGGAATGAACTTGACTAGCTCCGACATAACGTCTATCGTAACTGAAAACTAATAAGCCGCAGAGTCTTAAAATTGAATATTTACAGCATTTAAACACTTAGTTACACACATTTCTTTGTGATTGCAATAAGCGTTTGTAAATGGATTTTTTTCTTTATCGGTAATTTGTTAAATGAAAATCGGATTATCGACTCAGTAATATTATAGAGCATACATTTTCGTAAAAAATTCTATTTAATATGATTTGGGGAGCTAACTGACAGTAAAGAATTTATTTTACAGAACTGATTTTAATGCATTTTTTAATGCATGGGAAAAATGTTTTAACTCTTTTATGTTGAACTATTTCAATTACGCCGCATAAAACTAAACTCAGTGTATAACTCTCGCCTTAACTTTTCAAATTAATTGCAGTACTTTCACATAAAGGATCCCCTTAACCCCTTCCGGTAAAATGACGAGTCTAGCTCGTCATTAGTTTTTCATTCCATACCGCACAATGACGAGCTACACTCGTCATGCGATTAAAGTTACTGTTAAATATGATAATTAATTTAGTTTAAAATTTCTAGTGTACTGAATTTGGCAACACTTTTATCACTTGTGAAAATCACAAGTCACTATTGCATATTGCTTACTTGGTACAAGTCATTGCCAAATTAATGAGTCAGAATAAAAGAAAACCTACTAAGAAATGTCGTGTGCGTTACAAGAATCAAATTAAAAGTGAGACTACTTGGCGGTGTAAACAATTAAGAATTCCTTTGCACTTTGTTTTGAAAAGTACCACTAGCTTGAAGACTATTATCTGTGTACCTTATTAATGTTTTGCTTTGATATTTTCTTAATTTTACCGTTTCTGATATTATTTAACACTATGTAAAAAGTGGATTTTAATTAAGAATATGTAAGAATTGTAAAATGAAACAAGTTTTTTAAATAAAAATTAAATGGTTATTTCATGCACAGTTTTTCATTATTAAATCATACCGAAAAAGGTTAATGAGATACCGTACGATGTCTGAATGGCTAGGGTTCTGATCATCGGTACAGGAGTTCAAGGGTTCAAATCCAATCGTGGCATGGTTGTTCGTAGCCGTTCGGAATGGGTTTTAAGCAATAGGTTTCGATCTCATTAATGCAAAAAAGTATACGATACTATTATATAATCCAAACTAAACAAATTGATATTCAAACTAAAACAAAACCTCTTAATTGTGCGTTACAAACGTCTTTGAAAACTGCTGTTTTAGACTTATGAAAATTTGCATGCATATACATTGAAATATAACTAAATTAACTCTACTAATATAATTTCAAATTTTTTTTCAAAATTATTAAGACAATTTTGTTTATTATTAATAATGTCTGGTAATTGTTACTGACTCTGAGTTAATGATAATAAGTTTCAGTTAGTAGCACATAATTCGCAAAATCTACTACTGAAATCGTAAGTTATACCACACATCTAACGTTGTAATAGCGCGGTTAGACCGCAAAAAAAATATAAATTTTAAAAATATTGTTGAATGTGTGTTCAACACGACTGAAAGTGTTAAATCGTCTCTTAAGATTTTGAAAATATATTTCCGTCAATTGTGGATGAGTTTGTTAATACACATTTTCATAAACGAAAAATAGAAAAGTCTGACTTTAACTAAAATAATAGAATGCTATAATATTAGTGATTATAAATGTTATATACGGATATTTGGAGCATAGTATTGGTGAAATATTTTTTCTAATTAAGCAGTAAATAAGCTGATTTTAAGCAACAGTTTAGATCTGATGCATTTCATTTCATAAGTTTTTCTCTAGTATCCAAATTTTTCTCATATGTTACGAATTAAGATGGACTGTTCAAATTATTTCAAATTATATGTATTCTTACATATCCGTTGGGTCATAGGGGACTTTCAAAAGATTTAAGTTTGAAAAATATCACACACACGGAAAAAACGTATTGTGGATATTACATAATTTCTTAGTACTATTCGTCTACATGTTTAGTTAAACATATTTTTAAAAAAATTTCATTGAATTATGCGTTATTACAATTATAACAAACATTAGAGTCATAACAAAATCAAGAGACCATTTGACGGACGAATGTAGAATGTATCTCGAGAGAATATTTTGAGTAGCTGGATTATTTTGAGCTAAATTAGGTATTAATTACATAATAAAATTTAAGACAAACATTTCTACGAATA
>CM063498.1:34157996-34195496 GCA_032207245.1 Pardosa pseudoannulata
AATTCAAAAATGATTATCCTCCAGAGAAGGTTGAAATTTCGTATTCAGGACTCTTACAACATCTGTGTCCTACCTTTGTACCTGCAATCTACACTCTTTCTCACGAAAAACCTTACTGTAACGGATATTAGGGTTGGCAGGCATAACTAAAAAACAGTTAGCCATAAAATGTTATAATTTTGTACATACGGCTGTTATAACATCGAGTTGTCTTCCTCTTTTTGATAGCAATCCACATTTTATGTAACGAAAAATCTTAATGATACGTTCATAATTGCTGCAATTTAAAACTATAGAAACACAAATATACCGAAGTATCCATATGTCCTTCTTTCATTCAAGATTCTCCTGATAGGCAGGTCAATATCTCAGCTGAAAATATTCTATATCGTCACTGCGAAGAACTCTAAAACGTATTTTACTCCTTTGTCAAAGAAGATTATTCAGATAGTAAGGTCAATATTCCGGCTGAATATATTCTATAAATGTCACCGCGAAGAACTCCAAAACGTACTTTTCTCCTTTTTCATTCAGGATTCTCCAGATAGGCAGGTCAATATTCTGGCTTAAAATATTCAATATTCGTCACCGCGAAGAACCCAAAAATGGACTTTACCACTCTATCACTGAAGATTTTGCTGATAGGGGGTCAATATCCCAGCCGAATATATTCTATATTCATCACAACGAAGAACCCCAAAACAGACTTTACCCTTCCTTCAATGAAGATTCTCCTGATTGGAAGGTCAATATACCAGCTGAAAATATGCTGTATTCGTCAGAAGAAGAATCGTAAAACAATCTTTACCCCTCTTTAGATTTAGAATTTGCTGATAGATATTCAAACTGAAAATATTAGTTAAAATCTAATTTTTGGAATACTTACAACCTTTTTTTATAATTATGTTCTTTTCGGCTGGGTAGTACCATAATCGTTTTCTTTTTACATACTCCAAAAATTTTTACATTCACTTATATAGCGCCGTAAGGGAGAAAGGGAGCCAGTTAATGAGATGTATTAGAAGAATACCACTTAGGGACGGAACAACTGAAATTAAGTTACATAAAGTAATTATATAAGATTAGTTGAGCTAAGCAGAATTGGTTTTCAGGTGGTTGCGAAAGGTTACCTGAATTAAAAGTGAAACAAAGAATTTCGCCAAAGGTTGCCTTTTAGGTATAGAATCGCTAGAAATTTACTTTAGAATATAATTATAATTAAGTTGAATAGTTTAATTAAAATATCATTGCATATGTATAAATCGAAAAGAGAGAGAGAGAGATGTAATATAAGTGTCTTGTTCTTTTTTTCTCTATATAAATGCTAAATGTACAACAGAAAACTGAAAGCTTATGGCTAATATACTATGCAGAAGGAAAATTCTTATAAATGTTGCTGTGAGACTAAATTTTCATAAAAAATGTTCTTATTTTAATCAAAAATTATTTTCCTCTAGATTTTATTCTTTTACATATTTTATGTAACAACATCGTATGAAGACTACAGTCAAACATTGAATACATTAAAAATTTATGTTTAAAGCAACCAAACCTTTGAAAATAAATTATATATCCCTATATAAATTCACAAAATAGAAAATAAATGTCTATAAACATAAACTAAGATTATTTGACTTTTACTGAGCCTTATAAGACTAGACTTATTGATGTTATTTTGTTGGGTAGCATTTTCTATGTGAGCACTGTGTCTTACGTGGGCAATGATAACAGTTTATTTTCCAAATGCATTTCAACGTTTTTCGAAGAAGATTTTATTTTATATGAAAATACAAACAAAATATAGATAATACATACAAACAAGCTTTTTTCAGGTATACAAAAACAGTCTCTTATATACATAAAAACAAAAGGGTTATTCCTTATAAATAAGTGGGTTATATTAAATTACAAAGCACAGCAATAAAGTTCTGAATTTTTCAGGATCAGGAAGTTAAACAGGGGACTAAATGGTGTGGTGCTTAGTGTAAATTGTAGAAAATTCGAAACTAACAGAAGTGTCAACAAATGTTTCACAAAATACATTTCAGTACTATTTCAATACTTTTCCAATTATCTTATATTTTGTAAACATATTTATATACATTTTTTTTTGTTCTCAGAAATCTATCTCGAGTCTTCTTAAGTTAAAAATTCTGAAGTTATCACAATTTTAAAATTAATAATAGATTTAAATGTGTTAGATTTGAAATCATCTGTTGAAGCATGAAATTTCAGAGAAATTATACCGTAATTCAAAATGAGGGTCAAAGTAGATGTCATGGCACAACCAGTAATACCAAGTGTCCTTTAAAATGCACTTGTGAGTTATTTTATTTTTAGATGAATTGGGATCGACATATTTATCACATTCATCAAAATGTCAAAATAAAACTAATGTATTGCCATCTGTCGACAATAACAAATGTAAGTTAATCGAAACATAGTGGAAGGTTGGATTTTGATAAAAAAGCCAATATTTTTCTTCGTGTTCTATAACATGCTACTTTTTTTTTAAGTTGGCTCAACGGTTTAGAAAGATAAGTAGATTCAGACCTCTGTTCTACAAGAAAAGTAATTAAAAATCTCATTACAAAATTATTCTCGGGTTAATGAATACTTGTACTTTAAATACTTGCATCACTATCAATATATTTTTAGAAGAATTTATATCTTCATTTCACAAGACAGGTACGAAACAATTTTCTTCAAATAAATTATTCTCAGGTTGAAAAAAATATCACTTTAAATATTTGCATCAAGATCAATACATTCTTACAAGAATTTTAGAACTCCATTTTACAAGAAAGATGCGAAAAAATTCATTCAATTGTTTTAAAGAAAAATTATTGAAAAATTGTTTTTAGTGATAAATGTAAAACTTACACTAATAGTTTTTGAGTGATGTCCGGATACATTAATATCCATTACATAGAAATTCTCATTTATATAAAGTGTTGATTGCTATGAAAAAGGTATTTGCACAACTAGATGTTATAATAATTCTCAATACAATGGCCTGATCGTAAAAGTCAGAGCAAGTAGCCTAAACAAAAAATTTCAACATTTTGTCATTTTATTATTAAATTTATTTCGTGAATCTACACAACTGAAGATGTCATAAAATATTGTTTTATTATTAGACCCTTCTGAATTATGTAATATTATTCTTTAAAGTTTTTGTTGATTGTGAACTTTGTCTCTCCTCCTATGCTGTCTTTGACTGTTGCAAACCTGTTGATTGGCCGTGGTAGTGAAAGATATCAGTCCTTAACATAAAACTTCACTAACCTACAACTGATCATTTTTGAGTTATGCTCCATATGTGTGTACGATTAGACTTCAAGTCGAAGTTACTTAAAATGAATTCTGGTTTGGTCCAAATGGATATTGCCTTTGAAACCTGAACCCAGTTATAACACTTTGGGATTGTAATATCTCCTTTTACTTGTAAAATGAAGTAAAATTGGAAGTGAATGTTGTACTACTGAAATGAATCTGCATAAGTATATCAGCTTAATTTAGTACTTATTCTAATAAAAGTTTGGACCTTCCGTTTACAAGACCATTTTATTGAAATAAATTGTCTTTAGATAGGTCTAAATATCAGTATCAGTTGAAAATATAGAAATATAAAGATCAGATTCGTGAATTCTTTTCTTCAGGTATAAAAACATTGTTATGAAAAATGACTTTCCCCACCTAAACAGGGAATGAATTTGAGAGATAATTTTATATCATTAAATCAACTGAGCTTATGTATCAACTGGAGTGAGGTTTTATTGTGACAAAAGTTTAGAGTTTTATAATGAAGAGACGAAAACGCTTCATGCAAAATAAATCGTTCAAACATTGATAAAAATAACAAATTATTTCACTTGAAAAGAAAGAAAAGCCCAAGATCAGGTTTACGTAATTTTTTTCTAATTTCTTCAGTAAAGAATGCAATTTTGCTAGCAATGCATTTCACTAATAAAACAGTCAGAGAAATAAGAACTGTATACCAGTGAAATGAATGTTATCAACTAAAATAACTAAAGATCTATTTGTATATCCTTCACAAGGCATATTTTGTATCATAAAAGACAAAGTATTCAAGAAAAATTTACATTTAGTTCTGATAAGAGATTAAAGGATTGCATTGTAAGCAAAATATGAGAAAGGAATTTTTCTATTCAAAAGTCAAATTAAAAAAGTGTAAGCACTTTGGATTTCTACCTCTGGCTCTTTTTAACTAGACTGTCAAAAGATCTTTTGTCTTTCCGGAAACTTAGTATTTTGAATGAATTCCAATTATGATAGTAAGATTTAGTTTATAAGAAATACTTCCTAACTTTTGTAAAAATTAAAGTTTAATCTTTTATCATTGAGTATTTAAGGTTTACATAAAAGAAAGGAATTATGTCTTCAGTTCTGAATATATACTACACAGTAATTGTCATATATTAAAATATATGTGTATCACTTTTAGTATGATTTATTATACACATTCTACTAAGCTTTCTTGTAGTGTCGTTTTGAGCCTTATACTATGTTCCAAAATAAATAAAGAAGTGCTTTTGAGCATGATTAAATTTGGCAGCTTGGTAAAACATCTTAACGAGCTGAAAGTAATGGATTTGTTTTTCTCTCTTGAAAACTTTTTTTAGTCACTCCCAATATTTTAGCTACTAGGCATGATAACTTGTCAGTTTGCTATAAAAAAGACAGCAAAACGACACCTTATAAAGAAAAACATTGATATTTATCATAAAATATTACATATGCATTTTAAATCTATATAATTTTATAGTTTAATTATTTTATCTATATGTTATTATTTTATCTATTTATATAATCTATATTATTTATTTAATTTGTATTATATATATTATATTATTTATATATTTTATATTTTATATTATTTATATTATTTAAATATTTTATATTATGTTATATTATTTATATGTTTCCCATTATTTTCCATGATTTATATTATTTGTATGATACAAGAATCATATTAAAAGTGAGACTACTTGGCGGTGTAAACAATTAAGAATTCCTTTGCACTTTGTTTTGAAAAGTACCACTAGCTTGAAGACTATTATCTGTAGACCTTATTAATGTTTTGCTTTGATATTTTCTTAATTTTACTGTTTCTGATATTATTTAACACTATGTAAAAAGTGGATTTTAATTAAGAATATGTAAGAATTGTAAAATGAAACAAGTTTTTTAAATAAAAATTAAATGGTTATTTCATACACAGTTTTTCATTATTAAATCATACCGGAAGGGGTTAATTTCGGGTTTACATCTGTACATATCTCACATAACTGAGAAAAGATTACCCGTAGAAATATTTAAACTTTGTATTCAGAACTGTTGTAACATCTAGTTTTGCATATCCCTTTTCGATTGCAATCCACACTGTATATAACGAAAAGTTTTAATATAACATTAACACTACAGGCTTAACTCAAAAATGATTAGCTACGAAATGTTGAAATTTTGTTTCTAGGATTTTGGTAACAAATAGTTATTTACGTCCATTTTTTATTGCAATTTTCACTCCATATAACGAAAACTCTCAAATTATAACAGATATTACCACTATGGCAGTTCTTGAGCTCTACAATAATACAACAGTAAGATATCCCCATACTATGATGCAGTTGAAACAATGCTTTTTAAGTTAATTTTTAATACACAAAAATAAAAATCTATTTTCAGAAAATAATTTTGAATTTTTATTGTTTTTTCATATCGTGGTATAGCTTAAAATAAATTTTTTAATAACGAAAATTTTTGGACTTTAACAAACTACCTATGTATTGAAAATTCTAAAAAATAACAGTTATTAACGCTACCTATCGCCACCAAATGACTTGGTTATTAATTTCATAGCACTATTGCCTTAAGAAACGATACTCTCGTCGTATCTTTAAGCGATTATCTTAGCGTCATATCTTTAAGCGTCGTATCTTTCATCGATTCTGATGGCGATGCATTCAAAATTAAAAATTTTACTGTTTAAAATGTGTACAAGGGAGTCATGTATCCACGTCAAGTATTTTTAATTATGTTATTCCGAATGAATTATTCTGTGGTAATATAATTATTATTGAATTATACTAACGTTACTTAGTAGTTTTTAAATTTTGTTAAATTTTTTTAGGTTTTAAGTTTGCATTCTAATATATGCATTTTAGCAGCTAAGGAAAATTTATTTTTTATTTCATTTTTGTACGTATTTCAAACTAAGTTATCAAAATAAAAGGTTTGAAAAGTCATGAGAAAGTACTTTATAACACTGATATGCCAAAATTAGTGATCCCAAGTTCATGAGCCGTCATTGTAGGAGAATTAAAGGAGGGATCAATATTTATAATTTACTTTTTCAACTTTTAACATATTTTATTTTGTCAATATATGAATGACCCTTCCTTTTTTAGATTTAGTATCAGAGAGAAACTGAAATGCAGCTCAATATAACGACAGTATATTTTTTTTAACTTTTATAATATACTAGCATATAGCCCGTCATATGACGGGATCAGTAAAATTTTTAATTTCTCAGAATTGTAAAGTACCCTTATGAGGCAGGTAAAAAAAACGGTTTGTTTTTTGGCTGAGAATTATTTTGCAACAAAATATTACCTTAAGAAAATTATTTACGTAATATCTAAGTTTAGTGATAAAACGTATGGAAATAATGCAGAAGATATTTAAATAATCTAAAATAAATGAATGAGATGGTTAAAGGAATGATGTCATAATGCTAGAAAAAAAATTGCTATTTTTACCTATTTATTATGTGATAAATTGATACATTTAATCACTTGTTCTTAAAGTGGGGCTTGATATAATAATGGTAATACGGTAATTTAATAAAATAAAAATCATAAAAATCATAAAAATTTGAAAAATGGTAAAAATTTATTTTAAAAATAATAAAACTTTAAAAATAATAAAACAACTTTAGGAATAAGAATTCAAAAGAAAAAGCAGAAATTATTAAATTAATTAGACAATTTTAAAAATCGGCTACGTCGGGGGAAGAACTATCAACCCAAGAAGTACGACGATCGAATGGGCAGACGCTCTACCCCATGTGCCAGGTTACACGTGGTGAAGGATATGGTTAGAATATATAAGGGTCAAGTAAAAACAGTCCAGAAATTTAAATATTGCGCTCCGCCTTCGCCATCTATCAATAATGAATTTAGTAAAAGAAAAAGAGGGAGAATAAGGCTTGAAATAATAGCATTAAACGGTCGAAAAGGGAGAAATGAGGTGGATTTCGATCTCGCTTTAAATTTTGCTAACCCTAACTCATAAAATTTCAATATGGATGCTTGTATCAATTCCAGGTACAACCGCTTTATAAATTCGCGGACAGACAACTTAGGCTATTATTATATAGGTGATAATTGTGCTTTATTCAATAATTTATTTCACTGGAAAGTAATTTTAAGAATGTTCTTTACTTAGCCAAAGTCAATGAATGAATTGGGAAGTATTTTTTAGACATTTAAACGAGTGTCAAAACGTTAAAGTGGTCATAAAGTTTTAGTTCTTATTTATTAAAACTGTACTACATAAGTTTTAATATTCAAATTTTCCTGAAATAAAAACAATTTTTTGTAAATAAGAAGGCTAAATTCTATTCACTATTTTAATAATTTGTGAATTACTAATCAAAAATTTTGAAATTCTAAACCGATAGAAGCTTGTAGTACTTTCGAATATGAGTCCTACTTCAAAATTTGGAAATAATGAGACTAAAAAATGTTTGTAACATACTATTTTCACTTTTAATTTCTACTGCACTGAAGTTTCTCATATAATCAATACTAACAAAAAACATATTTATGTCGTGAAAACATATTTTAAATTTTGAAAATTTTTCGTTAAATCTTTCATATTTTTCTGTAAATTTCAAAACATGTAATGTACGTTTACTAACCGTCTACAAGCAAGGAATCATCCCCTATATAATAATAGCCTAAGTTATCTGTCGGCAAATTTATGAAGCGGTTGGACCTGGAATGGATACAGGCATCCATTCAAAGCGAATAAAGTTTATCTTCTCCTAAACTATCAATCCGATTCTAAAATAAATTTGTATAAATATGCTACATATCACAGCAAAAAATACTGTCGTCTTTAAAACGTTCGAAATCCACCCCTTCGCCCCTTTTCGAGAGTTTAATGCCGTTATTTTAAGCCCTATTTTCCCCGGTTAAGAGAAGGCGATTAAATTTAACCATTTATCACTTAATAAATAGGAAAAATAACAGTTTTTTCTAGCATTGTGACGTCATTCGTTTAACCATCTCATTTAATCATTTCATATTTTAAACTATTTAAATATCGTCTACACTATTTTAGTATCTTTTACCACTGAACTTAGATATTACGTAAATGATTTTCTTTTATATTTGGCTTGAATAATAGATAAGGTACATATGTGATAATTTTAAATTTAATCATCGATTATTTTTTGTTGCAATGAAAATTTTATCACCGGTATTAACAATAAATTCTTTTCATATAAGTCTAGTAGTCTATTTCACGGACTATTAAATATCTAACTTTTAATTTATATATATTTGGAAATTAAAAAGTTTGTTTGTTTGTGTGTTTGTTATACATAACCACACGGTTTGACTAAAGGAATTGAATGGGATTCTAAACTGCATTATAGGATCGGGAGACTCTAGTGGAGTATGACGATAAATAAACTATTGAGAGTGAACCAGATAGTTCCCAGCCAAAAAACAAACCATTTTTTACCTGCCTCATTGGGTACTTAACAGTTCTGGAATATTAAAAATTTTACTAATCCTGTCATATGATGGGCTATATGCTAGTATGAAATACATGTATTCTTTTTAGACATTTTTTAACTAAATATAAGACTTTCAATTTTTATTATAGCCGTAGTAAATGAAAGCTTTTCTACGTTTTTACGTGAAAGCTTTTGGAAATGTCTTTTTTTCTTTCGAAGTACAACAAAATAGTTTTAATCGGAGAAAATTTTTAAAACACGTTCTTTTAATGTAAGCATACATCTTTAATGCAGTGATGTCAAAATCAATAAAATATCGGTTCCCCAATAGCATTGATTTTGACAATGCTACATTTTATTTAGGAATGTAACAAATAATCCGCTTTACCCCGAATTGTAGAATTCTTTAACCCAGTGGTCGGCCAAGGGCGGCTCCAGAGCCTCATGTGGCTCTTTGGCTCCTTAAGTGCGGCTCTGGCACAAATATCCAAGGAAAGACGCAATAATATTTCCATTTAAAAAAAAACTTGGTAAGAAAAAAAATTACATCTTATTTTTATAAATTAAAATTCTTCTGTAAGTCGAGAAAATGTATAATTTTTTGTTTAAGTTAAAAGATAGATAGGTAATTAAAATTTTCTATTGTTGTAAAAATACGTAATGAACATGGAGTTTAATTTTATTAGTTTTCTTAAACGTAAACAAAAACCATGTACAAGCTACCTTCTGAAATTGTTCGTATGTTTTCGGGGTATATATATATATCAGTAGATTCGGCAGAAAAAATAAGAAATACTTCAAAAAAATACGATTTCTTTATAAAAATAATTTTAAACGTATCGCTTAGTTACATTTTCAGTTATTCTTCTCTTTTCTGCCATGGTGGAAACGAAAGATGTAAAACATACATGTTTCGATTGCTTTTCCTTCAATACATTATTTTAAAACTACACCTAAAAATTATGTGAAATAATGTTGGTAAGTATAATCTACTTTATTAATCTACTCCAGAAATAATGTATCTATTCTCTCTTTAAAAAAATATTATCATTAGAGAACTAAAGAATTCACAAATACTCCTCTGATAAAAATTAATCATGCATGTTTCGATTGTTTTTCCTTCAATACATTATTATTATAAAACTATACCTAAAAATTATGTGAAATAATGTTGGTAAGTATAATCTACTACTCAAGAAATAATGTATCTATTCTCTCTTTAAAAAAATATTATCATTAGAGAACTAAAGAATTCACAAATACTCCCCCGATAAAAATTAATCATGCATGTTTCGATTGTTTTTCCTTCAATACATTATTATTATAAAACTATACCTAAAAATTATGTGAAATAATGTTGGTAAGTATAATCTACTTTATTAATCTACTCAAGAAATAATGTATCTATTCTCTCTTTAAAAAAATATTATCATTAGAGAACTAAAGAATTCACAAATACAACACTTATTTTGAAAATTCTTCTATAAATCGAGAAAATGTATAATTTTTTAAGTTAAAAGGTAGATAGGTAATTAAAATTTTCTATTGTTGTAAAAATACGTAATGAACATGGAGTTTAATTTTATTAGTTTTCTTAAACGTAAATACAAATCATGTACAAGCTACCGGCTGAAATTGTTCGTATGTTTTCGGGGTACTCCGGTGTTACAAAGGTACCACAAGCATGCAAGTGCATACTTTTTCTAAAGTGGTGGGAGGGGGTTACAAATTAACATCACAGACCAGCAGTTGCAGTGTGAACAGTTTTGTCTTATCTACCATTATTAAATATCATTAATAAATATTTATTAAGTATGAAATTTAGTTTTATTTAGCGTACTACTTATTTAGTGTAATAAAAGTTTACTAAACAAGCAGATTTGGCTCCCAATTATGTTTTTTAAATTGTTGTCAAGTTCATATTTGGCTCTTTGGCTAATAAGTTTGCCGACCACTGCTTTAACCTTTTCTTAAGCTTTACTCTTTAGCTGTGTTATCTGAAGTAAATAAATTACTTTAACTAGCTATTTACACATGTTTATTGCATAACCAAAAATAAAACTTACTTCATGAAATTGAAAACTGTACTGCAAATAAATGCATATTTCTGTGTTAATATATTTTGTGTCATGATCATCAACAGAGGTATTAACCCTTGAATACTTAGTATCCCCATTTAAAAACAATAAAATTGCATCAATAATCTCGTTTTCTTAATTTGTTTTTCATTTTAGATACGGTTAATGGCAATGTTTTAAGTAATCCCAAGTATTTGCTGTTTTTTATTATTCCTTGATTAGGAATGTGCACGGAACATCTCAATACAACTATTTATTTTTAAATTGACAATCAATACCTGTTAAAATATGTAATATTTTAACTTTAATTTTAATCACTTTAACAATAATGTATTGCTGACAACATACGAAATTATATTTTCAAGTAAACTGAATGCAAACGATGTAAATCAGTTTTGACTTTTCACTACTAACCTAATATGAAAATAAGAAATAAATCATGTAACAGCAGCGATAATGAAAATTATGTAACTATACCGGAATCCCAACTTGGTTCCTATTCAGGAGTTACAGGATAATAATTAAAATCAGTATTGAAATTTGGCTTATTATCAGAAGAATACACAGTATTTTAGTAAGAAGTTAGCAAATAAAACGATTTGAAATATCTGAAAAAAGTTGAGATTAGTTGAAAGGAGTTTTGAAACAGAGTGAGATATATGGTACCAAATAAATTTTTAAAACTTAAATTAACACTAAAAAAACCTAAGATCAAAGAATAATAGTAAAATAGTTAATGGAAGACAAAATCAAGCAGCAGGTGAAAACAGGTAAAAATATTCTAAAGGCTAAAAAAAAATCCAATAAGTTCAAGTATAAGCATAAAAACCAATAACTTTTAGGAAGTCAAAAAGATTATAATAAAGAAGATCTCGGAGTAAGAAATTCAGAGAAATGGTATGCAAATAAAAAGGGTGACAACCATGGCGCCGAAAATTTGGACATTCTTCAAGAATGTATTTTGCAGTGTTTGCGAAACTATCTACAAAAGTGGACAGATACTTTAGTTAGTCGAGGATAGTTAGTGAAGTGAGTATGTCCAATGTCGGAATGACTGACAATGACTTCTTGAGACTTTAAATATTATATGAATATGATGCATATGAATATGCACATGACATCGCCTTGGTTGGTAGATCGAGAAAATTTGTAGCAGAAGCCTTTGAACGATTAGAAACCGAGGCTGGCTAGATAAATGAAGATAAAACAAAACTTATGGAGACTTCTATAGTATACCTGATCCAAAGCCATTTTCAGTGAAAAATTACATCTTTGGAACAGCGTCACAGTTTGAATACCTTAGATCCATCATTACGACTAACAATAATATGACCGTAGAGATAAGTAACAGGTTGCCATGTCAAGTAAATGCCATCATGGCCTCAAAAACAAATTAAAATCTCGATTTATAAACTTATATACTAAGATTAACATCTATAAAACGACCTATTCTGTTTTATGGCAGTGAATGCTGGGCATTAACCAAACTACATGAAAATAAATTATTATCCTTTGGTCATAGAATATTAAGAAAAATTGTTGGTGTAGTCCATGAGATTAGTAACTGGATAACCTTATTTAACTTTGAAATTTACCTCAGGTACGATCAACTTGATATTATTAAAGTTATAAAATGCAATAGACTATGATGGTTTGGACATTTATTCCAATCTGACAATGCAAACCCAATAAAAATCTCACTTTTACTAATCCCATTAGAAACATAAGACAAGAAATACCACCAATTAGGTGGCTTGAATCAGAGGAGAGGGACTTTAGTCTTGTAAATAAAGGAAGTTGGAGAAGCTTCGCTATGGATAGGACCAGATGGAAACAACTACTAAGGACGGCCTTAGCCTATTACAGGCTGTGGTGCCATGAAGGAAGAAGATATATGAATAACATACATATTAATTGCATATGACACAAATGAAGGCTAATTGTTTATTAAGTTACTTCAAAAATACTTAACAACAGAAATTTCCAAAATTTTATTCTTCCACTTTATACTTTGGCAATCGTTTTACATAAAATTCTAACACAATGAATATAATCTTCCATATTCAGTAAGTTTTAAATTTGAGCACAGTTAACTATAATTTCATAAAGATAGCGGGTTTGTCGTTTCCAAAATCAAGTATTATATTAGTTTAAGTAAATATATTATTTGCACATAAAGTAAAACAGAATTTTGGCCACAATTTCCAAAATTAAGAAATTTTTGTATCTGATTTAACTTAAAATGTTTAGAGAAACATACTGCAATACACAATTTAAAAAAAATGAATTTTTTACATTTTAAGAATAAACTTAAACTACAGAACAAAAAATTACAGCATTTTTTATTTTATTCAGCCTATTTAGGATTTAATATATTTTGATAAATATATATTTTGAAAGTATATGTTTGAAACTATTTTTAAAAAGATTTAATTATATCATTCAATCTATACTCATTCCAAGTACTTTAGTTATTTCACTTATTTATATATCTTGCACATATAAACATAACTAGTTGATTTTCTATACGGGAATAGAAGGTTTGAGTAAACGAATATTTTTAGAGAGTTGGGTATATTGAAATCTGTAAAATTAACCAAGTTGCTTACAATATTTTCCTTTTAAATATCTCTTGTATTTGTGAAATCGCGTATACATAATTAAAAAAAATTTTACTCAGTAAACACTCATTAATTATCTGCAGATTAAAAATACAATAAATTTCATCAAAAATTTTAAACATATGTTTTACTAATTTTACAGTCTGATGATATTACGTACATAATAGCAGCATAATTTGAAAGACTATATGCTAGTTTTAATTTCAATAATATAAATATGGTGTGAAATATCATTGGTAACTATGGTATTCTCTTTTAGTCTACATAAGAAATAATAGTATAATAGAAAATGAAAGAAATTTACAATTTCTCCCCCCGCCCCTAATAAAAAATTAATCATAGTTCCAAATATTTTTACATGAAAAACGTAACAGTAAGT
Source organism: Pardosa pseudoannulata (assembly GCA_032207245.1). Taxonomy (NCBI): domain Eukaryota; kingdom Metazoa; phylum Arthropoda; class Arachnida; order Araneae; family Lycosidae; genus Pardosa; species Pardosa pseudoannulata. The sequence goes on from CM063498.1 coordinate 34,171,845, forward strand.
CATTTTATAGATGTATACAACTTATACAAATAGTGAACATTTCAAGAAGTTTTATTCAGCTATTCCAGAGAAATCAAGCACGCAATGGAAAAAATCGCACTTTCCAGAAATCTCGATTTAAAGAAAAAATTGCTTGTGGATTGCATTAAAAAGTCTCAAATTATTTTGACCAGAATTTCAGTCCTACAGTGAGCATTTACGTAGTTTTTTTAAATGCTTCTAATAAGATAAACTAAAATATGAACTCAAATTTTTTATATTTTATTGATCGATTCAAAGGCATCCGAGTCCTTAAAGTGTCACGTCACTTTCATCTTTTTCGAAACACACAACAAATAAATAAATTTACAAAAAAGGAGGAAAATTAGTCACGTATGGTTACTTTTATGTCAATCAGGGAAATAAACAACTCCCATAAACTTGATAGGAGCTGAATGGGGAAATAATGTAGGGAATATATACAAGTAATGGAAATAGGAAGGTTTATAACCCATAAATGGTCGCATCATTTTTGCTGAATATATATTCAGCAATATCTTACATCCATGTTATTATCAATGCTTGAGAGTAATATATATATATATATATATATATATATATATATATATATATATATATATATATATATGTGTGTGTGTGTGTGTGTATGTATATGTATGTATATATATAAAATTTATATAATATATATATGCTATAATTTTAAGCATTATAGGTTATCGTTTATAAAAATGTAAAATTTCACAAAAAGATAAGTTAAATTAGAATTTCGAGGAGTTTTGAAAGTAAATTGCTGTTATATGGTAGCACAGAGTTGTAAAGTGAAGTTTTATAATACATAAAGCTATTTTCAAATGATGTATCTGCTCGAACAGTCAAGTGAGTGGATATGCTAAAAATTTTAAGCATTATATTTAATTAATTGAAAATGGGTAAGTTATAGTAATAATATTAAAAAAAAGACAAAGTTAAATACAAGAAATATATAAAATATATAATTATATATATATATATAAAAAAATATTTATATACATATATAAAAATTTATATAAAAAAAAAAAAATACATATATAAATATAAAAAATATATATAAAAAATATATATATATATAATAAAAATATATATATATAAATATATATAATATATATATATATATATATATATATTATATATTTATATATATATAATATATATATATATATATATATATATATATATATATATATATATATATATATATATATATATATATATATATATATATATATATATATATATATATATATATATATATATATATATCTTGATAAAGGGACACTAGTACATAATGAATTAAATAAAAATGGTGTCGATGTCTTCATCATCAGTTTAATTAGCATTAGAATACCCCAATTTCGTTCTGATATAAAAATATAAAAATTTAAAAATGCAGAGTTAAAAGTATCAGGACTATTCTTTTAGACAATAAACTGCTTCTAAATTTTGGTAATATTTACTGTCTCTTTAATAAACTCATTACTAACGCATCAAGAAATCTACAAATCTACTGAAGCATTTAGATACTGCCAGTAGAGTTGAAAATCTATTATAGAAATCCCAATAGAACAGAAGCGTCATAAATTCCATCATCTTCATTGTTGATATGTGCATTAATGAGTATAGTAAATTTAGAGTAGGGAGATAATGTCGAGAAATCAAGCTGACAAATAATCTTATTCTGAGATGCAATACACTAACTTCCTTAACCTATTAACTTATTGCAATTGAATTTACTGAAACCAGAATTTTTCAGTCAGATCAGTTACTGACTTATGTAATCTTTTCAGCATGAAATTTTAGTTACAAAAATAGCATAGCTGGCATAAATTACGTAACTCCAATAGACCCCTGCGCAGAATTCCATAAACATGTTGAGAACAATTCTTAAAAACTTACGAATAGCCCAATCTCTTCAAAATAAGTATATATCAGTAGATTCGACAGAAAAAATGAGAAATACTTTAAAAAGATACGATTTCTTTATAAAAACAATTTTAAACGTATCGCTTAGTTACATTTTCAGCTATTCTTCTCTTATCTGCCATGGAGGAAACGAAAGATGCTAGACATGCATGTTTCGATTGCTTTTCCTTCAATACATTATTATTTTAAAACGATACCTAAAAATTATGTGAAATAATGTTGGTAAGTATAATCTACTTTATTAGTCTACTCAAGAAATAATGTATCTATTCTCTCTTTTAAAAAATATTATCATTAGAGAACTAAAGAATTCACAAAAACTCCCCCGAAAAAAATTAATCATGCATGTTTCGATTGTTTTTCCTTCAATACATTATTTTAAAACTATACCTAAAAATTATGTGAAATAATGGTGGTAAGTATGATCTACTTTATTACTCTACTCAAGAAATAATGTATCTATTCTCTCTTTAAAAAAATATTATCATTAGATAACTAAAGAAATCACAAATACTCCCTCGATAAAAATTAATCATAATTCCAAATATTTTTCAAAATATGTAGGTTAAATTATTTATCTTTTATAGGTTGTTGTACACCCACACTTAATTTGTTAAGAGGAAATAATACCTTTCGAGCTGAAATGTCTTCATTATAATGGCCCATATTTGATTATAAAAAATCAAAATATCTGTTTTGCTTAAAATAGTATTATTCTATGTCATTAATAAGGTTTTAACATTACAAAAATTATTTAGATTTGCCCTATGAAGCAATACATTTTTAAAAGCATAATACATTTATTTTAAATGGAAAAATTTTAATTCCCCTTACCTAATAAAATGGTTTTTGAAATATATAAATTATAAATTAGTTTCTAAAATTAAATAGAAGCTAATTGTATTATTTATCAAATTAATATAAGTTATACTAATATGAAGGATATATTTTCTTTTATATGCTATTTTTTTATTTTTAATATTTCAGTAGCTTAACTATAAAATGTTAGAGACTTTAAATTTTTATATCTATAAAAAATAATTATCTTCAGCTAAATATGAAAATGTAGTTTCCAATACACATACCTCAAAAGTTATCTTGTGTGTAAAAGAATTTAATAGTTTAATTAGGTGTGTATTTTTTTATTTTAATTCCAAAATTTTACAACTTAAAATGACAAAAAATTCTAAACTTATCGTGAGTGTGACTTTAATATTTCTATTTTGTGTGCTTTTTATACTATTTTAAAATATTTATTACTTAAAAAGGATGAAAAAATTAAAGTTATAGCGTTATTAATGAACTTGTAAAAGAAAAAAAAATCATTGGATCGAAAAGGGCTTTAATAATGAAATTTTGAGTCTCGAAAAGTACTGTATCCCCTTAAACTTGAGCTTATCATTTTAGTTATTTATAATAATAAATATCTAAATATGCAGAATTTTTCAGCAAATAGTATTTTTATATTTTATTACATATTATATACATGATACTGTGTTATTATAACGAGAATAAGATATGTTCTTTATACAGAATTTTTCTTAAAATCTTAAATTTTTTCCACGTAAGAATCTCTTAATCTCTAAAAATCAATAGACTACACCACTTTCACTCATTTCTATATCTACCTAATATTGCAACTAATTGAATTCCTTATCCGTTAAGATATGCAAAAAATACTAAAACAACAGAGCAAAACCCCGGCGGAAAAGGTGCAACAGTTGCTATCTGTTGCAGCGAGTATACTGCGACCAAAAGCAAATAAAGAATACCTCATTTTCGCAGTTTTGGGCAAACAAAGCTAACCTATTATGAATTTATTATTTAATAAATTCACCTGTTGCAGAAAATATTAATAATTCATAGGTTTACAACAATAGAAAATGCTCAGATCGAGAAAATAAATGTATTAATTAAATCAATACTTTGTTATTTCATAAAAAATACCATTTAAAAACTAATAATTTTTATGTAATAAAAATTTTTATATAGAATCTTATTTTTTAATTTTTCTATTGTAAATTTCATAATTTACAGATAAATCATAAATCAATACAAAAACACAATACAATAATTTATTCAAGTATTCATATCTAAGCAATTTTTGAATTTCACTGAAAATAAAAAAAAAGGTTTCAAAATTCATTTGTAGATACAAAATGTATTTATTTTATCTCAGTAACTTGATAAAAGATAATCTTGCACCTTTGCTTCAGTTATTTCGTTAGCTGTAAGAGTTTGTTAGACACTTACAACAAATGATAAATTCTATAAATGCAATATTTAATAAATAAATACGAAACAAATTTTGAAAAACTTTATATTTTTAAGAATAGGAGAAAAAAATATTTCTCAAATGTCCATTAAAAGGCATAAAAACAAAATCAACACATTCAATTTTGCGTTCTAAATGACAGAGCTCTACTGTAATAATTGTAATCTATTGATAAAAAAAAATATTAAAACCTGTAGATAGTGGGAAAATAAAAGTGGGGCACTCACCGTTTTGATCTTTGTCATCCTGATTTATTTAATAATATTACACCCACTTGTAGCGTCGTATCCGAAACACCATTGATCCACGAGAAATAAAAAAAGGAAGGCAAAAAAACTGTCGAGAACTCCACTGGTTCCAAACACTCTACGTCTACACGTCCGTAAAACCAGGTAAAACTCCGCACCAGCGGCAATTGTCAAAATGGAAAACAGCGCGCTTGCAAAGGGTCCCCCCGCGGAATTTCCCACCCTCGATCGTGGATCGACCAGGGGGCATGCGCCCTGGGCTCGCCAACCAATGGAAGGTGTTTTTGGCCGGATGACGTCACGGTAGAGATTTTCGCCAGGATTTTCGGGATGCGGTGGAATTTTTTTTCTGTTTCTGCCTCCCCCGCTGTCATTTCTACCTGTACAATCACGATACCGGTTCCGATGTTTAACGAGGTATTAGTTAAAAATCAGGTGACAGCGTCGGAGGTTGATTTTAAGGGCCCAAACCCCGATTTTTGGACCGGGGTCGTGGCCGAAGCACCAGTATCGATTCCAGTAGGCGTTTGTTGAATCGATACATTTGCTTCCCGATTGGTGTGCGATCTTGAAAAGCGAATCTTTTACTCTCAGATTCCCAGAGTTTTCGCAAAGTAAGTCAGTGCATATTATAAAAGCAAAATGCACGAGTTGTGTTAAAATTTTAATGTTTTGCAGTTGAATGCATGATATGCATTCAGTGTTAATTCCTGCTCCGCAAACTCCACACCTATCATACAAAAATATCAGATGCGCATTTTCAAACTTTAAATGCTGAATTCTTATTTACACAAATACTGATATGTCAATACTCATTTTTCTTTAAAATTAAAATTTTTCTCTGTTTTTTATTTTTATTAAATATATTAAAACATTTCTAAATGTTAATTCCATATTAATCTTTTTATATAAACTATCGTTAGAAAACAAATTCACTGCCCAATCCTTGATTTTCAGACCGAGCTGGTGGCTAATTTATCAGTTTCGATTCTAGTAAGCGTTTGTTAAATCGATTTATTTGCTTCCCGATTCATGTGCGATCTTGAAAAAAGAATCTTTTCCTTACAGATTCCCGGAGTTCTCTTTAATTGAAAGTCTGTGCAAAATGCATCAATTATGTTAAATTTTAATGTTTTGCGTATTACGATTGTTATTAAATTTTAGTTTGCCCAAGCAAAATTCAAAATTCATTATAGAGAAATTTCAGACTTGCATTTTCAAACTTTAAATGCAGATAGGCAAATATTCAGTTTTCATTATAAATTTGCATTTATACTTTCATTTTAAAATTTCGATTAAATAAATTTTAACATTTCGAAATGGTTGTTTTAACATACTAATTTATGCAGTAAAATAAAATGTAGTGGGAAAATAAATTCCCAAACCCTTGTTGTAAGACCGGGTTCGTAACCAAAGCACCTGCATCGATTTCTGTAGGCGTTTGTTTAATCCATACATTTGTTTCCCAAATGGTGCGTGCACTAGGAAAACGACTCTTTTTTTTATCACGCATTCCTGGAGTTTTCGAAGGGTAAAACCTAAAATAAATAAATAGTTATGCAGTGTAATAAATAGTCACACTATTAAAAAAAATGCACGAATCAAGTTAAAGCTATAATGTTTTGCGTTGCACGAATTTAATTCAATTTTAGTTAGAGCTCAGCAAATTCAAAAGCCATTATGCAGAAAGTTTAGACTCATGTTTTAAAACTTTAGATGGTGCATTCTTATTTAATTAAAGGATATCACGTTAACATCCAGATTTAATTAAAAAAAACATTGAAAAATTTAGATTTAAATTTTTTGTTAAATTTGGAGGGGGGCTGTTGTTGTTAAATTTACTAAACAGAAATTTCACATGCGTAATTTCAAGCGTTAGTAGTTCGATTCTTATTTCTTTAAATACTCACACAATAATATTAAGTTTTCACTAAAAATTTGCCTTTTTGTAGTTTTGTATTTAAATTGAAATATAAAATTTTTGTTAACTCTGCAAATTCGAAATTCTATAGAAACTGAATTCTAGTTAATGACTAACTAAAACATACAAATTAAAAATAAATTTTAAGTTTAGATTGTAGTATTTCTAAATTTAAATTAAATATGACACAAAAAGTTTCGCAGTTAAATAAATATATCATGAGAAAATAAGCATTCAATTTTGCTTTAAATCATTGCTTTAAATAATGTAAATTTTAAGTTACAAAGTAAAATTTGTGTTTTAAAAAAGCGGGAAATACAATAATTTTCAATAAATGATCGATTATTTTATGCTGCATTTTTCGAGTAATATTTATCCTTTTACATTCCTTCTATTTTAATTAGTATAATATTGAATGGTAACTTCCTTTTAAAAAATATCTTAACACTCGAAACAAAAAAGTATCAGTAATTTGAAAATTTTAAAGTTCATAAATAAAATGTTTAATATTTTTTTATAAAGAGGAAGTTAATTTTAGTAAAGAGTAACTCTTTTTGCCAGAGATTATCAGTAAATACTACTTATATAATAATTCCGCATAATTATTCTGGTTTGATTTCAAGCGCTATGATATTTTTATATACATGAGAATTAATGAGACCAGAACCTGCTACTTAAAACCCATTCCTAACGGCTCCGAACATCCCTATCAGCAGTGGGACTCGAATCCACTAACTTCGCTACCAAACAGCAACGTCCAACCCATTAAACTATTATTGCTCGGAAACAGTTCTAGAAAAAGTTATATAACTTTCAATGCTCACTCCTGTAAAAATTTATTGTTTGATTCTATAAAAACTTAGCATTTATATGTTCTTCGAAAGAATTATATATGTCGCGGTAGCTCAGTCGGCAAAGGCAACGATATCGTAAATGAAGGGTTGTGGTATCGGACCTCTAGCAGGCCCGAAGATCCCCCGTGTTCCTTAACCCTCTGGCTGCTCATCCCGCTATTTCCACGGACAACTCAAATGTTGCAAAATTTGCTTTTCTTCCTTGTTTTGAGGAGCACATCTCACTTTTTCACAGTTTAAACAGTGTAATAAATTATATACAGTTTTAGACATTTAATTATGTAATAAATAGAAATATATGAATAGAATTATAGCTATATTAGATAATATAATAATTTTATATATTATAATTATAATAATATATTTATATAATTAATTGTGTAATTATATTATGTATTTATAATTATAATATATAATGTAATTATAATATATAATTATATATTATTATATATTATAATTATATTATGTAATAAATAGAAATTAACTGTAATTCACCTGAAATTTATTTAAAAAATTTCTTTCTTGTGATAACATCGAAATTTGGTTTTCTGACAGTATAAAACTCACTATAAAAATCTATATAAAAAATCTTTTCTAGAGAGAAAAAGTGCATATTCCAATTCTTCAATATATATAGATTTAAAATATACAAAAACAAATGTACAATTTTTGAACCGATTTTGGTCTGCAAATTGAGCAGTCGGAGGGTTAATGGTGAATATGGCACTAAAATATGTTCGTGGTCACATTGTCCTCCATGTTCTGAAACTATACCTCTAGGTGTGGCAATCCAAGCCTGGGGATCTTCTGCCTGGTCCTTACTTCTGTAAAACGACATTTATCTTAAATCGCTCTTTCACCCTAGCTGTGCTCGTCAAACAAATAGCGCTCCCTTCGCCTTATCCATATGGCCTTTGGTCCACATGCTTGTCACGTCGTTGTGGCATTACAAACAACAAGAAGAATTATATGGTAGAAGAATGACATTACTATTTAGTTAAACACCAGCTCCAAATTGTGTTCTTTGTATAGCTACTAAATCGTTAAGTTTTATACGATCAAAGTTTCCATAGCCGCTTTTGAAAATATTTTATTTCTTGTCTTTCCGAAATTCTTCTTTATCTCATAATGTGGAATCAATGTATTAGTTGTTATATCCCTTCTTTAATTTTAACGTGTTCTTTACTAAGCATTTCCATAACTAGTAGCCGTTAGAAAGAGAAACTTTTGTAGCGTATGATATTGTAATTTTAATTATTTTCTGGACAATTGAAACGAAGATAACTTCATTAAAATAGGAATTTAAAGTTACGTACTTGCTTTCTATTTTTCCGCTACTTGGAGGAACACCCATTGCTACTGAAATATTAAAAAGTTGTGAGTATTCACTCACATTTTTTAATAGTTTCATCTTTGCAAAAAGACTGAAAATCTGCTGAGAGGAAAACAAGAGCTCTATGAAATAATGCTTTGTTGTTCACTAAAGACAGTTTGCTACTATCTAAGTTTATCTAAAGCATCTCTAGCAGATATGAGCTTAACGGGGTAGAACAAAGTAATTTTGCAACAGCATCTATAGCCGTAAAAAGGTGATTTCAATGTTTATTCGTTGATCGCAAGGTGACTTAAAATTATTGTGATGGCATATTTAGAAAAGGGTGTGAGGAAAACCTTCGGGTTTTCCAGATTTTTTTTGGCTACATTATATACTGTACACAACCTGAGACAACGGTTTAAACATTTTTTCATGATTTGAAAAGCAAAAAATTTGTTAAGAAATTCAGTCTTGTTACCCGAAAAATGACCTTACGCTTGTGAACTTTTTACAATTTCTATCATCATTTCGTAGGGCTACAATAAAGATTCTTGATTTCGAACAATTGTGTACAAACACTATTCTTTAGACTGGAAATATCAATAAAAGAATGATTGAGTACATGTTCAAAATTTATAAATAATTCATCAGCTGCTACAGCTGCAGTGAATTTTTTAGAAATATCATCATATCAGACAATCAACACAGAATAACGACTTGGCATTAACATATTTGATACATAAACTAGCTCTATATGTTTTGAAGAAAAACCGCCCAGCGAGCAACTTACGTCAGGTTTGTCCATGGTTTTTTTTTTAGGATGCTTTGTGTCTGTCGACAACAATGTCGAATTTAATACCATAAGGATATACTGCGAACTAGCTTGGACCTGCTTAGGGCTTCTATTATAGCGAGAACTCCCATCTCGTAGCTACAACATTATTCCCTTGTAGTAAAGTTCTCTTTCTGATGTACTGTATAGAATGACATTTACCGTCGGATGATTTTTGCATCAATCAACTCTATGGCCAAATTTAGAACCGTCTATGCGTACTTGCATTTCAGAGCTTGAGATAAATATATGAAGCAGTGGGGGGCAGTTGAAGAAAAATTTTAATAGCGTTAAACGATTTCCATTGTTCTGAACCAAAAACAAAGTCACTAGATTTTCGCAAAAAGTCACTCAATGGTTTGGGAAATAGACACGTGGCTTAGGAAGAATTTACGAAAATAAATGGCGATTCCCAAAAATGATTGAAGTTTTAATGTATTTTAATTCTATAAACATTTGAAAAGCTGTAACTTTTAATAGCGATTGAGAAATAGTTTCCGTTTTTATGTGTCTTTAAAATTCTATTCTGCTTTTTAAAAATTGACATTTTTCTTTCAAAATAGATCTTATAAAACATAAATATCTGCGCTTCAAATGCACGCTTTAATTTTAACAGACTTTCCTATTCATCTTTAGAACGATTTATGATATCATCCACATACATAATTAAAGTTCCGTCATTCAAAATGATTCAAGAAACCTAACTCGGATATCTAGAAAAATACTGCAGGATTATTATTAATCGAAAAGGTATTTTCAAAACTTCTAATTAGCCACCATTTATGATAAATAAGAGGTGTTAGATCTAATCGATAGTTTAGTATTTAATATATGTATGTAGATATATTAAATACTAAACTATCTATTAGATATGTGTGTTTATGTAAATACACAGAGTCTCGAGAAACGTCAGAAGCTTTACCTTGTAAAAAATAAGATTATTAAGAGCTTAATTCAATCGCATGACTGTCCTGCTGTTACCAAATACAACGTGAAAACATTGTTACCGTTTCCGAGAACCATTGTTCCCATTCCGAATGTCTCTAAATCCTGAGAGATTTCCCCAAATCCTGCGTTTTTAAAACGGATGCTCTCTTCCACATCGCGTTTCCCCACCTCTTGTCTGAACTATTATTTCAACTCGAGTTCAGTTCAATCGCTTTCTAACGACACTGGAGCAGAAATCTTCTCGGTTGATTTCTCTTCGATGCATGGATAAATTTCCATTTAATCTCCTTTTGATATGCTCTCATGAAACAGAAGGTAAGAAAATTAGTTTCGTTCTGAATTTGTTTTGAGCTTTGTTTTAACATTTCCTAGTGACACAGGCACCTTAAAATTTCCTGTCATAACTTGACTTTGTTTTTAGAGATTCATGTACCAAATCACCAGCAAGCTATTCAAATAATTATCTTTTTAAGAAACATTTTGTAAGTTCGATTTGTAATTCATGCAAAGAAATAGCTTTACAATCCCGTATTACTGCAAATTGAAAAGATTTAATGAAGCTATAAACAGGTCCAAATTTTAAGTACATAACATTTCCTCTGAATTATCTATCTAATTTATACAATATACCTAAATATGTTTAAAATATATTTGTGAGCAGTAATAAAGCAAATCTAGGAGAAAAATTGAAAATTAAATGTTAAGAAACACTTTAAATTATACTGAAAATTTTGCAAAATTGAATTTATAATAACCAATTTCTAAAATTTATTTTAAAAGGAATAATTTTGTTATACTTTAATGTATATGAGTGCACATTTTCATAACTATAAGTTAGCCACTTACATATACGTTTTGCAAAGTTCGCCGTCTCCTTATCCCTTTATTGGACCATACTTTTTTTCAATATTATATTAAAATCCATTTAGAAATGATATTTATTGAAAAAAACTAATTAATTTAAGTATTAAATTAATTTGACTTAAACTTCTTAACTTAAACTCGGGGAGAAAGTATGTTTGCTATCTCCACTGTGTTATAATAAAAAATGAGACATTTTATAGTTCTTATTTCTTAATGTTATACATCATAATATTTATGAACCATATTTTTCATATACTTTAATCCAGAGAAGAATTTTTAGTAAATGAATTAAAATTAATGAAATAAACGAAAGGTTGTGCTCAGAAGAAATTGATTTTCTAAAGTTTTCTCTTTCTCACATAAATTAAATGTTTATTGATTTTATTTGTTATATCTTAAGGTATTAATGAAAGGCAGATCTAACGAGAGGTAATAAAATGGTTTATCCCAGACATTTAAAAATAATGACTTCGGTGGTAAGTATATTTGACATGGCCTTATAAAAGGTTAGGCAGATAACAGATAACACTCTTTCTCACGACCAACCTAAAAGGTTTACAACCAAAAAGATACGGTGGAAGGAGAGATTCATAACCACTATCAACAAAAACGTTAAAAATTTTACAAAAAATAATATTACACATAGTAAGGCTTTAGGCAAAGAATATTGTTCATTGTTTTTCAATTTCAGACTCACAAAAGAAAATCAACAATTAAATACTAATTCATTACAAATTTCCACAAAAATACACATTTACAATCACACGATTTCTAATTATCTCAATATATAAGTCCTAATCAAACACTTAATACATTATAATTCTAATATAGTAACCAGATATAATTTCTTTTCACTTTCTGGTTTAATTCATTACATAAAATATTAGTGTTAAGGTTAAGCAATATGTCCAGGTCTAAATAGTCTTAGTGTTACAACATCCGAGTACTAATCAAAACTTCTGAGGAATTCGGTGCTCAACTGCATAAAGCCACACTGCTCTTAAGCTTCTTTATTTTACCTCTTTTATTCCCTTCTCAGTGTCGACAGCTGTTCCTTGCCTCCTCAAGCACTAAGTGTCTTAGAGAATCAAACCCTTTTCATGCTTTCAAAAAATTCGTTCTTAAACGCTATTTATGTATAAAGCAAAATGCAAAAACCTTAACCCGTGTCCATAGCCTGGAATTATTTTACATCCGAAAATATTTTTAAATTAAAATATAAAAATATTTTCTCCAGAATATAGACTACGAATCGGAAATTGAGTTATATTTTATTATAACTAATTCAGAACTACATTTATGTTTAAAACATACGTGTGTAGGGTAATTGTTTTCTAGTGCAAATTCATTGGAAAGAAGATCTGTATGATCAAAAATTTGTAATAAAGTTAATAAAAACTTTTGCCTTGCAGTTTACTCAAAAGTTTTAAAAATATATACCTTTGTGATAGTACCTTTAAATATATTACTTTTAAAAAATGTATTTTGATTTTCTCACTGACCATTTAGAATTTATCGATATACAATAAATTTACATAAATACTCTTAAATTAACTTAATAAAATCCGGTAAGTCGGTATAGGAATACATTTTACTATTACTAATTTATCAAATATATCCAACTAATCGTAAAATTATAAAAAAAATTAATAACAGATGACTCGCATTTAAAGTTACCTTTAAACAATCTACACTAGTGATATTGATATAAAAATCTCTCTCTTTAAATTGGTTCAATTTAAAAAAAGATATTTGAAATTTCGTATTAAAAATTCATTTGTTTATTTTTAAAACCAAACAATTGCATTAAATTTGGAAAAACAAATTAAGAAGAAAGAGAACAACTACGATGTAGAAAAGTAAGATTTAAATTTAAAAGATAAATTTGATGTCCAAAGAAAACAGAATAATTAAATATCCAGTGGAATAATTTCTACAGATTAATACAAACTAAAACTTCAGAAAAATGATGACTGGGTTATAAATGAAAGAAGGTTAAATTTAACTAGAATTGTCAAAAGTCAAGAATAAGATTAAAAATAATCTTTATGAAGTTTTCAAATGTATAATTTGTGTAACGGTGCACAGAGATAAATATGCGTAAATCATAGAAACACGAGACTCTGAAGATCACAAATGTATGTCCAAACGTATGTAATAAAGCTCAGGAAAACGTGAGAAAGTTCATCTTAAAACTTTGACAACTGAACATCTAACTAAACAAGCTAAAAAAAATCTGTACCTACTGATACTATAAAGAGAATGTGTGTGTTTATGTATAATATCATAATAATAACGTCCACATAATTTTAAAATACTGTAGAATGTAATAGCCGAGTAGATTGATGCAGACGTTCACTTACAAAAAACATCTTTTATTTAAAACACCAGATAACACGCTGTAATGGCTTGATTTAGTGGTGTGTCGACATCAAAGAACTTTGCTTTGAGAGGAGGACATTGCTTGTGTGGATACAAAGGGATTGTTTTCCCCGGGCTAATGATGTCGACCTACTGTTTTAAAGCCGATTCCGAACGGCTACGAACCCATGCCATAGTGGGATTCGAACCCACGGAACTCCGGTTCCGAAGGCCAGAATAACCATTCGGCAATCGTTCGGCGCTTTGAGAGGAGGACATTGCTTGTGTGGATACAAAGGGATTGTTTTCCCCGGCACCACGATGTCGACACTGTTGTGCCCTATAGTAGAGCAACAATATACCAAACAACCCGGAACCTTCACTGATAGCCAGAAATATGACCATCGGAACGACAAAGGAATTGCCGCGACTTGGATCTAGCCGCTAAGAATTCAGGGACCACTGGGTTTGCGGCCAATGATTGTTTAACCCGGACCAATCCAGTTGTTCGAAGGTGAGGACATCGCTAGAGGATCCAATAATGATATTGTGGGTGAGGCCCCCTCTCTTAGAGTCCCCTAGAAAAGAGACCTGAGATGGTTTGTTTTTTTCTTGGAGGTCTAACTCTCTTTTGCAACCAGGGCTAATGAACCGGGCCCGAATTGTTTCTTAAAGCCGGATTCCGAACGGCAGAATCTGTCACAGTATTGCACGTCCTACTCAGGCCGCACCTCACAATCGGCCATGTTCGGTTGTGTGTGTGTGTGTGTGTATTTGTGAAATGATGTATATAGCAGAGGTGTAAATAAATTCATTAATCAAGACACACCTGATTCTTCCTTGTGTCACCTAAAACAGGGACCGGATACGTTACAACACAAATTCCCGTAGGGAAAAAGAACACAAAAACACAGAAAATATCGGATGATATACTACATCGCGATCTCAGAGGAAAAGCTAGGAAATCTGTATGCCAGACATTTTATTAACTATGGGAAGGGGTGTGGCTCAAGAAATGATGTCATTCCAGTAACCAATCACTTCACTTTAATTGCTTCTAGTTTATTCTATAAGACATAGTAAGCCACAATGAGCGGGAAAAATGAATCTACGGGACTGCGAATCTAAATTCAAGGTGCCAGGAAATGAGCATTCGCCAACATTATTATGAAAATTTTATTTTAGAATTTGTTAATAGGGAAATATAGATTTCCAATGGTAAACAGAAAACATTTAAGTTGGGATTTTACTTTAATCGAATTTTATTATTGCATATATATATATATATATATATATATATATATATATATATATATATATATATATATAAATGTGTGTGTGTGTGTGTGTGTGCCTGTGTACTTGTGTGTGTTTAGGTGAGTAACCATTTGTTTAAGTGAATTTTATACAAATTCAAACCATAATTTTTGCCCGAAGAAAAATAGGTTAACCAATTCGCAGATTAGACACCGGTAATTTATTTGAATATATTAATCGTTAAACGTTATTTGAAATACTTTTTAAGATATTAATAAAGGGGTAAATTCTATTTAAAAGAACAGTATAAGGAAAACCTTACCGAATCATCTGGAAACCTAACTAAAAGGAAGTTTAATAGGCATGCTAACTTTATCATAATTATCACCAAATTCGGACACCCTTATTCTGGAAACACTTTCATTTCCCCTTGTGACTTAACACAGGCCTATGATGTACTTTTAGTTTTTGCTTATGAAAAACATCATGGACATTAAATGATTATAATATACAAAAATCGAGTACTATTCCAAAGCCGAGCCCAAAGATAAACTGCCAAATATTGTTGAAGATAGCCATTGATAGTTCTAAATATGATAAATTCTAAATATCATAATTTATTTGAATATATTATTTGAATAATTAAAATAGAACTACTAAAATTATTTCAAAATATCGCGTGATGTCACTAATTATATATACCCAGACCGAAGGCTAGGCACAGAGCGAACAGAACGATGATAAATTGAAGTAAACTTTCTATAAGACACCAAAGCAAATAAACTGAATAATTGATAATCGAAATTAAAAGCCGTGGTAGAGAATCCAGAGAATTACCAAACATAAATCGATTTAAATGACTAAACAGAAACATATACAGATACAAACAGGATTAAGCGAAAGTAAAAAGAGGGAAATATTCAGACATAGCAAACATGGATAAAATATTCTCTCTGTGAAACTTTTATTTCATTGGGCAAAGATTCTCGTACGATACGTTTTCTTCTCGCGTATATTTTCTTCGTACATATTTCTACCTTTGTCATTTTTACAATATGCTACTCTTCATTTTTACGTTTCTAGCATCACATACCTTAAGAGGTTAATAGAAAGTTATGCGTGTCAGTATTATCTTAAAGTATGACCTCATCGTTTGAGCAGTTAAGTAGATATGGTTGTAATTTCAGCGATGATATGCTAATTGAGAAGGTGTAACAGAACAGTTTTTATTTTTCTTAACTTTCTTCTGACGTTATATAAATATCATACTGTAATTTTGTTGTAATTTTTCGGAAAACATATGATTAATTTATAGTTTACAACTATAATTTATAGTATGCACTGATTGAAAGAATTATTTGAAAATTATTTTTTCATACATGTTCCAGAATTCCCAATATGTTGTTTTTCCTTACGTTAAAGCTATAAATATTAATTTATGATATTATTGCATTAGTGTTGAAACATCTTCAATTCCTGAGTATAAAAACTCATACGTAAACCAAACATACTATGTATGTGTAACAAAGAGTTACAGTTCAACGACGCCAGCGGGAAACTGACCTAGCGGCGAAAGCGAAGTGAGTGACGAGTGGATCGGGACAACCAATTTCAGAGCTACAACTCCAGGGGATAATTGCTTGGTTCACTGGCGCCATCTATTCACTAGTATTTTAACTAAAACTACCCAAGTAATTTTATAGGATCTTGGACAGTTTTTGTATTATTTTATTTACATTTTTTGACAATATTTTAAGTTAATTTTCTATTTTCTCCTTTTTATTTTTTGCTACTTGAATTTTACATTTTTATTTTCATTTTTGTTAGTTTAAGTCGTTTTAAATTTTTTTAATTTAATTTTTCTAAGAAATGAGCTTGAGAAGTGCTAACATTTCTAATATTTTATTATATTTTAACTAAATTATTATATTTTAATATTTATACTTATTATTATATTTTATTTTTATATTTTAATATTATATTTTAATATTTTAATATTATATTTTAATATTTTAATATTATATTTTACTATTTTAATATTATATTTTAATATTTTAATATTATATTTTAATATTTTATGAAATTATTTCTAATTTTTTTTTTACATTTTTACAATTTTTTAAAATTAATTTTTATTTTTAACCATCAATTTTATTATCTTTTTTATTTTTTTATTATTTTAAGTTTTTAAAATCAATTTTTGCCATTATAAACTTTATACCTCAAGCTGTCTATGATGGTCAGTAAACAGCCTGATTTTTAAAAATAAAAATATTGTTCTGAAAAAATGTTATGCAATATAATAATTTAGAAATTTTCTTGATAGAAAATTATAAGCTTCTAAAGTACTATATTGAATGATATTCCATATATTTTTAATAGTTATTGTTAATGATTTAAAAAAGTAAAAGACCATACAAATAAAAACAAATAAATCTTATTTATTAGAGCTGCAATATGTGTGATCAAAATCTGTATTGATTGATGTAATGTCTGTTGTATTCTATTGTATCATGGCGAATCATCGACACGAGCTCACGATTACTTAAATAGGTTCAGTTACTACATTAGTGAATAGATGGAGTAAATGAACCAAGTAATTTCCCACCCCCCTGACACTCTAGCACCAAAATCACAGAAAGCTCACAGAAAGAGTGGCTACAGCACTTCGACCATTGGCTATTTAGAGGTGTTGGACTATGCAGAGTAGCCCATAACTTTCAAGTAATAGATGGAACGATACTTTTCGACGAGACACTGACATAAGGAGAAAAATTAGCTACTCTAGGTAGTAAATGTAACAGTACGTTAATAATCAAGTACAAGTTCTTTAAATAATCATTAAAATTTTTTTAATATATACAGCAGAGAAATGAAGACGTTTGCAAGCACAGAATCTATCGGACGCACCAAAATTGGCTGCACTTTGTGAGTGATCCTCCTTCGAATGGTCAAGAGAGTTGCTAAAATAGCATTTCTAAGCAACGCTAACGAACTTTTTACAGATAAAAAAAAGGAAGAAGGAGTGTGTAATTTTTTGCACCATTTCTTTTTTACACCAAGACGTCGTGTTTGGCATATCTTCGACCGAGTGTGGGCCCATTGGTATAATAGCCTAAATAGCATTTTTAATTCCTATTTACACCTTTATTTATATTCAAAATAAACAAAATTCAGCAGGAGGAATTAGTTTTTTTGCAATTTTGCATTTTCTTACGAGTACTCCACTTATACGTGCGCCTGGCCTAGACGCTCTGTCGGTCTCATCATAAGAGTATGATTTAAACTACGCCCTAAAATTAATGAAGAAGTCCTTTTAAAAATTATTAAATCATTCCTTACTTTAATACTGACACGGTTTCGGTACTGACATGGCTTCACACAACTTCGGTTATGACTAAAAACCAAAATGATCAGTCCATTTCTATTCTACACGATTTTAAGAAATCTCTATGTTAGTCCAATACAAAAGCAAATATGCAGAAATTAGAGTGTAGAGCAGTGGCGTGCGGTCCATATGTGCAGGGTGCACTGCACACCCTGGCAAAATTATGAGGGACAATAATTTTCTGCACCTATGTCTACCTATCTTTATATGGTATATAATAAAAATTATTTATAATATATTCAAATATTATGTTGACTTGCTTGCTTGTATTACCGAAGTGCGTGCGGTACTAGGTGCTGCACCACGTAGCGCGCAAACGAACATAGGAAGTTCTAATGTGTACGCACTGAGCACTAAATTGAAAATCACACTTTATATGTATGGGCTACTGGAGAAGAACAGCATACTATGGCACTGAGGTAAGTGCAGCTATTTTTCTACAAACCACTTACGACATGTGGTGCTAGAAACATAAAAATGAATATTATGATAATGTATAAAGGATTCTCGTAAGTGCAGTAACAAAATATTGTAATTGATTAAAGCAAGAAAATTTACGGAAATAACTTAGGGTACAAACATGTGTTATATATTAGACATTTCGGGCACAGTATAGCTATCTATCTACTATTTAAATAATATGATAAGATTCGTGTTTATCAAGCACAAGATCTTTTAAGTTCTGATATCAACAAAAGCTATTCGTTTTTCGGACTTTGAATTACTTTCTCGAAATTACTACTGATGCAATACTTCACGTGCTGTTTAAGTATTTACTTCAACGGATATCCGTTAAGTAACCGTTCTATCAGTTTTTAAATTAAAAGCAACAATAACCCATTTTTTTATGAATTACTAGTAAATGTGCCCGTGCTTCTCTACGGTGAACTTAATATTTTGAAACCTTTTGGATTTTTAATTTACTTTCTCTTTCCACTAAAATCTGAAGTTAAATGTAATTGCCAAAAATGTCATTTATCACAAATATACACGGTGTCCATTAATGTGTTTTGTAATAACGGAAAAACTTGAATCTGTTTAAAAAATATTTTACATTTTTTCTTTTACTTAAATAAGTGGCGTCATATGAGATTCAGATGTGAGGATAGAGTATGGTTTGGTTCGATTTACAGTGCTGCTAATGAGACCGGAATTTATTGTTTAAAGTCGATATCAACCAGGCACTTATAACCACACAAATATAAAGATTAGAACTAGCGAACTCTGGCATTGGAGGACATCACACTCCTGCTTAAATATATATTCCTATTCAGTAATTATCCGTATAATTCAACCCGTGTGAGTTTATAAGAATGAGTATTCTATTTTAATAAGTACTAGCAAGTGTGCAAATGCTTCGCTAAGGTGAACTTAATAAATTACGTTTAAACAAAGATGATTTTTTATACGTAACTTTCTAAATTTGTCACAGCGCAGTTCGAGTCATTGGCATATTTATACATTTCTATTACAAGCGTATTATAACAATATTCAGTTTTATTACTTCAGTTTCCATTAAACCTAAGTTGTACATCAATAAGATATGAAAGCGTGGGCAAAATAAGAGTGCGAAAATGTGACAATAGTTTCCAAGAACTTCCCCTGGTTATTAAACATTCCAGACTACCCGGAAGAAAATCAACCATTGTCCAGTTCTCCGAAATGATATAGGATCAAGCGTCGTTTTCGCCTCATGCAAAATTTTATATAATTTTTTTCCTAATCATGGATGAATGGGTATGACTGTTCGTAGCCATTCCGGATCGGTTTCAAGTATTCAAAATTGGGGTGCGCATTAGATTCGATGGCGCATTAGATTCGAGTGCGTCAGCAGTTCGCCGATGACGAATTATTAAAGGAAAAATTAAGCGTGCTGCACCGCACATTGTTGTACATTGGGTTTCTGCTGCCTGGAAAAGCATCGAAGCACCAATGATTGTGAAATCTTTCAAGAAATGCTGCATTTCAAATTCATTGAATGGCAGTGAAGATGACGTGCTCTGGAACACCGAGGATGACGATGATGATGAGGAAAGAAGAAATGAATCTACTTCTGACGAAGAGAGCTGCGAGGATTCCATTGATGAAAACATTAGTGAATAAAGACGTTCACTATTAATCACTGATTGTAGAAACTGTTAGCTAGACAGAAATGTTACGATTTATTTCATGTTCATATTTTACGATAGGTACCGTATATACAGTAATGGTAATAACAATGATTGTTTCACATAACAATATCCCACTAATAGGTTAATTCTATGTTCTGTTACTTCATGTATAAATCCATTGTTGTATAAAATATGGTATCTAAATTTAAATCAAATTATCATACCATTCATTTATCAATCAATGGTATGATAATTTTATTTATATACAAATCTATTGTTGTATAAAATAAGATTCAATAAATTCCTCATACCATTGATGCGCATTACATTCGCCGACAACAATTTTTTTATTTAAAGTTTTAAAATAGGGATGCGCATTAGATTTGAATAAATATGGTATTATAAACTGCTATACCAATTTCTTTCTTTTAAATAATTCTCTTTAAATAATCCACAATAAATTAAATATACTTAATAATCCACTGAGTCAATATTGACTCCAAGCGACTCATGTGTTACAATTTTTACAGTAAAAAAAGCTACCATTTGGAAAAAATATGCACTGCTGGGTATTTACTGTCATTAAGAAAAAGGTTAAAAAATATTTTTGAAAAATTCCCCAAAATAAAACGAATTTACTAAAATTAAATTTGAAATGGGCCATAAAATCATAAAAAGAAACACTCTCGGAAGATTAAGATAAATTTGTATATGCATTTAAATTTAGAAAATCATCATTTTTCATTACATTTCAACATACAAACATAATAATATGTCCTTCCTATAAATTATTCATTCTATAAAAAAATAATTCTCAAAAAACTTTTAAAAGATATTAAGGCAAAAATACAAATGAAAAAATGAAAATTAATATTCAAGGAGCATTTATAAAATTAACAAAATATTTCTAATAATAAATTTTGATTATCTATTTTTATATTTTAAAATATGATTTTTTAGTTGTGATTTTTAGCCGTCAATGTATATCTCTATAAAGTTTTATAACTAAATCAACGATTTTCAAAAACGCTTTCTAAAATCCAAATCCATCGTCTATTAAAAAAAGAGGATTTAAATAGAAAATTACTTAAATACATAATTAACACATTCATGACAACTCGCATGAATTCATGCCATTTCAAGTTTCTATTCCTAATTTTTACTGGTTTTCTTTTAATTCATTCCAAATCTTATTCCTATTTGTCGATGACGTGAATTCTTGTCTTGCAGTTTTCGCTTCTGAATGCGACAACATTATAGTATGCATGTGTTATAAGAAAATAACAAAAGGAGAGAGAAATATAATTTACTTAATTCCGTTATTGCTTTATCTTAGCTGTATTTTGATACTGATTTTCAGATTTGAATTTGTCACAATCAAGTTTGTATGCTTGCTTTAACATTAACCTGCCCAACGACAGCCGCTAAAGCACTGCTCTTCGGTACCAGAATTTGTAGTTTTGAATCCTACAGCTTAAATCCAATTCCGAGTGGCTACAAACATCCATGCCAGTTATGGGATTCGAGCCCACTAACTGTGGTACCGAATAGCAGCGCCTTACACATTTGGCCATCGATCGAGTACATCACGAGAAGTTTCCTCTTTAGAGAACTTATAGGAATATACAGCTTCATTTATGCCATACATTATTAAACTTTGGGAAATCCAATGTTCATCTTCCAACTGGTTCAAACAAGAAAAGAACTATTTTCTAAATGAAGGAAACATCCATGTTGATGGAATAGAATTACCATAATCCACAGTGACTTAATCATAAAGTAAACAGAAGTAATTAAATATCAGCAAAAAAATAACCATGCTTGAAAAAAATTTCAAATTATAAAACTAGCCTATTTACAGTACAAAATTATCAAAAAAAATTTAAAAGAAAACTTTTCTTAATAATCAAAAGTAAATTTCAATGAACACTGGTGGTTAAAGAAAGATTGAAATAACAATGGAGAAACAATGTATTTCTGACACAGACACATCTCAAACAAAATATTAAAATCACAACTTTCTTTATAAACCCTTTTATAGAAATTCAATTTTTACTGGTGTACCTGTATAAAAACTCTAGCATGTTTAAATCCTTCTACTTCCTAAATTCCCGGTTCTTTCTGGAGTCAGCGTTTTACTCTAAAGCAGTGTTGTAGCAGTGTAGAGAGTTTCAACCTTGGAGACTTTCGGGTGCGATCTGTAATACTTTAGATAAATATATGTTCAAATATAAAAGTGTAATACTTTATTACACCACTTCTTCCTGACTACTGAAGACTGAAACCAAACTACATGGGAAAAGCTATACAGTGTTCTAATTTCCTGTCCCACCACTAGATGTAAACAATATAATAAAACAGCAGTAGTGTGTAAGACTTTTCATAGGATTTGACAATTATGTAAAAGTAGAACGATTCAGTTAGGGCAGTGGTATTTAAAGTGAGGCTCCAGAGCCGTATGTGGCTCTTTGGCTCCTTAAGTGCGGCTCTGCCACAAATATCCACGGAAGGCGCAATAATATTTTCATTTAGAAAAAACTTGGTAGGAAAAAAATTATAACATTATTTCGATAAATAAAAATTCTTCTATAAATCGAGAACATGTATAATTTTTTGTTTAAGTTAAAAGACAGATAGATAATTAAAAATTTTTATCGTTGTAAAAATACGTAACGAACATCAAGTTTAATTTTATTAGTTTTCGTAAACGTAAACACAAACCATGTACAAGCTACCGGCTGAAATTGTTCGTATATTTTCGGCGTACTTCGGTGTGATACAAAGGTACCACAAGCATGCACGCGCATACTGGGGGGAGGGGTACGAATTGGCATCACAGACCAGCAGTTGCAGTGTGAACAGTATTGTCTTATTTACCATATCTGCCGTTGTACTGTCTTATTAAAAAGTTGTATTTTTCAATCTAGCTGCACATCTTACAGGCATTTTTATACGATTTTTTTACTCCTGCTATATATGTTTGTTGTTCCATTACAAAATTTGTAATCGATTTTTCTATAACTTCTATTTGTCTAAATGTTGGAAGTTTTCGGTGTGATACAAAGGTACCACAAGCATGCACGCGCATACTGGGGGGGGGTACGAATTGGCATCACAGACCAGCAGTTGCAGTGTGAACAATATAGTCTTATCTACCATACCTACCGTTGTACTGTCTTATTAAAAAGTTGTATTTTTCAATCTAGCTGCACATCTTACAGGCATTTTTATACTATTTTTTTTACACCTGCTATATATGTTTGTTGTTCCGTTACAAAATTTGTAATCGATTTTTCTATAACTTCTATTTGTCCAAATG
>CM063498.1:34202996-34210496 GCA_032207245.1 Pardosa pseudoannulata
AAAAGCGCAATTACTGGCTTTCCCAGAAATTAAATCCTTAATTTGCACTTTTTTTTTTTCAATGTGGTTCTAGTAAGATCTAAGAGATTCGGACTTTAACTCTGTTGAAGCAATATTTCCTGATCATTTCGCTATTTCCACTAATTAAAAAATCCTGATTTAAGATAACTGACTTTCTGGCTTGAGTACTGGCTAAGTTTCTAGCATATCGATAGCAAATCTGATGTTTGTTAGGACGTTCGGCGACTGTCGTTCGAATTTCGAAGTTGGCATAACTTCGAAATAAGAAAAAAGACATAAAGAACTTCAGTTATTTACGCCATCGGAGTAAATTGAGTTTTTAAAGGAGTTTAGTCCACGACTAACTTCTTAAGTTTTAAGTCACCGCATGAATTTAGGAAGGCGTATGACAGCAGTTTACATTGCCGAGTCTATTCCCGTCAAACCAAATAAATAAACTATTATTCTTATTTTTTCTGAATTTACATTTTCTGAAATCTAGGTTAATCAACGGTTCGACTAAATGAACTGTACTTAAAATGTATGTTTCATCCTTATATGAAGATTTTCATTGCAAAAATAGCGAAGGTCATTTAAAAAAGTTTAAAGAGTTAAGATTCAGGTAAGAGTTTATGCCTGAATTTTTAATGAATATTAATTCCTAAAACTTTAATTAGTTTTAGAAAATCCTTAATACCTAGGCTATTGTATTCATGTGAAATAATAACATTTTATTAATCCTAACAACCGATTTTATTCTTTAAAAGGGAAATGGGGCTCCACTCAATCTGCTTAAGAACCAACCCCTCATATATTAGAGTGGACCGAAAAAAGCTATTTTTTATTGAAAAAATAAAACTTAGGCTCTAAGGTAGCTTATTAAACTGCAATAAAAATAATTTTTGATTGAATCTGGTGTTAGCATATCGTCCCTAAACTTTGAAAAATATACGATTTTCCCAATTTTTCTAATAAATAGAAAAAAAATCAAAAATATTTCTATAAGAAGGAACTAAAGCCATATTTTAGTATAAAAAATTATACAAAAAGTATATAAATTTTAAAAAGAACACTTATTTAATAATAACGTTTAACACATAAAACAAACTTTTCTTATAAAATTTGACAAATTTTTCATTGAAATAAAAAAAATTTTTGTTAGTGTAAAATTTCAATATTTTTAAATTTTTATAGCTCTATTCTGTCAAAAACTAACTTCTAGGGTAGTTTTGTAAAATAAACGATTAAATAAATAAATAAATTTTTAAAATGCATCTAGCTGTAGACCATTGCACAAAAGCTATCGAAAATTGTTGAAAAAGTTTTTATTTGCTATATTATAAACAGATAAGATTAAAAAATACTTCTATACTGGAAAAGTTTTAAAAAAAGTCCAGGAAAGGAAAAAATTTTAAAATCCTTAATTTAACTCAATTGCAGTTCACCCTATTGGTCGTTAAGCACAATGTACTGTTTTACGTATCGTAACCCGCCATTATTTCTAATAGTTGCTCTTTGTCTATCACAGTTATCTTGTTCCAAACATGAAGATAGTCTCCAAACATGAAGAACTCTCTTGTCAAAAGAAGTAGATTGTTATTCATATGAGCAGACTGGCGATAACAACGATGTAGATTTCGAAGAATTTAAGCCTGAAATAAAGTGCGCACATGAAATTGAAAAATACTGCTATGGTAAATAATCGCCTGGGATTATCAGATAAAGCAACGGCAGTTATTGCTTGTAGTGTGTTAATAAGCCCATACACATGAAATTGAAAAATATTGCGATGACAAGAAATAGCTTTGGATTATCAGATAGAGCAACGGTAGCTACTGCTTGCAGAGTGTTATAAGATTTTAGAGTCGTAACTGATTATGACCACAGCCATGTGTGTGGCCAAAATAAAGAAACAAAGTTGAGAAAAAAAACGTTAGGATGAAAGTGTTAACATTCAAAACTTCAAATGCAAAAGAAAAAGAACGAACATAATTAACTAACAGACTAGATTTTCAAAGAAGAAAAGGTAATACCCTAGTGGAAATTTAAACCTAAAACAGTTTCAAAGAACCATAAAACAATAAAATTATTCACTTTTACAAGATCTATGTTTTTGTTTTTGTTTTTTTTTTTTTGGGGGGGGGGATTCATGTTTCACCCTCTTCTGTGTTTGCTTAAAACATTAGCAATAGAATTCTACCTTATTTGACAGTTTTATATATTGTCATTATAACATTTGTTTATAAACGTAGATGTTGAAACGACTGGAATTTTGGCATTAATTAGATGTTTACTACATTATGAAGTGGAACTTGTTGTACCTTGATCTTATGATATTGTCAGCGCTGTGAGTAGAATTCTTTTATGAAGAATTATACATAAATTATTATAGACTTGCTTGTAAAATTTGTGAATGCATAACAAATAATGAAGGTTTCTGTATCAGTCTAGTTGATATTACACCTAAAGAAACTGTATTTCATAAAGTAAGTATTCTGATTGTCCAGGTTTTCCATTCGCCTCTCTT
The DNA here is from genome assembly GCA_032207245.1 of Pardosa pseudoannulata. Lineage (NCBI taxonomy): Eukaryota > Metazoa > Arthropoda > Arachnida > Araneae > Lycosidae > Pardosa > Pardosa pseudoannulata. The sequence goes on from CM063498.1 coordinate 34,205,524, forward strand.
TTTTCCAGTGAATTCAATTATGTTCTAATCCTACTATTTATGAATATATTAATCTTACATTTGTGACATTAACTTTGTCTCTAGATGATAAATGTCCCGACAGTCTAACAGTTGTACCTTGAGCCGGCTTCATTATTGTACCATGGTTAGATCCAAGATCAAACAGCCACCATGTTAACTTTTAATTTTTAGATTAATCAGTTATTCGTGCAAGCACTTGAAGTTTATAACTACTATTTCTTTTTTATCGTTCCCATTTAATAATCCCCATTCCTCTGAACACATACAACGTAAAATTGTCGTATCCTCTATATAATAATAGCCTAAGTTATCTGTCCGTCTGTCTTCAAATTTAGGAAACGGTTGGACCTGGAATGGATAGAGGTATCCATATTGGATTCTTGGTGAGTTAGGGTTAGTAAAATTCAAAACGAGTAAAGTTTATCTTCTCCTAAACTATCGGTCAGATTCTAAAATAAATTGGCATAAATATGCTTTATATCACAGCGAAAAATATTGTCGTTTTCAATACTTTCGAAATACACCCCTTTCCCCTTTTCGAGCGTTTAATGCCCTTATTTTAAGCCCTATTTTCCCCAGTTAAGAGCAGGCGATTAAATTTATCAATTTATCACATAATAGGTAAAAAACAACATTTTTTTCTAGCATTATGACGTTATTCCTTTAACCACCTCATTTCTTATTTTAAATTATTTAAATATTATCTGAATTATTTTCAAACGCTTTATTACTGAACTTAGATATTACGTAAATAATTTTCTTTTCTATATTCATTTAAATAACAGATTAGGTACATATGTGATAGTTTTAAATTTAATCATCGATTATTTTTTGTTGTAATAAAAATTTTATCACCGGTATTAACAACAAATTCAACCCCCAGGGTGTAGTAGAAATGATAATTTCATTCCTTTACTTCCATTAATAACGGTGGCAAAACTTTGGAAACGGTGGAAGAACTTTTATTTATAATTTCGACATAGCTAAGAAAACTTTGAATTATCTTTCTAAATGAATTAATTCAACGTGATTCTAAACTGCATTCACAGTATCGGGAACCTTTAGAGGAGTATGAAGATAAACAAATTATTGAGCTTGTACCAGATAATTCTCAGCCAAAAAACAAACAATTTTTTTACCTGCCTCATAGGGTACTTTACAATTCTGGAAAATTAAAAATCTTGCTGATCCCTTCATATGATGGGTTATATGCTAGTATATCATTTTAGCTTGTACTGTAATTAATTTGCTTCTTGTAGCTAAATCTCATTTTTTAAGTATCTTAATTCACTGTTAGAAAGAAGGAGTGATTACATATTTACAAGTTATAAAGTACAAAAACAAAATTAAATTATTCAAGGTGCACCAGAGCATTGTACCCTGGTTCTCATGTTCAGAAATATAATAATAATAATTACAAAACGATTAGAAAAATAATAATATAAAAATTAATTTAATATTATATGCCCTTCCTAACAATCTATAGAATTGAATTAATGCATCAGAGAATTATCCCCAGCGAAATGGAAAGAAAATCCAAATAAAACCTTAATATACGACCCAGTTACAACCGCTTATAAATAAATGTTACTGATACTCAGTTTTTTCCATTTTAATTTAAACACATTCTTTCTTGTATTACACTATCTCCTTTTAGATATTTTTTCTGGTGTTATATATTATCATCAAACGATACTACATTTTTCATATTAATTTTTGGCAATTATCTTTTATATTCGGATTCTGTAAAAATTTTCCTTACATTTGACAATATGCAACATAATATGTAATTCGTCATGTTTAAACTATTTTTATACATTTAGATAAAGTTTAAATTTATTTAAATTTAAACTTTATCTAAGCTTTTAAATCATTGCCCTCTGCTAGATTTTCGTGCAGGTCAACAAAAATTGTTATCTAGAATCATAAACTTTTATAAATCTAATATTTGTGACTAATACAGATACTTTATAAAAGTGGAATTTTGATAAATTCTAACCATTTCAATAATTACGGTGTTACTTTTTATTAAGTATTAATATTTCTTAAATTTAAATTTCTAAGTAGTTTAGAAAACTTCCTAAATTCTTTTAGTGATATACACTGCCAAAAGATGACGCCACCATCTCACAAAAAAAATGAGATGTATAATAATTCTCATTACGGCTTCTGATTTAGGTTTGCGATCAAGCCATTATTAAATTAAAATTTTGTTACAGTTAAATTAAAAACTTGATTTGAAGAAAAGATTAAATTAAAATTTCTATTTGTAGAAACGACAAATTCACAAGAATTTCATTTTATTTTTACATGTTTATTCACATACTTTTCGCATTTTAAGCGAACTCTCTTTAGATGAAATTGTTAATATAAGTACATTAATATCACATCAGTACATCTTGCTGATTCCTAAATAAAAAGAAAAAAAATAGATCACATGTTTTCATATTAAAATGATTAATCAATTTTCTTCTGTCTCAAAAACTGTGTCAATAAACAATGAAATAAATAAATAATGAGATTGAATTATAACCATGCTTGTACTATGCCATAATGCAAAAAAGGCGGTATCAGATGGTACTTTAAGAGGTGAGGAAAAATATATATTAAAAGGTTAAAGGCACTTGCATCATACTGAAAAAATATACAGCACGGTCCTGATTCAAATAAAAAATTCAGTTCTAGTAAAATAACTTATGATAAGCTTATGCTTTTCATAATAACTTCTTGCCTAAATATTAAGCTAAAGGAAATTATTATTAAAATTATCACTAAAGGAAATTATTCATATGAGCATAGAAGACGTGGATAACCACTCAGACACATTCAAGGAGGAGAGGAAAGATTTTAAAATACCTGGAAGATCGTTTTTCCACTTTTTTTGTGTCCCTATATAATTTTAAAATACATATTAAAAATATTTAGTTTTTCATGAAATAATAATAAATCTGTAATAATATGTTACTACATTGTGTTATCTCTATAGGACAAAAAAAATCATTTATTGATGTATTTCTCTTTCTATGTGTAACTTCCATTTTACAGGATACCGATCAAATTTCGCGTCTCTAATTTTTTTACTATTTTTTTTTTAATTTACCAGGCGCGAGAATATTTTTCTTAAATATTCTCATCCCTGGAAGATTTTTCTCCGTTTCCGTCATTTGTTTCTATAATTTTAAAATAAATACTAAAATTATTTATGTTTCAAAAAGGATAATAAATATGTAATAATATGTTACTTTATTGTGTTATCTCTATGGAAAAAAAATATTGTTCAATTGATGTATTTGTCCTTACACGAGTAACTTCCATTTTAAAGGATACCGACCGCATTTGGCACGCCTAAATATTTTTGTTTATTTATTTATTTTTTACTTTAATGGGACGAACATATTTTTATTAAATATTCTGGCTCCTAGAAATTTTTTTTTTTTCCGCCACTTTATAATTTAAAAAAAAAACATTGAAACTATTTAGTTTCTCTTTTAAAAATTAACATAATTATGTAATAATACATTAATATATTTTTTTTTCTCTATGGGACAAAATATCAAGGATTGATGCATTGTCCTTGCACGGATAACTTCTATTTTATAAAATACCTACTAAATTTGGCACTCTTTTTTTTTTTTTTTTTTTTTTTTTTTAACTTTGCCGGGACCATAATATTTTTATTAAATATCCTGATCCCTGGAAAAAAATTTCTCTTTTTTTCTTTGAGTTCCTACATAATTTAAAAAAAAAACACATTAAAATTATTTAGTTTCTCTTTTAAAAATTATAATAAATATGTCATAATATATTAATATATTGTTATCTCTATGGGATAAAATATCAACGATTAATTCATTTGTCCTTGCACTGGTAACTTCCATTTTATAGGATACAGACCGAATTTGGCGCCCATAAATTTTGTCACTCTCTGTATACTACACTCTATATACTAGAGACACTCTCTGTATACTCGTCAAGAACGTTACGGAGGCTACGTTACGGAGTAATATGATTTTTTTTTTTTTACACAACAGTTTTAAGAATTCATTTTATTGCACAAAAAATAAATTATCAGCACATTAATATGAAATATAAATAAAAGGATAATTATTCAATATTATATATACAATAAAAATAAATTAAAAAATAACTAAATTTTGTTTTTGTCAATTTTTTGGCCTTGAATTCTTTTAGAACGTTTTGGAATTCTATGTTCTCTAAGACGTCGTATTCAATGGTAATAATAGCATGTGACTTCAGTCTTTCTTGTGAAATTAAAAATCAATGACAGTTTTATAGCTCTTTTAACTTTGAAAAACTTCGTTCACCAGTAGCATTTGTTATCATGAAACACCTCTCCTTTTTTTATAACATTGGCAAAACATTAATTGCACCAAGTTTTCGAAAATATGTCTGTAAAATAGCTGTGCTATTACCGTTTGTTCATTTTTAAAATATCCTAGATAAACCATTATTATAATAAAAATATTAATGCAGAAAAATTAATTTTGTTACAACAAACAACAAATTTTATACATGTGTAAATGTGTAAATAGTTCATATTTATTGTAAATCGTACCCTGATATTATTTAATTGTTTGTTGGAATAGGTTCATGTATTCAGTAAGATTTGCGCTAACACTTCGCTGCCGAACTGACGTCATATATGCATCTTTCTATTATGTTGATACGCGCTGGGGCGGCTGGTGATCGGCAGCGAATGTGTTAATACTGCAACAAAATATTTCTTTGTTGTAATCGAAAAGTAAGTGAGTGAGTGAGTGAGTGAGTGAGTGAGTGAGTGAGTGAGTGAGTGAGTGAGTGAGTGAGTGAGTGAGTGAGTGAGTGAGTGAGTGAGTGAGTGAGTGAGTGAGTGAGTGAGTGAGTGAGTGAGTGAGTGAGTGAGTGAGTGAGTGAGTGAGTGAGTGAGTGAGTGAGTGAGTGAGTGAGTGAGT
>CM063498.1:34215496-34232996 GCA_032207245.1 Pardosa pseudoannulata
TCCTCCAAGTTTACTTTATTATGGCATTACAAAACAATTTAAACTTGAATTTTAGAATTACCTTCCAAAAACATATAATCTGCCAATATGGTAATTGTAATACCAATGTAGTAATTGTTATCACACAAAATACTTACCAACAAGGATTTTTTTAATGTTTTCAATAAACTTCCAATAAATTTTGTGCTTTTGCTAAAACTTTTAAATATTAAATAACTATTAAACGTGTTAAAGAATTCCGTAGCTAATTAAACAAGGATGTCAATTTTAAAATGTGACTAAACTTTATGATATTCAAAGCTGTTAAAACCTACTTTTATATCTCTATATATTTCATCAATGCTAAAAAATTATCTACATTAATAAGTTTGGATTCCTAGAAATATAAAGCTCAACAGTAGATGATACCTTTCACCAATATCAGTTTTCTGTATGACATTAGAAACTAATAAACTAAGTAGCAACCTCATTCTAGAACCTTTGCATTTTTAATTGAAAATAAGCAAGCCATATAGTTTTAAACATTTCTCCACATATATCATGTCATCTCATTACAAAACTTAAAAACATTTTTAAAATTTGTATACGTAAACTAAAAAACATCGAGTGTATCAAAACTTTCATTTCATCCGATTATTTACCATTTTGGGATGGAAAATAACAAGCCATATAATCTCGCCAAGACCTTATAATACCCACTTTATTGGAATAAATATGTAAATTACACGAAAACGTTTTAAATTTAAGAACTCTAGCAAACTACTTTTCATATCAAAACTTGTAGAGCCCAAGTAACTTGGGATAGTTTTGCTCCGTCTATTCTAAAATGCCCTCACTGAAATTAGCAGAAAGAGGACAGACTCTACTCGATCTAGACTACTGGAGCAAAAAATAGATGAAAACCATAATCGAAGAAAATATAGAACTATCATTTGGGAAACACAAAAAGTTTTTTAAAGATTGGAATTACGCCCAGGTCCTAGATTAAAAAATATTAATAAGTGATCTGAAAACTTTAATTTTTTTTTTACAAATTTCTTATCTTAAGAATAAGATTTAGTTCCCATACTTTATTTTACTGATAGTTTGTTGAAAATGTAGATGGATTCAAGGTAGAATTTTGTCGACAAACACATGTGTTTTCTGATTATGTATGTCCGATTCCAGAAATTCGACAGACATACCTCCCCCATTCAAGCATCTGTTCTCTCCTATTGTCTATTTTGTATACATATAGATATAGATATAATCCTTCAGGAAAGTAATTTGAAGCAGATTTTTAGCTACTTCTCAGTCATAGATGTTATGAAGTTAAATTCATTCTTTTTAGAAGTTTTCATTTTATAAGTGCTCAAGGGTCACATTTTTGAAAACTTATGTTTGATTGAGAGCTACAATTTAACAATTGCTTATTTCCGTAAAATTCTGCTAGGCAGAGTGCCATTAGGAAATAACATGCATTGTTTAATTAAAAACAAAGGTTTAGTGATTTCAGTTGCTTAAAACGGGTCGAGAGCTCTACTTTTACAATTAAGTTCTAGGGCTCATGATTATTTATACATTTTAAATGTATGAATAAATGTGAAAAAGTAAAAAATCAAAACTGAAAAATAACTATTTTAAAGGTTAAATAAAATAATTAAAACTCTTATAGCACTAATTATTCTACAAATGCATAAAAGAGTGACATTTAAATTAAATAAAAAATTATACACCCTAAACAAGTGAATTTTTAAGAGAATTACTCAAGTGTCACTTTATCTAAATTTAACATTGACAAATGGCAACAAAAAATACCTTATGATGGACTAAAATTAATGGTGTAATCAAAATAAAATAAAAAATAATAATTTAGCGAGATTGTTGTGGATGTATCAACCAATCAACACATGTTAATCACCAATTCTGATAATTGCTAATCACAGAAAATATAACAACACAAATTTGTAAGTCGTGTCCTATACCAATTTTTAATGAATTTCATCGGTAAAAAATGTGAAGATATATTTTTTAAAAGCTTTCATAGGCCATAGAAATGTCTCCACTGGCTTTAAGTTGTATACCCTGCTTTAGAGCTTTACAAATCGTCCTTGAAAGGACAAGTTCCTTTAAGTAGACTACTGAGATGAAATGTAAAAGCAGTTCAATGTTTTGTTTTCTTTTTACTTCATGTTAATTACAAATTCTTTCAGATTACTAACATTAATAAAAAGTATTGAATAACAGACGGATCTAGGCCTTTTTGTTTTCATTTACACACAAGATAAAAATAGGGACAATCTTGATAGGGAAAAAAAAAGGGAATAAATATTACGCAAATTTGCACACTTCCGTATCGAGCAATTGAGATAAGTTCTGTGGTGTCAGGCGACTGGAGCCAGACTCTCTACTCAACAGTTTTTTATTCAGTTTCTCTAATCAAACATTGCGCCTGTACAGTGTCAATTCAATATATCTTTATACAGCATTAATTTCCCTTTTAAAGTTTGTATATTTACATTAGAGTATAAACCAGATCTTCAACTCACTCTATCTGAAGCAGTAGGTCAAAGTAAGTAATTTTATATATTTGTATTCATCCTAAAGTTTTTACCAGATTGTTATTGGTTATAACGAACGATAACGATGCGACAGTTATATGAGAATGTGGAGATATCAGTCGAAATAAATTTACTCTACAGAGAACGTACTAAAAAAGGATATTTCTACTTATTTAATGAGAATTAGTGCGTATATGTCGTTCAAATAATTAAGTGATCAAGACGTTTTTCATTAAAGAAACAAATGTTTATAACGATCAATGTTTTTTTACGATAGATAACATAACCGATAATAGGATAATATAATCATATTTTTATATATTTATAATACCTTAATTGTATGAAATGCACACATTCGCGAGCATACATTTTAGATAAAATTTAAAAATAGACAATTTTAAATTATTCAAATCTTATAAATTTCACTAATACTTGCAACAGGTGCTGGAAAGAAAATACTTAATTTTATATGTGTGTCTGTGTATACATATCATCCGTACATATTTAAACAAATGAATAATTTTACATCTATTTTGTACTATGCATCTATAAATGCCATTTTTTAAATTTCTCATAATTGACAATCTTTAATGGGACTTCTTACAATTTATGCTGTAATGTCTACTTTATAAGCCTATTTTGTATTTAATATAAAATAAAATGTTTTGCTTTTTTTAGAACTACATTTTTTTCTAGATCATTAATATGTGTCTAAATTTATAAAAATTATTTAGTTTTATTATATTATTGAATATTTTATTATATTAAAAAATATAAAATATATACACCAAGTATAAAAAAGTACAATCAACTTTCCCTCAAAATAACTTTTGAAATTTATAAATTTGAAACTAATTTTTTACATGAAATAGCAACTAGTTATCTTCTTTAATATGTAAACTTCAATTATATTAATATGAGTGACATCTTTTATTTTATAGCATTCTAAAGGTCTGTATAATTTTTAATTTCTGAACAGTTTTTATTATCGTCTTTTAATTTTAAAATGTGATATACATACATATTATTTAGATCAAATTTAAAAATAGACAATATTAAATTATTCAACTTTTATAAATTTTACTAAAGCATGGAATAGGTGCTAGAAGAAAACTATTTAATTATATACATATATATACATATATATATATATATATATATATATATATATATATATATATACGTGTGTGTTTGTGCATATCTATCCATTACACGTATTAATTTAAATGAATGATTTTAAATCTATTATATTTTTCGTATCTATAAATAACCTCAATTATATTAATATGAATTACATATTTTAATTTCCAGCATTATAAGGGCTAATTTTTTAAATATAATAATAATTTTTTAAATAATTTCTCAACAGTATTTATTATTTTCTTTTAATTTTAAAATTACATACATATATATATATATATTAAAAAATTTTGGTTTGAAGTATAGCAGAGGTATTTTACTTCAATTTTCAATAAAATATTACTTTTTGAAACGAGTATTTCCAAAGTTTTTCTGGGAGTAACTGAATTGTAATCTTTATTTGGTTTATATTTTCAATGTTATTTTTTTTTAATTCTGCTTGAAATGGCAAAGCTAAATAATTTGTTCATTGATAGAGAGTAGTTAAGCAATTTGTAAAAATATAAAAGTAGCAGAACGTTTTGTTTTATAATAAATAAATAAAAAGCTGTTATGGAGATGTTTAGTGTCAGAAGGTGCTATATACTCTAAGGTAAAGGTACCTTAAATTCATCGTGGGTTTCTTAAAATGTATGTCTATAAAATTTTATATAAAGTTCCATTGTTGTAAAGGTACCTTAAATTCATCGTGGGTTTCTTAAAATGTATGTCTATAAAATTTTATATAAAGTTCCATTGTTTTATTTTTATCCTTTTTTTCAAAATAGAATAAAATTTATCGAAATATTTTCTCAAAACAAAACTATAAGAAATTAAATTTTTGTTGACGTTAAAAAATTACTTTTTAAACAAAGGGGCCTTTTTGAATTTTTGTATTTAGAATTACAAATAGAAAGAAGTACAAATTATGTGTTTCATAAAAATAAACCACATGCAAATGCACCAACAGTTAGATAGGCTTTAACATTTGTTTTGAAATCTAAAACTAATTAGTATTAAAGCAACAAGTGTAAAAACGTCAGACCAATTTACAGCATACTACAAGATATTTTAACAGGAATAATCTAAAAGACCTTAAAAGAATTTTAAAAAGCATTAAAATACAAGAGAAAAAATTTAAAAAGAATCATAAAGATTGAAGGATGTGGGATCAAAAAATATAGGCCTGGTATAAAAAAAAATTATTTTTAATGTAAAATATTTTATGATATCTTGCGTAAGACTAATATACAAGATATACAAAAGGCATTTTAATATACAGAATACAAAAAAAAAGCTTATTATAAAACTTTTTCCAATAAACGTTATATATATTTTAATGAAAACTAGATGTTTCAATATACAGGTATCAAAAATACCAGTTAAAAAAGAATCACAAGATTTTCCAAAAAATTGCTAAACTAGGGAAATACTGTTCCTTTTTCGATTCATTAAAAACCACGTTAAATATTATTCAACTCTTCCCGTAGACAGTTCAGGCTCTTGAACTGATTTTCCCGATTTTCGTGTAATTTGTAGTTAATTCAGTTTTATTATTATTTTATTTTAACTCGTGAATGCCCGAGTAATTTTTGTGGGATATATAAATTATTGAACATCTTAAATATAAGTTATTATAAACTGAACAAAGTAAAACAAATATTAAATTTAAACAACTTGGAATATTTTGGCATGTTCTCATTAGCGATCTGCTATCATTTTAGACACTATTAGAACACCCACTATTTAGTAAAAAAAAGGGGATAAAGGATTTATTTGGTATCAAGTGTAAACACATTACTGTAAAGAGAATCTGTAGAATAGATAAAGCTATTTGTATGCTTACAGTCGATGTATCTGACAAAAAAGTAAATTCATTGCTAGACTTTTAAAATCTTAAAATGTCAGTCTAGATGCCAAATTTATAAATAGCAGCATATGCTCGAAAATTTTGTAGATTGTTTATAAGATTTCTATATATCTTCGCTGAAAAGGAAAACTCGTTCCGAGAATACTAAAAATTTTACAAACTATATTTTAGCTGCTCATAAAATGTGACGTGTTAAGAGGTTTGGTTTGATTTGGGGTGCTAATGTCTACTGTTTTGCTGCACGAGGGCAAATGAGGCCAGAAACTACTGCTTACTGCCAATTCCGAAAGGCTATGACCATCCATAAGACAGTGGGATTCGAACCCATGTATTCTGGCACTGAAGATCAGAGCCTTTAGAAGACCATTCGGCCATCGTTCAATGGGTTAAAGGGACTGACCACCCTAAAATAGACTAAAACTTTCTCTCTCCGTACACTTTAAAATTTTACACCATTTTAAGCTCGTAGAAAAGTTTAAATTGTGTTTCTTTGATCATCTTAACTGAAGATATAATTTTATTAGAGGTTTATTCTTCAAATTGATTACGGAAGTAGGTTTTAAAAAACATCCACTTCCGGTGTTTGTGTTTTTTACAATGCTTTAGTAAATTAAAATTTTAGTATACTAAGTTCTTCTAATTAAGCTACTTAAGAAGCGGGTTCTGTGTTCCATTCACTTTTCTTCCGTTATTGTTTGTTTCTTTGCAGTATTTCTACGACGTTGCAGTGACAGAGAAGTAAAGATTGGAACGCAAAACACGTGACCTCAGTTCCGTAAGTCAAGTTTTACTTCTTTTCCGTTGAAAAAAGAAAGAATTTAATTTTCACTCACTCATTTTTAACGCATTGCGAATACTATTTCGCGCGTTTCAAACTATGACATCACTGTATTTCACTGATGTTCAAAATATGACATCAGGAGTTATTCAATGAGTCTCTGATTACTTTTTAGTTAGTTAATACTAAATGTATAACATCAATTCTATGACATTTTATTTTTCAAATATAATACAATTCCATCGAAGTAACAGGACAAATCAAAATAATTATTTTGAATAATGCAAATTTTTTGAAAATGAGACTGTAGCATATTTATCACCTAGTTCAAAGTCCACAGGTAGAACACATTTGGGATGCCATGGGACTGCAGCTGAAAGTTGAAAGATCACCAATTCGCAATATCTCGCATTTGCGTAACCGTTGCTTAAACATCTGGTACAATCTGTCTCCGTCCACCTACCAAGGACTTGTGACACCCATACCAAAACGGAATTGAAGCTGTGTTGCGCGCCAAAGGTGGGCCAACTCGTTTGACAGGTGGTCATAATGTTTTGGCTCTTGAGTGTGTGTGCGTGTGTGTGTGTATATATATATATATATATATATATATATATATATATATATATATATATATATATATATATATATATATATACATATATATATATATACATATATATATATATATATATATATATATATATATATATACATATATATATATACATATACATATATATATACATATATATATATATACATATATATATATATATATACATATATATATATATATATACATATATATATATATATACATATATATATATATATACATATATATATACATATATATATACATATATATATATACATATATATATATATATACATATATATATATATATATACATATATATATATATATACATATATATATATATACATATATATATATATACATATATATATATACATATATATATATATATACACAGTATGCTAAATGGAATATGACTACGAGCATTATTGGTGCAATACTTGTATATAAGTTAAACAAATATCAACGGTAAAACCTAGAGAAAAATAATTTTATTCAAAAAGACTGTTTTATAAATACTATTATAGTATATGCTAACCACATATAAAAAATAAACGTTTAGAAGTCGCATGGGTTGAGGCATGGGGATAGGGGTGGCCACACATTAAAATAGTGGTGGCTTATGACAAAATCTTCTGTAAGTGATTTTTGAGAACGTTCTTAACAGGAACACTGTGGAAAAAAGTACCACCTTGGCTTTTGGCTTTGGGGACATTTGAAAACATTTAGTCAGACTTTATAAACCAAGAGCAGCATTTCACGACATGTACTCAGCACTTCCCCAGACATACTACGGTTTACTGTAGAACATGCTATTTTACGATTTCAACTCATAACTGGAAATGATAGCTGTCATGTTGAACATGTCTTGTAATACTAAATTACGTATTTTGACTAAATTAAATGTTAGCTAAATGTGTTATTCATCAAAATCGCCCTCTGATAGGGAAATTTTGAACTACTTTTTTTATTTGCACATACTTCCATCCCTTCGCTATGTCCTACACAACATTTCACAACTTTCTCAACAATAACTTCGACTGTAGATAACTTTAAAGTTGAGAAGTTAAATAATGGACCCTCCTATTTTCTGGTGTTTAGAGTGAATCAATATTCTACAACTCAATTCAATCGCAAAATTTGCCATTTACCCAAACTCTGAAGAGATCTCAACTCTGACAGAGATAACTCATAACAGTAATTATTTCTAAAGTTTTTTTTTTTCTTTTCAGGGTCAAAAAGTAACACAGGAAGTCTCTTTTTTCCCGTAAGACAACATTGAACAAAACTAGGGAAAAGTAATTATCCAACATCTAGAGCATACCATCAACTACATTTTTCATCCTTTATACTACAATGATTACGAAATAAGTATTTTCAAAACCCATTCTAAGAAAAATAAAACACTCGAAGTTTGGCTGGTATTTTAAGGCCAGCGTTCTGAAAGATAAAATTCTACTATATCGAATCACTAGAACTTTATTAAAATTCCTATAAGTGGTTAAGAAGTGGACCCAAATATTTTCCCCATTATTTGAATATAGTAACGGTAAACTGAAAATGCAGCATTCTGATTATATACACCTACTTTTCTTGGGAGAAAAACATACAGGATGAATTTGTAAATGGTGTTTTGTTAATTTGCATGCAATTATTTAGATAAGTGTGAAACATGATTATAAAAATACCACAACCTCAAACTTTTTCGTCTTTAATAACAGAAGAAATTTTGGAAAGAACTGGATGTCAGTCAGTTCCTGATTGGGAAATTTCGGTCCAAAAAAGAGACGATATTGCGTGGTCTGTTGTATTATCCTACCTAACTTCAACTAACTACAGAGATCAAGATGACTTTGCTAAACGGCTCAAACAACTAACTGGTAATGATAAAAATTCAAAATCAGTCAAAAAAGCTATTGAATCATTCAATCCTTTCAAGAACAGATATTCATGTTTTCACAATAAAACGCTAAACCAGGTAGTAAAAGAATTTAAAATTAATTTAAAGTGGAACTCTTTTCGCAGAGTGTCCGACAAATTGCAAAATGTTTCCGACAAACTGCAATGTCCAGTGGTGTCCATGTGGAAAGTTGAAGACAATACAAAACAGCGCATTTACTCTAAACACTCAAATCAGTCTCGGAACGCAATAATACTGCATTCCCGTGACTTTAGTAGTAATGAAAATAAAAACTTGGAAACAGTTTATAATTTTCTGCTTAATCATGAATTAGGAGTCAGAATGAAAAATGCTGCTTTGACATATTTCTTGAGGGAAGCTAAGATGTCCATAAAGGAAATAGGCAGAATAAAGTCAAAAATTACGAAAGGAACACATTTTTTAATTACTCTTTTAACTAGAGGATGCCAAGATATTATACCGAAACTATACAAATCGGCCTATGTTGTCTCAAAGTTAAATGAAGCAGGTTATGAAACTGACCCTAGAACAAGAGATGAGGATGGATTATCTGCATTGCTTCATGCTGTGGTTCTAGGGAATGTAAAGACACTGAATGTACTGTATTTCTTCGCTGCTAATAATTGTGTTCTCTCTGAAAGTTCTTATAGAAATGCCGATTGTTCTATTCTGAACAATCTTCATGAAATCGATAAGATACTTTCGGATGATCTTGCTAAAGTAGAACATCATCCAAAGTTTAAAAGTTTTAAAAATATAGCCGATGATTTGCTTAGATTGAACAAATTTCTAATAGAAGTTCATAGAAAAATAATAAAAACTAAAAATGAATTAAACTATTATGAATCCACTAATGAAACACTATTTGAAGCTTGTAAAAGACGCGATATTATAGTTTCTCTACTAGATACATTCCTAGAATTTTTTGAACCTCTCCAAAACAAAGACAAAATTTCATCACCTCTGGACCATTATGCTCAGTTTAAAAACTATTATAACTTAATTGACATGACAACTGCTATAATCTTCTTTGATAATATTGTTTTATTAAAGGAAAGGTTAGTTTTAGACAATAAGTTCCAATATTCGGAAATTGAATCCTCTCTTTTATTTTCTGTTATATGTCACGTAATATTTGAGAGAAAAAATTTTCTAAAGCTGCTGAAATCTTCTGAACTAACAAAGTACATCAACATTTTTTACGTTTTTCCAGTGATGTTCCGACTAGAGAATAAGGGTAAAATAGAAGAATTTAGTAAGATTCTTCGAGACACAGTTATCAATGAAGATAACATTGTGAAATTAATTCCACGAAGTGAAATAAAGAATATTCTTAGTTCTCATCCTGTGTTCAAAGACTCTATTCACCTAGCCAGGCTCAAAGAATACATGAAAACAGCAGTAAACTTAAAAGTGACAAATGTCAAATCAGTTTTGGTGATAGAAAGGACATTGCAAGTGATTGGAGAGTACATAGTATCAGAAGACAACAGTGATCATTCATTTAGGAGATTTATTTCATTAGTTCTACCTAAAGAGGTCTCTCGAATCCTGCGTCGAACAAGACATGAACTATCACATTTAAAAAGTTACGTGTTCAAGCCGAAGTTTGTTTGTGAAAATAACTTTTCTCTATTTCGATCAATCCAGGGAGAAATTCGCCAAATACTATTACATTTCAAACCAATTTTCAAAACTCAGGACTTAAACAAGTTTCTTTTTGTTATAAAAATGGTCGAAGAATATCTAGAACGAATAAAAGAACAACCCTTTTTATGCGATTCTCTATCTCTACATTCCCAAAACTTTCACTCAAATTTTTATGAACTATTAGATGATTTTCGTCATTTCTTTTTCACCCTATATAAATCAGCAGTTCAAGAAATGTTAGATACTGCTTTATGTTATGTAGAAAAGGATATTTCGGAAGAAATAAATTGGGCGGATGATTGGGAAAGCTTAAAAAAATAACGTCTTAAATTCATTGTGGCCTTTAAAATGGATTGCAGAAATGTTGAAAGAATGTGGTAGGGCCGAAACTGTATTAACCTACTTTAAACTGCTAGAAGATTGTAATCAGGATACTGATTCAATAGAAGATTTAAAAAATAAAACAAACAACGTTCTAGCGAAATGTAGAAACTTACTTTCCTCGTTCCATACTCCACGAAAAAGGTCAGTTAGGCCTTTGAAAGAAATTAAAGGCATTAACCATTTTTTTAAAATTTTGAAAGGTTTTATTTATTTATCTGATGAAGAAAAAGATGAAATCAGACAAGAGATTCCCGAAACGATAAAACAGGGCGTAGATTTTAAAGAAAAATTGGTTAAATCCATAAAAGATGGTTTTACTCTAGAAATAGAGGAAATAACAACAGAGTTTAACGAATCTTACCTTTCAAACAAAAAGAAGAACTTGGTTTTGAAATACTATCAGGAAAAAAACCCTATGGCTCTAGATCTATTGGAAACTCCAGATCCTATTTTTGAGCTTGAAGAAATATTTTCAAAAAGTCATGTCGATAAGAAAAAGTACGAAACGCTCTGTAAAACAATGCAATTCTCAGATCAAACAAAAAAATCCTTGAAAAGACTAGTGGCCGGTCAAAATCAGAAAATTCCTGGAAATAATCTATATAACTTACTCAACAGAGTACAGTTACTAAAAAAAGTTTTGATCGAAGAAAATGGAAAAGTTTATAATTTATGGCAGAAAATTAAACGGTCAACATCTCGTATTCATGTTGTTGATACAATTGTATGGCATTACGTAAGAGATTACCAATTACAAGCAGCAGTTGAAATGTTACTGTTCGACTGCATGAGCATATACGAAAGTGAGAAAAGTATTGCAAACCCGTGGATCAAATCATCAAAGTTATACTGCGGAATAAATCTACGCAACGTGATTAGTCACGGTAGTCCTTTATTGGAATGTCTCTGTGAGCAACTTGACCCAGAAGACTTGCCTTCAGATATGATTCAGAAAATACTTCAGCTAATCGAGAACGAAGATTCCATGAAAGCCATTCTCGAATTGTATGAACAAGTCAATAATGACTACCCAAAGCTTCTATCAGTAATAAATTCCCAAGAAGATCAATATAGTGATATAAAGAATCGTATTATGAAGTGTGATGGCTGGAAAAATTACGCTTTACTACTACCATATAAACCATCTCAACATAAACTGTGCAAAAAATCTGACAGTCATACTTCTCAGTCTACAACAGACAATGATGAATGATAATAACGTAATGACATGAAATCAGAATTTTATTTTTAACCCTTTAATGCCAGAGTAAATTCTGCTAATTACACATCAATCCATAACTTAAATCTTAGTTATTATGAATGGCAAATAAAATAAGTATAAAGCTTAAACAACTCTGAATACTACAGCACGCCATGTTAGGGATCAGCTATCATTTTAAATATTCTAGAATGCTTTTTAGGAAAAAAGGACACACTTCGTGAAAAAAAGAATTATTCGGTATTACATGTAAAATAAACTGCTAAATGGAATTTTATGATAAAGAAATTTGTCATGATTTCAGTCTATGCATTTGCCGAAAAAGTAAATTTATATTATTTTTTGAAAACTCATAAAATGTCGATTCAAATGGATAATTTATAAATAACATAAATTACATGAAAATTTTGCAGGTTGTTCTAAGAAAACAAAATTTTACAAGATATTTTTTAACGTTATCTGAAAAGATACACCAGGCATTAAAGGGTTAATGTAAAGAAATTGAAAAGCAGAGAATATAGAGAAACAGAGAAAAAAAATCTGAATTCAATCTAAAAAAAGTTTCTAATTTTCTGCTAGATTATTTTAAAAGAACAACAAATTAAAAATATTACTTTCTAGAAAGTGTGAATTCATTATCGATTCAAGTAGGATTGATTTTCTTTTTAGTTTATAAATATTTCAGATATTTTGTAGCTGTACTAAAAGGTAATGCATATTAAAGATTCATAACTATCGCAGCAAATATAATTTTAAACGTTTAATAAGATTTTTAAACTAGAAAATTAGAAGCAATTTTAATTAAAAAAAATTTTGAGCTATATATTTTTCCATATTTATATTTCATTATTTTTATATAAAATTTAGTTAATTCATTTATAAATTAATATATATATATTTATGATACAATAAAATGTTACTTTTTTTAGTTTGTGTCGTTTCTCTTAGTTTTATAATAAACCACTTTCTGTTGAGTAAGGTAGAATTCTACACATATGCGTAAGTATGTTAATTGATAATTGGGATACAAATAACAAATACATCCATCCATATGAATAAAAAATTTCTCTTTAATTGGCATTCCTGCAGTATACATATATATGTGTGTTTGGTTTGGTTTGGTTTGGAGTGCTACGGTCTACTTTTTGCAACACGAGGGCTAATGAGACCGGGACCTACAGCTTAAAGCCGATTCCGAACGGCTACGAACATCCATGCCACAGTGGGACTCGAACCCACGAACTCCGGCACCGAAGGCTAGCACCCTAACCAATCGGCCATCGTTCGGCATATATATGTGTGTGTGTAACCAGTGTACTCTTCACCCATTACATCGATATTAATCCCTTTTAATTACCTTGCCCGGGCTTGCTGGTGTTAAACGAAACTGTTAAAAGAATACATACATCGATGAACTACAATGAACTACTTTTAATGACCAAACCAAAATCTATCCGTCTGACTGCACTTTTGTCTCGGGAATACGGATTGATAATCCGTTCTGTAAAAATAAATACAAAATTATCAGCTTCGATAGTAGTTAAAAATATTGCTGAGGTATTGGTAAAAAAAAAACGTGAATATAACAAACGAAGATATCTTTAAAATATGTCCGGGCCATTCACGCCCAAATTACATGGAATAAGTCATTTAACGCTCGACTGAGCAGCATGTTGCGATATATATGTTCAGACAACACTTTCCCGATTCCTCTGTGGACACCTGAAAGGAATTACTGTCGAGAGAGATCTCAAAATGCACCCGAATTTTCCTAAATGTCAGAATGAACTGGCATCACCGGCACATATCCTTAAATGCCTGGGGTTGTCTCTTGAGGATCTATACAGGTCTCCTTTGCCTGTTCTCGATTTTCTGAAAGTAAATGGACTCGTGGACCTCGTCTAGTATATTCCTAGACATGGAGATTAGAAAGATAGAAAAAGAAGAGATGATTATATGAATGGCCTTTGCCTAAATCACCTAAAACGAACTCGCAATTTTTGGAAAAGGGTAATATTTTGAAATAAAACTAAATTTTGTATTTTCAGCATAGAACGAAAATATGTCTCCAGGAAGCCCTATACAGAAAAAAGGAAGAAAAGCCTTGTTCTGATTCTCACATAAGGGAAGAAGCTTCATAGTTTGTGGGTGCATCAAAACAATGTTGTTGGTAATCTGGAGTCTATTAACTTGAGAATGTATGAAACTGATCACTTGAACATACTGGGGAGAGATAACATGGCAAATTCGGAGAAGCTTGGTACGAGAGATGGTTTTCTGTTTTAGAAAGACAATGACCCCAAACACTTGGCATACATTGGGAAATCATGGCTACTCTACCATTTGTCCAAATCAACTTTTTACACTAACCGCCAGTTGCTCAATTCTTGAATCTTAACCTAACAGATTATTTGAGATATTTATACATACTAAGAATCAATGAACATAAAATAACATCCCCAGAAAGGCTTAAATCTGTCATTGTACAAGAGTGGAACAAAATAACTACAGAAGAAACCTCAAAAGTATTTGAATCCATAATTATGTTAAAATAATTCCAATTTCCGAGTACAAAATGTTAACACAATTACAATGAAATAACATAATTCAGAAAGCTTGGTAAGGATAAAGAAATAAATGAGTGTAAAACCTAAAATCAGTAAACTCTTACTATCCTCGCTAAATTTCAACAATTTTGAGGTGACTAAAGTACAATTTGTTTTGTTTTTGGAGAGCTACGATTAATTTTTTACAGCAATTTTTCTTTTTTTTACAGTATGTATTTGTAAGAAAACAACATTTTACAGAGCCATAAATAATATATATGATCTTATGGCTTTATAGACTTACAATTAAAAAGCTTTATTAGAACTTCAAAAAATTTTAAATAAAAAAATTTAATATTTGCAAAGCGTGACAAAGATTTTTAAAAATTTAAAAAGTTTTAAACCTTAAATTATAATTGAAGGAACTGCTCATAAAGACTATCTACCTGAATATTCTTAAAACTGTATTATAATTTACGAAACAATTACAATGCTTTCTGTAACATATTTTAGTTTCTCCTACAAAACGGTAACATTAAGATGTAATATTTTGTCATCAAATATTTTCATTTTATTTAAATATGATAAATAATTCCAAGTGGACTGACAGGATTTTTAAATATTTTTACGACTTCAGTAAAACTACAAATGCCACGTACGAGTACAAAAATCATGAAATATGAAAATTTAATATGAAAATTGAAATATTAAAATTAAATCTGAACTTTATATAAAAATAATTCCAAGTAGACTGACAGCATTTTAAAATATTTTTACGACTTCAGTATAACTACAAATGCCACGTACGAATACAAAAATCATGAAATATGAAAATTTAATATGAAAATTGAAATATTAAAATTAAATCTGAACTTTATATAAAAATAATTCCAAGTAGACTGACAGCATTTTAAAATATTTTTACGACTTCAGTATAACTACAAATGCCACGTACGAATACAAAAATCATGAAATATGAAAATTTAATATGAAAATTGAAATATTAAAATTAAATCTGAACTTTATATAAAAATAATTCCAAGTAGACTGATAGGATTTTAAAATATTTTTACGACTTCAGTATAACTACAAATGCCACGTACGAGTACAAAAATCATGAAAAATGAAAATTTAATATGAAAATTGAAATATTAAAATTAAATCTGAACTTTATATAAAAATAATTCCAAGTAGACTGACAGGATTTTAAAATATTTTTACGACTTCAGTATAACTACAAATGCCACGTACGAGTACAAAAATCATGAAATATTAAAATTAAATCTGAACTTTATATAAAAATAATTCCAAGTAGACTGACAGCTTTTTTAAATATTTTTCCGAATGCAGTATAACTACTTTATATAATTCCAAGTACGACTGACGAGTACTAATTCCATGTACGAGTACAAACAGTTAATGCAATTTAATTGAAATAACATAATACAGAAAGCTTGGTAAGGATAAAGAAATAAATGATTATGAAACCTCGAATCAATAAACTCTTATTCTCATCGCTAAATGTCAGCACTTTTTTTTTACAGCGCAAACGCGTAGTTTTTAGAAAACAATAATTTAGAGAGCCGTAAGAAATTAAGTGTACGGTATTATGTCTCTGTGGGCTTATAATTAGAATTCTTTATTAGATCTTCAAAAAATTTTAGATAAAAAATTTTAATATTTGAAAGACGTGGAGAAGAATTTTAAAACTTAAATTGCAATGAAAACAACTGTTCAAAAAGACTATCTACCTGAATATTATTAAAATTGGATTATAAGTTATGAATCAATTACAATACTTTCGTAATATAATATATTTTAGTTTCTCTGTTAAAGAGGTTATAAAAAGAAGAGAAATCCTTACAAGGTATTAACATTTAGCAGCAATCAATTATATTAAACGCTTTTGCTAACACACGCAAGCTTATGACGCACTCAATTTGTTTCATTCTTAAGTTATGATTATTTGTATAATTTTATATAATAATTATGTATTTTTTCTTGTATAATTTTCCTTTACGATATTTAAAAAATCAATAAAAGTTGTATTGATTAAAAAAATGTAATATTAAGTAAAGTATTTAACGATCGTTGCATGAACACCTAAGATCAGTCGCCTATAAGCAGACTGCCAGAGATAAGTATAGATAAAACATTGACCTTTTTACAGTCTCGAACACTGATGTTTCTCTAAATGATTAAAAAAGAGAGGCGACACTTATTATCTACATTGTGCTTGCGCTATCTAACACACAAGTCGAAATAATCAATGTTTTTTCATGTTAATACTTTGCATCAATACTAGAATACTAGCATATAGCCCGTCATATGACGGGACCAGTAAAATTTTTAATTTTCTAGAATCGTAAAGTACACTATAAGGCAGGTAAAAAAATGGTTTGGTTTTTGGTTGAGAATTATATGGAGCATGCTCAATAATTTTTTATCTTTAGTGACCACATGTTACTTGCCAACTTTAATTTATCCTGTCATATTACTTCATAGGATGAACAGCAGAGATTTTAATATTGACAGTGATTATTAAGCGGTACATATGAATAATGTCCAAAATTTTAGCGAATCGATTGCAAACCGTGAGGTTATGTTTTCAAACACACTAACGAACAAACTTCTTAATTTTCAAAGATATATGACTTAAACGCTAGACATATATATTAGTCCGTGAAATGCACTCCTAGACCTTTCAAAGATATATGACTTAAACGCTAGACATATATATTAGTCCGTGAAATGCACTCCTAGACCTTACTGTTAATACCGGTGATAAAATTTTCATTGCAAAAAAATATAATGGATGATTAAATTTAAAATTATCACATGTATTTAATCTATTATTTAAGACAAATAT
>CM063498.1:34237996-34335496 GCA_032207245.1 Pardosa pseudoannulata
TTTTCTCGCCGTGAATTTTAAGCTGAACCTAATTTTTAATTGTAATTTTTTAACTTTAATTTTATTTCTTGTACTAACTTAACGTAATTTCACTTATTATTTCTCTCATCATCCTTCACCTATACCTTCACTGTCTTTTACAATAATTTAGTAATTTAAAAAAATTTAAATTTTGAAAAACAAATAAACAATTCTTACTATCCTTAAACTTTCTTCTTTTTATTTTAAATGTATTTCATCTTAATTTATTTAACTTGCTAAGGGCCTAGCAATTTATCTCATCCTATCATTAAGACCTGCATTTTTATACTTATTCTTTTTCATCTTAAAAGACTGGACACGTGATTTTGAATTCTTAACTTGCAACAGAAGATAAGGCCTTCAACCAAGGTACTCCGGTCAACTCTTCAATAGTTTACGAAACAATTACAATGCTTTCTGTAACATATTTTAGTTTCTCCTACAAAACGGTAATGTTAAGATGTAATATTTTGTCATCAAATATTTTCAGCTTATTTAAATATGAAAAATAATTCCAAGTGGACTGACAGGATTTTAAAATATTTTTACGAGTGCAGTATAAATGCAAATGCCAAGTACGTGTACAAAAATAATGAAATATAGAAATTTAATATGGAAAATGAAATATTAAAATTAAATATAACTTTTAAATGAGAATAATTCCAAGTTGACTGAGAGCTTTTTTAAATACTTTTTACGAGTGCAGTATAAGTACAAATATCACATACCAATACGGTTTACACAATTTGAATGAAACAGCTGGGTAAGTATAATGAAATTAACGAATATTAAACTTCTTATCTGTAAACTCTGATTCTCATCAACAAATTTCGACACTTTTAAGATAGCTCTGATATCTTTAACATAGAGTTTGATTTATTTTGGAGAACTATGATCAGTTTTTCTATACTACAAAGGCATATTTTTATTAATTATTTCGGAGAACCATAAGAAAATACATGCACAGTATTATCTTATGACTGTATGATCTTATAATTAGAACGCTTTATTAAATCTCAAAAAAATTTTGTAGCAAAAATTTTATATTTGAAAAATTATAAAGATTTTTAGAATGTTTAAAAGTATTGAAAATTGAATTGTAACTAAAACAAATGTTCGAAAAGATTATCTAATTGAATACTTTTCAGGGTGAATTATAAATTACAAAACAGTTGCAATGTTTTCTGTAATACTTAATACTTAAATATTTTGTGATAGGGTATCCCCATGAATAAATATTTTTATGGTATGGACTATAGGGTAAACACCAATATCTCACTCGTAGATATTTCCCTTTTACCAAGCAATTCTGTTTCGACTTTGAATACATGTTTGTGACCTTTTTATCTATCACACTGCAAAGCGAAAAAAATCATTGTTCAAGAGATAACACTGAATACAAATGTTTTGATTTGACTGGGAAGCACCATGGCTAGTATTTTGCTTTAACTGGTTAAAGCGTCTGTCATTTCTGCTGAATAAATGTTGATGCACAACTCAAATCTAAACAATTAAGGAACTCGTGTGTGTGTGTGTGTGTGTGTGTGCGTGCATCTGTGTGAATGAATTATATAACTGCTGAACACATTTGAAATTCCAGCCCTATTGTTTTTACTTGCCTGGGCTGCTGGACAAGGAGAAGGCTAATCAGCTAGCAGTAATAAAGATGCAGTCGGCACACACTGAAGAGAATGGCACACGAGTCCAAGTCTGCTTGAAATTTTATTTAAGAGCTGCTAGAAAAGGACATCTTCACTAGGAGTGGCAGACAAGAGAAAGTAACAAAAAATCACTTTACTCGAACAGAGATTCACCCAAGAAAGAAGATATATAGAATTTTCCCAAGGGACAAGAAACTTAGTCAGCAATTTAACTGTTAAGATGAGAAGAAAAACATAGCCATTTGGCTGGAATCAGCTGGAAAACGTGTTGAATGGACAGAAAATTTACATCTACTGGACAGAAAGCTTTGGGAAATATATTGAAAGAATTTTATATCGAAGACACTTCTTTGATTAAGACATTTAGAGGATGGGGAAAAGATTTTAAGGAATTAGAATGGGAGAAAGGAGATTTTTAAGGAAACATTAAAGTGAAATAATTTTGACATATTACATATATATAAATATATATATATATATATATATATATATATATATATATATATATATAAGAAACAATATCTTAGGAAGTACAAGCCAGTTCTTATCAGTGGAGATGATGTAATTGTAAACTACATAGTATGTCATATATTAAAAGGGAAATTTAAAGATATCGATTTGTTTGACATCGTATAAAAACACAGTACTGGTAAAACGGAGTTTTATACTAGTTATTACTACTGGCGGAAACTAAGTAAAATGTCTCCAAATGTTGCAATACAATAAAAAAAAATCTTGTTAGAGAAAAATTAGCCCGATACCCGATTTAAAGATAAGTAGATGTTAGATTCAATGCAATTTTATACCGTAGTCCGAAAAAATATACTACAAATTCTGAGTTCGATTTTTTACGTCTCCCACGGTTAAAGGGTTAGCTTAAATTTTCTTCACAAATCCAAAACCAATTCAGCCGAATCTCTTCATAAGCCTTACCTCTTATTTGGGGAAAGGGGGTTATTTTCAATTTAAATTACACAATAAACACATCATTCAGTGCACTCTGATGTCTTTAAATAATATTGTTAATAGTTCATTAGTACCTCGTAGCTAATTTTTATTAGTTGGTTATCCCCATATTAAATAACAAAATAAACGCATTATTCAATGCACATTAATCTCTTTAAATAATGCTGTTTGTTAATTAGTTAATTTTAATCAAATTATTAATTAAAAACTTATTTTTATTTATGAATGTAAAAAGTTTTTACTTCAAGAGAAGAATTTGTCTGTTTTGAACTTTACTTAAATCAAAACAGTTACTTTTCAATTTATTTTAATTCTTATAAATCAAAACATCCCCTATATAATAATAGCCTAAGTTATCTGTCCTTCTGTCCTCGAATTTATGAAGCAGTTGGACCTGGAATGGATAGAGTCATCAATATTGGATTCTTAATAAGTTACAGTTAGTAAAATTCAAATCGAGTAAAGTTTAAAACGAATAACTTTTAGTCAGCATAATTGTAAAATGGAACAATATTCATTAAATATAAAAGGGGAAATGGCTCCCCATACGGTCGTTCCATCAGCTGGGGACAGAGCATGTTTATTTCGATCGCTTTCGAATCTTATGTTTGAAACACAGTCTTTTAGCATTGAACCGGAATGACTTGTAAGTGTGATCTTCAATCTCAAAGATTTCTTTGATTAAATCAATGTACATTGAACTATGTGGGTCATTCAAACAGCCCCATCGCTGATCCCTGTATCACTGATCTTGCTCGCTCGCTGTTTGATATTTAATTGTACCCCTCGGTATTTGACATCGCTTTCCAATTATCACTGTTGAACTTCGGCAAATTTCGGAAGATTTTAACCAAACCCACATCTTTGAACCAATTACATTCCACAGTGGTCAAAAGAACTGAAATGGATAGAGGCTTCCATATATGGTGATTACGCTATAACAAATAAAGTCGTTGCCTCGTTTTGATTCGCCGAAGATTGGCGTCATAAGCATCATTTCTGATTAAGGCCGTTGACATAATTATCAGTCTTTGTAAATAGTGTCTTGTATATATTATAAATATTGTAATGTATTTTCACATATTATTCTAACATGAATTCGTTGATCTGTATTGATATTTGTTATGAGTAAAGTTTTATAATTATCGTATTTTTATTTGTGGCAACACAGCATCTTTTAAAATATGCAAATATCTGCAATGTATGTATATGTTGTCCGCCTATATAAGAAGCAGTGTGACAGTAGTAGATAACTCGGTTGCGTCGAAAGTGCTGATGTTTGTTTATGTAACTTCTATGTACTTCCAGTATTTTAAACTTCTGTAACGTTGGTTCAGTTTGATATTTAGAGCTCTACGTCATTCATTATATTATTTTAAATAAATGCCTCTGTCTAGATCTAGTTGTTTTATTTAACTGCACCGTGTGAATCCCTTCTGAGCATGGTTTTATATATGATGTGATCCCTGTGAATACTTCTTTAAGAATCGCCAAGCCATAGCAGGGGTCTCCATACATATTGGATTCTTGATGAGTCAGAGTTAAAAAAAAAATCAAAGCAAGTAAAGTTTAAAACGAATAATCTTTACTCACTATAACTGTAAAATGGAACGACATTTAATAAATATAAAAGGGGAAATGGTTTCCCTGTATTCTTTGTCTTTTATTTCAAGTTCTATTCTACTTACTTTCATTTTTGTTAACATTTGGACTTGAACATTTATTTTTTCAATTCCATAACAATAAAGTCTGATTTTCCAAATTTATTTTTCTTCCTAAGAGGATATAGCCTACCAAGGATACCTCCTCTTTATGAAAAAAAAAATATGCTGTATAATATCTACTTCCAGGGTGTAGTGTAAATGATAATTACATTCCTTTACTTCCATTAATTACTGTGGGAAAAATTTAGGAAGAACTTCACGATAATTTCGACGTAGCTAAGAAAACTTTGAATTATCTTTCTGAATGAATTCAAGATGATTCTAAACTGCTTCACAGTATCGGGAGACTTTAGAGGAGTATGAAGATATACAAATTATTGAGCGTGTACCAGGTAATTCTCAGCCAAAAAACAAACCATTTTTTCCTGCCTCATAGGATACTTTATAATTCTGGAGAAAATTAATAATTTCAATAATGCCGTCATATGACGGGCTATATCCTAGTTTACGAGAATTTTGTATCAACAGGTATCGCCTAATTTTACTCTTCATCTAAATTTATCCTTATTCTTCCTACTGACAAAAAAAAATCATGAATGTATGAAGAGAGAAAATTATTGATGTAATAAGTTCACGAGTGACATCATGTATTATATTAGGAGAATAGGTGGAACTTTAACCACACCAAGCATTTGAGTCAAACGTAAATGAGCTTCGCTTTTTATATAGAAGAGTCCGTTTTTGGCGCAGCTACGAGGGAAGCTAAGGGAACTCAAGTTCTTATTCCAATTGTCCAAGCATTTTAAACGTACCGTTACTATAATACAAATCTCCTATATAATAATAGCCTAAGTTATCTGTCCGTCTGTCCTCGAATTTATGAAGCGGTTGGACCTGGAATAAATAGGAGCATCCATATTAGATTCGATATGAATTAGGGTTAGCAAAATTCAAAGCAAGTTTTAAAACGTTCGAAGTCCTCTTCCCCCCCCCTTTTCGAGATTTTGATGCCATTATTTCAAGCCCTATTTTCCCGGGTTAAGAGCAGGCTATTAAGTTTATCACATAATAAATAGGTAGAAATAACATTTTTTTTTCTATTATTATGACTTCATATCTTTAAACATCTCACTTAATCATTTCTTATTTTAAATTATTTAAATATCGTCTGCATTATTTTCATACGTTTCATCACTGAACTTAGATATTAGGTAAATACTTTTATTTTATATTTGGCATAAATAATAGATTATCTACATATGTGGTAATTTTAAATTTAATCATCGATTATTTTTTGTTTCAATAAAAGTTTTATCACTGGTATTAACAACAAATTCTTTTCATAAAAGTCTAGGAGTCTATTTCACGGACTAATAAATATCTAGCATTTAAGTTATATATCTTTGAAAACTAAGAAATTTATTCGTTTGTGTGGTTGTTTTTTATACAAAACCACACAACTTGAATAAATGATCTCAGCGTGATTCTAAACTACATTCACAGTATCGGGAGACTTTAGAGGAGTAAGAAGATATACAAATTATTGAGCGTGTACCAGATAATTCTCAGCCGAAAAACAAACCATTTTTTCACCTGCCTCATAGGGTACTTTACAGTTCTGGAAAATTCAAAATTTCACTGATCCCGTCATATAACAGGCTATATGCTTGTTAATAATAAAATTCTGGGCACCCCCAAGAAATGTACTCTTTGAATAAGGTAGGAGAATTGAAAAATTCAAGATCACCGAGCAGATCTTTTTATTGACTAAAAGATAATTGATGGATTGAAATAAAAACAAAATGTAAAACTTCTCCCCTTTGAATCCTGGATTCCTTGGCATTTGCCCATTTTGCCCCAATTTGCTATTTTCCTATTTTTTTATTCTCATGTAGATAGATTATATCGTCATAATTGGTAATGATTTAAGGTTGTGGGAGCCTTTGTGCAAGACACTGGTAGAGGCCATTTTCTTTTTTTCAATAAATTTTATAGTGAAGCAGAGACTATATGAATTAAGGCGATATGATGCGCCTTTCGTTTTAAAGAGCATCGCCTATATAATAATAGCTTAAGTAATCTGTACATCTGTCCTCGAATTTATGAAGCGGTTGGACCTGGAATAGATAGGTTAGGTTTGGTTTGGTTTGGAACGCTACGGTCTACTTTTTCCAACACGACTGGAATGGATAGAGGCATCCATATTGGATTCTTAATGAGTTTGGATTAGCAACGTTCGAAATCCACCCCTTTCCCCCTTTTCAAACATTTAATGCCATTATTTCAAGCCCTATTTTTCCCGCTTAAGAGCAGACGACTCAATTTATCAATTTGTCCCATAATAAATAGGTAAAAATAATATTTTTTCTAGCATTATGACGTCATTCCTTTAACTATCTCATTTAATCATTTATTATTTTTAATTATTTAAATATCGTCTGCATTATTTTCATACTTTTTATCACTCACTTTAAATATTACGTAAATAATTTTCTTTTATATTTGGCTTAAGTAATAAATTAGGTACATATGTGATAAGTTTAAATTTAATCATCGATTATTTTATGTTGCAATGAAAATCTTATCACCGATATTAACAACAAATTCTATCTACTTCCAGGGTGTAGTGGAAATGATAGTTTCATTCCTTTGCTCTATTAATTACTGTGGCAAAAAAAATTAAGAAGAATTTAACGATAATTTTGACGTAGCTAAGAAAACTTTGAATTATCTTTCTAAATGAATTGAAGTTAATTCTAAACTGCATTCACAGTATCGGGAGACTTTAGAGGAGTATGAAGATAAATTATTGAGCTTGTACCAGATAACTCTCAGCCAAAAAAAAAAACCATTTTTTTACCTGCCTCATAGAGTATTTTACAGTTCTGGAAAATTTAAAATTTTACTGATTCCGTCATATGACAGGCTACATGCTAGTCACTATGGAAAAAGGAAAACTTTTTTCTCAAAGTGCGCCCTTATAATTTAGAAGCAGGGACCCAGCAGAAGATCCGCCAGGCTTGGCTTGCCACCTCGAGAGGTATCGTTTGAAGAAGACCTTGAGACCACGAACTTAGTTTACGTGTCCCAGCCGCCATCAATGGACACAGCGGATATTTAGCCGGTTTAGCCTCGAACCCACAACCTTCCGGTTATCAGCTCCGTGCTTTTGCTGACTACTCTACCTCGACTAGGGAACAAGGATTTCAAAGGAAATAGATAGATTTAAAAGCTATAAAAGAGGGGAAATTCCAAGAAAATTTTTATTTGCTTCTTATGCCTCGAAAATATTGATTAGCGTTACAACGAGTTCGAGCTTTAATCCTTTAGCGGGCAGCGGTTTTCCAGCGAAACCACCTATTAAACATTTTTTCCCTGCTTTTTAAAGACATACGAAGGAAATTTTTTCAATTTTTTTATGTTTTTAGCATTTGAAACTTACAATACATGGTAGCACAAAACTAAATTTATTTTTCATTTTGAAATATGTGTATTTAAACTTGCTTTACCTAGAAAGTCAGTTATTCATTTTTTCTCTTGTGATCCCCCCTCAAAATATATCTATACAGACATTACTTATAAATTGTTAATTTATGTTTCATACCATTTTAAGGAAGATTATTGCTTTTTCAATATAATACAAATTTTAAAAAATATGTTCACACTGTACAAGGGGAAAGGTTTTTTAGTTAAAGTATCCCTCAAGCCTTCTTAAGGTTACTTTAAGATAAACCCCTAAGGAATGTAAAGAAATGTTTTCCTATGATTTAGATATATAAAGATCATAGATAATATATATAAATTAATTTAATTTAATTCTAAAGAATTTATGTTAGTGATCTGTAAAGGATTAAAAGCGTGTTTAGTATTGTAAAGCCTATATGGAAGATTTGTTCACTCGTACATGTTGTTGGGTTGGCCGTATATAGAGATAGCGCTAAATCGGAGTCTTAACCCTTTCCGGTAAAATGACGAGTCTAGCTCGTCATTAATTTTTCATTCCATACTGCGCAATGACGAGCTACACTCGTCATGCGATTAAAGTTACTGTTAAATATGATAATTTAGTTTAAAATTTCTAGTGTACTGAATTTGGCAACACTTTTATCACTTGTGAAAATCACAAGTCACTATTGCATATTGTTTACTTGGTACAAGTCATTGCCAAATTAATGAGTCAGAATAAAAGAAAACCTACTAAGAAATGCCGTGTGTGTTACAAGAATCAAATTAAAAGTGAGACTACTTGGCGGTGTAAACAATTAAGAATTCCTTTGCACTTTGTTTTGAAAAGTACCACTAGCTTGAAGACTATTATCTGTATACCTTATTAATGTTTTGCTTTGATATTTTCTTAATTTTACTGTTTCTGATATTATTTAACACTACGTAAAAAGTGGATTTTAATTAAGAATATTTAAGAATTGTAAAATGAAACAAGTTTTTTAAAGAAAAATTAAATGGTTATTTCATGGACAGTTTTTCATTATTAAATCATACCGGAAGGGGTTAACTATATTTTGTCTTAAAAAGCAATTAAAGCTATTATTAGTAATAATATATTTCCTGTTGTAGTAATAAACATATTTATTATATAAATAAAACCATTTTTACTTCTTATTAGTTATATTTTACAATTCAGTGACATAGAAATTTAGAATTTTCCTTCAAATTTTGGCTAAATGAAAATGTATCAGTCTCCTTAACTCTTTAAAGCCCGAGTCATTTTTGTTGATGACATATCAATGAATATCTTAAATCTAAGTTATTATGGACTGCACACAATAAAATAAACATGAAGTTTAATCAACTTTGAATACAACAACATGTCATACCAGTGATCAGCTTTCGTTTTAAATATCCTACAATGCCATTTAGGAAAAAAAAATTCATGAAAAAAATGTTTTTGGTATTACATGTAAAATAAGTACTGTAAAATGGTGTTTTATAATACATAAAACAGTTTGTCATGGTTTCAGTCTATGTATTTATAGTAAAAAGGTAAATTTATTTGCGCTGTTCGGAAAATAACAAAATGTCGATCCAAATGGAAAATTTATAGGTAACAGAAATTCTTTGAAATTGCTTTAGATCTTTATAATATTGCTCTCTACCTACTCTCAAAAGGAAAACTCTTTGTGAGAAAACATAAAAATTCTGCAAGCTATTTTTAAGCGGTATCTAAAATGAGACACTAGCATTAAAGGGTTAATAATCTGGAGTGTTTAGGAAATCAATCCAGATATTTTATATGCAGCATTTGTTGTAGTATGCATACATTTTATGTTAAAAATTATGACATCCTTTTATAAAATCCTTTTCTAGACGAGAACCGCATTGATTTTATTCTATTTTTAAATATTCTTTTCGATTGTAATAACATGTTTAAGTGTTTTTAAAAGCAAAGCAGAGTTTATGCCCACGCGGATGTGGTTGTATTTATCAAACAGTTTAGGATTCTAGAATAAAGGGCTTTAAAGATTGCATATCTTTTTTGATAGTAAAGTACAGATAAAAACAAAGAAAAGCGAAGAGTTTTTATACTCTATTTCAAACCTACTTCAGACATATCAGCGATTCTGCAGAGTATTACAAGTATTAAAACTTTCGGCTTAAAAATAGCTGTATTAAATGTAAGTTTCTATTTCAATACCTAAGACATAATGGGTCTGCCTCCACCAAAACTTCGGGACTTAAATTTATTTATGCAAGAGACAGATTCTCAGGCAGGTGAAAACTTAGAAGTATGGGAAATTGGTGTACCGCCGAGGAACAGCTTGTACTGGTCCATCGTCCTGTCGTACCTATTACCCACCAGAACAGAGGAATATTTGGATGCTTTGAACAAGCTTACCGGCTTTGAGAGTGAAACAACTCCTTCACGTAACAGGAGGCGTTCCTCTTCCAATAGTATAGACTACAAAACAATATACAAAAGATTGAGAAACTTCAATCCCTTCAAGAACAGGTATGTTTCTTTTTTTGATGAAAAATTGATAGAGATCTTAAAAACATTTAAACTAAAATTGAACCAATATGCAAATGAATCAAAATCCATTGACGATAAGTGGGATGATGAAGTGAAACTGAATGCCGCAGCACGTATGCTAAATTGCAAAATAGATATCTGTATGCCCGAAGAATCTGGAATAAGATTTGTTTTGTATCCAAAGCGAGATCGTAAAAGTTTAAAGTCAAAAATAACCCTTTTTCAATACAAAGATCAAAAACACGGATGCCGAAAAGAAAACATAAATGTTTTTTACTTTGCAATGGACACGGAACAGGCTTTCAACCTTAAAATATCTGCTCTGTCTTTTATTCTGCAAAAAGCTAAGCTTTCAACTTGCGAAGTCAAATATATTAAAAGGTTAATGAATGACCCAAAAGCTCATGGAAAAAATTTCCTTCGGATGGTTCTGAAAAGTCCTTGGAGTGATTTGATGAAATACTTTTATAAATCCCCTTATATAGCTCTCAAATTGTCAGAAGCCGATTTTGAAACCAATCCAATAGCAACAAGTACCGAACACCCATCAGCTTTTCTTTTATCTTTTAGTAAAGCTAATACAATGTACATAAGAATTCTTTACGATTACGCTTCTAACTGTAGATATCTTTTTGCCAGAAGTGTTAGAGATGCCGATGAAACAATATTGGATACTTTGAAATTAATTCATGATATTTTTGATAAAGTCAAGGAGGAGGTACAGTCATTACAGTGTGATAATATTGTGAAAGAACGAGCTCTTCGAAGACAAAGAGAGTTTTCTCGTTTTAATGAATATCAACAGAGTATAGTATCAGAAATAAAAGAACTTAAAAATAAACTAAATTTAGAACTGCAGAATACAGTATTAGTACAACTGCGTAAAAAAGTCATTGAATGTATTCTAACTAACTACCTAAAATTCTTCTACGACAATTCACAAAATATTACTAACCTTCAGGATATATACTACAACTATTTAAGTTATTCAGAGTATTATGAAAACCTAGATTGTTTTTCTTGCCTTTCATTTTTTGATAACATTCATTTGCTGAAAAAATTGTTTCAAATAAAAGATGAAGATATTTACGCAAGCATTGAATCCACGTTTTTCCTTTCGATTGTGAGCAACAAATTTTTTCCAAAATTCAACCATTCCACCAAATGCAATACCGAACACGATGAGACGGACTGCGAACGTAAAAGAAACGTTCTAAGGTTGATACCCTTGCTTTACCGAGAGAAACTGAAATCCGAGATACTGATTTTCCAAAGCAAATTACAGAACTGCGATAATTCTCTAGTTCCACAAGACAAAATTAAAGAGAATGATTTTCGTAGCAGTTTAGAGTCACTGCCGGAAATCAGAGATGAACTACTAATTTGCAGGATTCAAAAGTATTTATCGGTAGCAATAAATGTCTCATTTGAAGAAGATGGTATTAAAGGTATTTTTGTCATTGAAAGAGCTTTGCAAGTTCTTGGAGAATCTATAAAGCCCCAAACAACCGAAGGTTGCATTGTCAGTAGTATGTTAGGTTCGCGAATACCTACTACGCTCAAAAGAAAACTAATTTATATTCGTAATGATTTATCACATTACAAAGATAACTCAGTTCTTGGGAGAATGACAACGGAAAACGACGAGAAACTATTCCAGGACTTACAAAATGAGCTCAGGAAAATCTTGGAAGCTTTTGAAATCGTAGCTTTTACGCAATATTTACGATTAGAGGAATACCTATTAGAAAAAAGTCAAGCCGAAATAGAAACTCAGTTAAAAGATCAAGATGTTATTGAAAAATACAAAGAAGAAAAGCAAAAAAGATTGCATGACAGAAACAAGGATTACACACGATATTATAATCAATGTATAACTTTTTCCCTGTCTATTATCAATGAACTCAAAGATTATTTGCACGAGAACTATGGGTTGAAATCTCGAGCATGCAGTAAATCTGATATCAATAATATAATAGGGAAATTAAAAGCCATTGAATACGTATTCCTGCTGATGAGTAAATTAATAAACAAAGACTATTTTGAAACATTTTTGTCTGAAATCAAACTTTACCGTGAAAAATATGAAGACAACACGAAAAAAATAGAAACATTAAGGTACGACGTTGAATGTTTTCGCAAGAAATATATAGAAAACATAAATGTGACATATCACATTGAGAATTTTGAAAACGTTGAAAATACGCTTTTTCAATACCCCAAACTGGAAGGTTTTCTAGCTTGTCTGAAGAAATGTTCCTTCGACAAGAATAATGTAAAAGAAATAATACAAATAATCAAAATTTCATACGATGAAGCCGTTGAAGCACAGAAAGACCTGAACAATTTTCTTACTTGTGGGCCATTTGATTTTACTGATAAAGAAGAGTTGTTAATTAAGAAATTAATTATTACCCCTGATAGTTTAAAAAAGTTAAGAAAATACCTTAAAGAAAAAAACATGAGACTGGCCTCTAAGGAGCTTAACAAAAAATGGATTACAAAAGAAAATCTTGTAGAAAAAGTAAAAAAACTATTTCAAGATAATTCTTTTGAACATGAAGATACCAAAACGCTTCTTATAAAAATAGCGTATCAAAACCAGTTACCGAAAAGTATTTTTAAGTCCGCAAAATTTACTGAAGAAATCTGTACTCACATAAAGAATATCCTAACGAAAAAAGTTCAGTTTTTACTAAGCAGAATTCAAGCTATAAAATCAATTCTGATTGATGAGAGTGACGAAATCAGAGAAGCATGGAAGTGGGGTAGAAGCGACGGTATAAAATACCACATGAAATTTTTAATGAGGCAACGTTTTTTACGGGAGATGTCTGTGAGAGCTTCTTTAGAGATGGCATTTTTTGATTGCCTTAATATCCTGCAGAGAGAACAATTTCAAGACTTTAATAAAAAACTAAACAATATTTTCACAGGGATAAATCTACGGAATGTTATTTCTCATGGTCACAGCGTTCTAGAGACAATTGGAGGGCTTCTTGACGAAGATGATTTCCCTTCTGAGTTAATCAATAAAATGTTAGACTTGGTAGCAGACGCTGAAGTCATAACAACCATGCAACAACTGATTCCTTGCTCGGGTACTTTAGAAAAAGACATTTTTATATCTTGGATTGAGACTAATGAAGATGAAGCTTTTTCAAAAAAGATGAAGATTATCAAAAGTTGCCCTCGGTGGACTTCTTATTTATTTTTGCTTCCTTTAATATAAAAAACAGCTACTTTCATTAATTCTGCAAGGATTTTCTTTTAATTTGCTTATTAATTATGGATACACAAAACTTTATGTATGCTGTATTTGTGCAAAGGTAAGATCACATGTATATGAAAATATAAGATACTAGAGTTATAAAGAGTTTAGAACTAAAATTTAGCCTTTTTACAATAATCAATCAACAGATTTTGAAAACCATGAACATCAGAATTATTTAAGATCTTAAATAAAATGTAAAGGGATAAGAGCTTCTGTGTAATTTGTGATACTAGTAAATATTAAGTGAAATAATCCTACATCAAAAAATTATATTCTTAGACATTGTACAGAATTGCTAGCTTAAAAAAACTCAAAGATATTATCTTCAAAATGTGCTACGAGAATATTTTAAATTTGAAACTCAAAAAAAGATCACTATTTGCTATATGTATATATATATATTATATATATATATATATATATATATATATATATATATATATATATATATATATATATATATATATATATATATATATATATATATATATATTAAAAAGAGATGAAATGTTACAAAAGTTGACCACATTTTTACTCTATCATATTTTTAAAAAAATATATTTATTTAGGAAAAGAAATTTTTGCTAGATATCAAAATACATTTATTTTCTATTATTATTCTGAAGTATCAAAGATTTCTAGATTTAAGTGGTGTTTAACACTTTTGTTTCAACGAAAATATCGATTTTTCAATTTTTGGTTTAAAATATTCTCTGGTACATCTCATATATATTAACAAAATTTTATGATTATATAATAATTAGAAAGGTATTAAAATATTGTTTTCGTAATCGGATCACTTTAAATTGTTTGTTTACAACAACTTCAATGCTTCAAAAGCATCAATGAATTTTAAAAACGACTCAAGAAAAAAAAAGAACAAGATGTAAATGAGAATGTTAAATAAAAAAAGAAAGGCTGCTTTGAAAACTAAATTCTGTAAATTTAAGGCTCAGTGAACGGGAAAAATATTTTGAATGATATTAACATTCTATAAATTTGAACTAATAATGTCAAATTTCGTTATTTATGCATTTTTAATGTACTAGAAATACTTAAAATAGATTAAAGTTAGTATTAGCTATAATAATGATATAAATATATATGCTTTGTATTTTACTCAATTTTACTCTAGAATTCTGCTTTAAGTTTATAGAAAATTTGAATAACTATAAAATAAGGAAATTAATTTGTTAAAAAAAAGGTGTTAGTTAATGCAACATATATCAAAATATTGAATGCATATAAAATTTTAACATTTTTAATCGTCTTTTAAATTTTTACTTCAATTTGGAATCTTAAAATTGGTTTACCCCAGTTTGTGTTTTTCGTATACATATCTGCATTCAAAATGTATTTGCTAAAAAACTCACACACATAAAATGACACATAAAATGACTGTTTATACATATTTAAATATTATATATTTAAGAGAAACAGGGATGGATTTTACAATAAACTAAATAGAATTTTTTTAATTAAAAGTAAAAGAATTCATGTTTGCTGGTCAATTTTTAAACATAAATTAGTTTTTTACTCAAGAAGCAAGAAATAATTTTAAAATTATAAAGAATAGTTTTGTGAACATAAAAAATATGAAGTAAAATATTAAAAATTGGTTGAGAAGAAATAGTTTTTAATTTATTGTTGTTTTTTCTTTCGTTTATTGAAAAAGAAATTTAAGTCTATTAAAGGAATTTTTTTCTTAAAATTCACACTTTTAATAAATTAATTTTACCGATTCCCCTTAAAAAATGTAATTAACATAAAAATTTAACTGTCAGAATTTTTAGTTATTTTATTGCTCAAAATATTGTACACTTTTTTATAAATGTTAGCAATTTTCAATTGAAATTGATGCATTTTATGTCTTTAAAATTATAAACTTTGACGTAAAAAGATATTCTTTTAAGGGAAAAAGATTTTTTATTTTTGAAATGTAACTGATAATTTTGCCTGTGTTAAAATTTCTACCAATAAAAAAGACATTAGTTCACTTCGTTGTTCTTCATAAGTTAGAGAACTATAATAATGCATGATCAAGGCATCGCTTAACACATGAGGTCTGTTACATACCATATCAGAAGATGGCTCTCTATTAGGATTGTTCATTTTTTCTACTTGCAGACTAGGACAGGGATGACGAACTTTTTGATTAGTGTGCCAGGTAATATTTTCAATATTTAATATAAATACTGAAATTTTTTTAATAAGAGATACGCTTGTTATATTGTCTATCAAGGCGAAAAATCCATTTACGCTATCAGCCACTTCATACGGTGGTGAAAACTTGTTTTTCATTTTAATAGCAACCATTTTTACGCTCAATACGCGGTGGTGACATGGTTATCACGAATTAGTTGAGTTTATGTATTTGTGTATTATGGTTTTAAAAAAATTTTTAAAAGGAAAAGATTACAGTCCATTATATAATTAAACAAGTGCGACACTAACAATATAAATACTGAAATTTTTTTAATATTTTCAATTGTTAAGTACGCAGTTTGTTATATTTCTTTTAAAAATCACCTTTAAAATCCTATAATGTAGATGAAAACGTTTCATTTTCAAAAATATTCTATATCATCTAGTCACAATAGGAGAATCACTGCTCTGATATAAAAGTTTCAAGTGACATTTATTTTTTAAAAAAAATTTGTGAGATGTGAAAACCTTACTTACCTTGTCACAATTTTAGGTGGTTAGATTTAGAAAATCAAATTGTTTGAATCAATATAGGAGACGATAGGAGACATCGGTCTTCTTATTCTGAAGAAATCATTCTCCCATATTTTGAAATATCAGTTTTGATGCATACCAACTTCATATCCCCTATATAATAATAGCCTAAGTTATCTGTACGTCTGTCCTCGATTTTATGAAGCGGTTGGACCTGGAATGGATAGAGGCATCCATAGTTACCAAAATTCAAAGAGAGTAATGTTTATCTTTTCCTAAACTATCTATCCGATTCTAAAATAAATTGGTATAAATATGCTTCATATCACAGCGAAAAATACTGCCTCCTTTAAAACGTTCGAAATCCACCCCTTCCCCTCTTTTCGAGCTTTTAATGCCATTATTTCAACTCCTATTGATAAATTTTATCGCCTGTTCTCAACCGGAGAACGGTTGAGAACAGGCGATTAAATTTATCAATTTATCACACATCAAATAGGTAAAAATAACGTTTGTTTCTAGCATTATGACGTCATTCCTTTAACCATCTCATTGAATCATTTCTTATTTTAAATTATTTAAATTATGCCTTATTTTCATACGTTTTATCATTGAACTTAGATATGACGTAAATAATTTTCTTTTATATTTGGCTTAAATAATAGATTAGATAAATATGCGATAATTTTAAATTCAATCATCGATTTTTTTTTGTTGCAAGATAATTCTCAGCCAAAAAACAAACCATTTTTTTTACCTGCCTCATAAGGTACTTTACAATTTTGGAAAATTAAAAATTTTACTGATCCCGTCATATGACGGGCTGTATGCTAGTACAAATATAAGATGCAAACCCTCAAACTAGGCAAAAACTTAAAATTCAGTTTGGATTCACGTGCTGCACCAAGAAAATCTGCATTAAATCTATCTTAACACGTTCACGCCGGGTTGATTTTCATTTGTTTTGCTGTGAGGTGGCGCTCAAATTAATGCCACACTTCATCTGGCGGCGCACGATTTTTGCCTGTTCAGACCGGCATTCGTGTTGTATGTGTGCTCAGTAGTACAGTGAAACCTTATTGTGCAAATTGTGTATTTCGTGCCGTTTTTTCATGCTGACCACAGATTTCTGCCAGTAAGTATAACTAGAAAAGTGGTTAGAATGTTTTTTTTTTTCCCTTATAAAAAATAGGTAACAGGGATATGGAAATGAGTGATTCTGGTGATTCTATAAATAGAAGCAGGAGAAAGGCATCAAGATTACGGATACTTTCTTCTTCTTCAGGCTAAGATTTTATTAATTTAAACAGTAAAGTGAACGAATGTTCCACGGAAGAAGAAGGTTTGAAGTCTAAATCAGTGAACAAGGATAACGATGAAGAATGGCAAAAAGTAACAGAAAGAACTTCAGTAATAAATGAGTTAAATGCGTTAAATTTTCATTATTTTAATTTTCAGAGTCTAATAGCGGATCAGCACCTCTTGAAATAAGACGACTTCCATCCTATGCATCAGCTTATCTAAGGTAGTTTTAATAAGTCGAATTAGTGCATGGTACTTTGCCTTTTCCTGTCTATTAAAATAAAAAACCCAATCATAGAGCTTACTGATAACACTCTGAAAATCTTCCTTTTAAAATTGCTTGTTATCGTCTGATTAGGAGATAGAATCTTTCACCTCATGGACTACTTGATTGGAAAACTTCGATACTCCTACCTCGCGTCAGAAATATCAACTTTTCATTGGTCGAAATCTTAAATTCGGATTGGTTGTGATTTGGCTGGTTCAATTTCATTAAAATCACTCTCGCACGGAACTTTAGAGTGAACGGATGTCCCTGGCAGCAATAAATATCGTGTTTTTCTGTCCCTAAACTCTCCTCTCTCTAATTTGTTAATGCCATCAAGTCACAAACGGATTCCATTTGATTTGGTTTGGTTTGGTTTGGAGCGCTACGGTCTGCTGTTTCATCAACGGGATTCGAACCCACGAACTTTGGTACCGAAGAGCAGCACTCTACCATTTGGCCATCGTTCGGTAACTCATGAATGGAAGTATGTGGTTAAGGAAACCAATTCCTGTAAAGGGCTCTTGTGCTTGTAAAGAAGAACTCCCGAATCCACCATTATCTTTCCTTTTTCCTATCTGTTTTATTTCTAGCTCGCTGCAATTCATGCTCAATGAAATAAACTCAGAAATGACTAGGACGACCCACAGATTTCTGCTAACCCATGTTTTGAAAGTATTAAAAAGGGAATAAGAGCTACTTCATAGAAGAATGTTTTCAGCTGTTGGTACGTTGTTACAAAATCTGTTATGAGCGGCTTTTTTTTTTTTTTTTTTTTTAAGTTTCACAAGTTGCTTATATAATTCTTGATATCCTGGTACATAAACTTTAAGATTACATTGAAATTTTAATCCACGCTCTGTCAAGATCATGACAAAGAAGATCTTGTACTATACTTACAGCAAATTTCAAGCCTTCGCGAATTAGCTAATAATAGCTGAACTTCACCTTTGACTTCGTCATTATCGGCTACCACATGCGATGTTATTAGAATATAGTTTTTTTGTTAATATATAATATTGTTTAATTAATACCCCCTCAGTAAGCCGCAATATCTATAATATTACCTTTTATTAGTAAAAATTTATCATCATCGCGAACTATATTGAAAATTTCATTGTGGAAATGCTTTAATTTGAACCTCAATTTTAGAACATTATTGAAATCATTTATTGCATCCTACGAACTGGTCACTTTAACACAAAATACAATCATACTGATGAATGAAATGCCGGGTTTAAGTTTAAGCACAACGAAATAAAGAAAAAGTTATTATAAAATTCAGGTATTCCCCGTAATTCCAGAATACAAAGTAAACAAGCCATGAAGCTTTAAAGATCAAGTCACTCACACATGTGTGGGCATAAACCCACAAAAATAGGGGGGGGGATTTGTACTAGGACAAAAAGTTTGTGTAAAAGAAGTATAGTGGTGAACCACGTTATTTGTAAATCGTGTAAAAAAATCGTAATTTTTTGCCCATTTCTTAAAAAAAGATTTTGGGTGATACAGCAACTTTTAACTTGACAGCAAATAACAACAGAGTCGGGTTATAAACAGCAGAAATAGGGATGGTCATAGTGGTAAAGGCTTTGAGAAAGCATATTTCAATAGGCCTTACATTTTGCATTGTTGAACTTACATTTAGTAAAATTTGTATTTCAGAAAATAACTCTTTGGTCTTTTCTTTCTGTTTCCGTACTATAAAATTTTTAAAGGACGGATTTC
Source organism: Pardosa pseudoannulata (assembly GCA_032207245.1). NCBI lineage: Eukaryota > Metazoa > Arthropoda > Arachnida > Araneae > Lycosidae > Pardosa > Pardosa pseudoannulata. The sequence goes on from CM063498.1 coordinate 34,257,546, forward strand.
CGTCTTGTAGACAAAAAAAAAAAAAAACTTGCAAGCGTTATCTTATCTAAATATATAATTGTAAGTTTTAGAACGTTTTAAATAAGATAGATTATATTTTTTTAGCAGCTGAAAGGTATGAAATACTTTAAATCAAGACTTGTTTCTCCTCTCATTCCTGCGGAAATTTGAATCAACGAACATTACAAAGCTTACATGTTTTGAGAATACAAAAGAAAACATCTTATATGTACACAACATGACTTCCAGGAACACCTTTTATATTATGTCTTTTCATCGTTTTGTATGATGTGTCATCAGAATTATCATTTGCACCTTATCTTCAACAAAGTAAATTTCGTCTCTCAAAGTAACCGTGTTCTCCGAGTAGTTTAAGAATTGCCACAGCATTAACATTCGTTATAACGAGACATTTTGATGCAGAAATATGTCGTTCTAAACAGAAATTGTACTCGAATATGATATTGCCTATACTTTACACCAGGCAGTGAAAAATCAAAATTATAATCCTCAGTTAATAAATTTTATTTGTTTTCTCGGACTTTAAATACATTATTTCGACTATTTAAAAAGCATTGTTTCTGTTAATATACGTTATATTGAAATTTTGATACCCCCAGAAGTATCGTATGTGAACTAACTATGAAGGCATTGTGACCACGAACATATTTTACGTGCCCCAGTCACCATATACGAGCACGACGGATCTCCGGTGCAAAACCCGCAGCCCTTCAGTTACGAGATTGTTACCTTTGCCGACTGAGCTACCGCGACTCTACGCATATAAGTTAAATGGATTACTGATAACACCTATCTTATCTAAGATTAGACTTTAATAAGTTCACATTAAATCAAAAATTTTCTTGTACTCGATTAGTTCTACCAACTATTTTCGGCGGGGGCAACTTTGCAATAATATCTGTTTTATCAATGATAGAACAGTCAGTTACTTGTGGAAACATAAAATTTCCCATCTATAAAGTATCGATGGATATAAAGTGGGTAAGGGAGAAATGAGACATGTCTCATCCATTCCTATGCACAACATTTCAATAAACCAGGCTACTATTAGACGCATGTTATTTTTAGGCTTAATTTAAGTCCTAATTTATTAAAAATATATTAAGTGTAAAAAACATCATAAACATTTATGTTAACATCAATGAATGAGATTGAAAACTTGCCTTCAAAATAAAGTAGTTATTTACTTTCGGTGTTGTAAAATAGTCTTGTCATTTAAACGCGGAGAACATTTCAATTAAAATGATTCATTGCAACAAGTATGAGGCTAATGGTACTCCATTCTGTGGAATATTCAAATATTAAAAACAATGCTTATGTTAGGAATAATTCCAGGTTTCCTATTCATCAATATTCTCCTTTGTGTATTCGACAGAAATAATGCTGGTATTAATGTGTTAGTAGAACACTGGAATACGTACGATTTCTTTTTCTTGAAAGCTTATTTTGTGTAATCTTATTTTTCAGAAAACATGGATATTCTTAAGTCTAAGAAAGTAATCTTTAAATAAGGATTAAATTCATATCCCTCGTGAGCAAATTATGGACAGTGTAAAACAGATTACAGTTTTTTTTTTATAAACAAATTCAATTTAATCATTAATTATAACTAGAAATAGCAAAAGAAATGTAACGAGAAACTAGAAATGTTAAAGAGGGTGAAAATAATAGCAGAGTAAAAAATGTACGTAAAAAATTTTAAGGATTAACTTACGGTATTCCATCGAATTTTATTTGTTTCGAAGTTTTGTAAGTCTTGAGCCACAATGTATGATTAATGTCTGTTTTAGTCCGTAAGTAAAGTTTAAAAACTTTACAAAAGTTGAACGATTTTTCTTTATTTCAGCAAGATTATTCCGAATAAAATTAAAAATTTTATCTATCACAATGCACTCATGCTAAATACTTAATCCGATATTCACAGACATGATCCAGAAAAATTTACTTGTCTCTCTTCCTTTCACTTCTTTAGTGTACGATTTTAGCAGTATGTCACAAATTATTTGCCTATTTAACGTTACACGTAAGTAACATTATTTACAATTACATGGTCGTTAACTGTATATTAGCTCTGACCATTTGTGGTAAAATTATACTTTAGTATAATTCTTCTAAAATTTTATATTCTAAGCAAAGTTTCGGTAGAGCTAATCGTCATCGTAATTTGCAATCGGTTAGAGCTAATCACCGTTTCATTACAATTTAATTAGTAATTGCCGATAGTCTTATTCATTATAATTAGGTATTAAAAGAAAATAATGACGAGAGTAGATTACTAAGATTTCAAATAAACATGCAAATTTATAAACAGAATATATCTCTGAAAAAAAAAAGTTAAAATTTTGTGTCCGTAATAATTAAAATGGAAGTTATGGCTAGTTTTATAAATTGACAGTGGCATACAATAAAATCTAAATTTTCTTAATATCCCGAGTGTTTACTACTATGTTTAGATATAAACTTTTTTTTTCTTCGTTACTCTGTTATTTCCGTCTATCATCCATATCTGTTTTTATTTCACTTTTATTATATTAGTTCATAGTCATTTTTCATTATTCCTTACCTTTAATTTCCACCTAACACTAGAGAAATTCTTAATTGTTCCTTTTGATCGCTACAGTCCGCTAATTAACTACTCGAGACCGGCTAATCTCCCACTAAAAAGTTGATTACGATCAGTTATGAACAAACATGGTAGCAGAGGGATTCGAATCCCCCCCCCCCTAAACGGTAGAAGCTCAATAGCAGTACCCTACCCCATTCGGCCATCGCTCTATAAACAAAAAAATGCATACGCAATGTGAGTTATAACAAATATTAAGAAGGTTCTATACAAATTGCTTTCTAACATGTCATATGATATCCCATATTCTGTATTTTTTTAATTAGTAATCCAAAATATTACAGGATGCAAAAAATTAGATCAAGAATTTTAACAATAGTTATGCAACAATTTATTAAGACTACAAAAGGTATAAATATTGCTAGACTGTGTAAATGTCTGTATGAAATCGTCCCTGCTTTTTTAAAAACTGAATAACAATTGCTTAATAAAAATGTAATTATAGGTAGTGTGCAAATGAGGAGAGTGGTGAAAGCAGCCAATATTGGGTATTCGAAGGAAAAGTTTGATTTATTAGAAATATTGAATGCATACTAAAAACAATTCATATTATCTTTCCAAAATAAAAAGGGCTTCCAGAATAACTAGTTTTTTCAGTCACTGCTATCTACATGAAACATGACTGCTATATAAGATGTAATCTTTTAAACTTCATACATATTTGCTTATGATCTACAAACTAAATTCAATGTTAATTATATTCTTTAGCAGAAATTGGTGTGAAAAGAAATGGCAATCATTTATATATGTTGTATAACCTTCAAAAGTATTTGACCTTTAACAGAGAAATTTTATATCAAGTTTCAGCTCATTGCACATGTGTCTTAGTAATGAAGTGTTGAAGAAATCAAATTAAATGAACTAAACCCTAATTTGCCCATTTCGTAAAGTTAAAATATATCTGGGCAAAGGAACAAAAATTTTCTAAATTTAAAAATAAAAAGATACTTCCAGCACTGGCCTCATATAAACTTCATACAAGGTCTTCAATTTCTTTACTAAAATTGTTGATAAATGATCACAGATCACTACCTACTGTTGCTCATATTTAATAAAAGCCTGTAAAACTTTTACCAATTGATAGTTATGCTTAGTTCATTTGAAAAATTTTAAATTCCTTTATCTAAAATTAAGAAAGGTTTGAGTACTTTGTACTCTTACATAAATTGACTTATATAAATAGTCACTATAGGAAAGACTGGAGAAAAGGCTTTGACTTATGAAAAACAATTTGATATTCTGCTTTTTAACCCTCTTGCTCATTTAAACCTCTTATGTTGCTCCTAATTCAAATAAAAGAAATTAAAATCCTTTTTCAATCTTTAGCAGTACTATCAGGACTCCAGGTATTGTAGCTTCAAATTTGATATAGTTTGGTAAAAGAAAAATTTCGTAAATTCAAATTATGTTTGTAAAAGTTATTCCAAATTACACTTTCAAATAGTATCCAACAGTTTATTTCAAATGTACCCATTTAATTTAATAAATTAAAAATTTTAATACCTTAGGCAGTATCCATGTATTTAGTGTAATTCAATGTTTAATCAGAAAAATTCAATACATTTAAACTCAAATGGACCTTTACCGCAAAACAGTCATAAGTCTACCTCTACAGCAAACCTACTAGTCATTTAAAAGTTTCCCAGTTTTTTAATTAACTATGAGAAAAATTTCAAGATGTTAAACTATATTATGTATATACGAATGCAAATTGCATGGAAATATCCATTTCAATCTAATAAAACCCATAATTATTTCATTACTATTTTAGATCTTAGAGTAAGTAACTTCTACACCCGACCCAGCTTTCGTCATACGGGGGATTAGATCTTAGAGTAAAAAAAAACTCATGATATGTTCGAAATACATTACCAAAGCTAGAAAAGCAATATTTAGATAAACTAAGAATAAAATGCAACACACATGCAAAAAGCTAAGAAAGTAATGGAACTAATTTTTATTTTACATTTTATGCAATGAATTCATAAGGAATTGGTTCCAAATACTGAGGCTCATTCAATTTGGTTCGTACAAAATGGGCCTCTCTTGGTTGAGCAGGCTGTCTTTTACAACTAACTTTAATTCCCTTCTCCTTGGCGATTCTTTTCTTCTCTTCATTTTCTTTCAACCTGTTCAAGAAATCTTGACGGCATTTAGAATGTTTGATGTGCTCAACTCGAACATTGATTCTTTTGGGGATGATGCGATTTCGGACTCTCTTGTTCACAATAACACCTACTGCATGGGGAGTAACATTGAAAACTCTTCCTGTTTTGCCATGGTAGTACTTGAAGGGCATGCCTTTCTGGAAAGCTCCATTTCCTTTAATGTCAACAATATCTCCTCGTTTATAAACTCTCAGAAATGTTGACAAGGGTTCAACACCATGATGACGGAATTTTCTTGAGAATAGGTATCTTGTACCTCGACGGTAACCTTTTGTGTTGACCATCTTTAAACTGCTGGATCAGGATCACCTAAAAGAAAAATAAAATGTATAAACTTTCTTATCAATTTAATAAAGTAACTGCATTGAATGAATTTTACTATATTTAAGAGCTTTAAATTATGAAACAAAGCACATAAAATATCAATTTAATTTAATTCTTTAAGCCATAAGTTCTTTAAAGCCATATCTACATTTCAAAGCTCACAATTACTCTAGTGATTCGATACTATTTAATTACTGGCATTTATTCCTTTTAGAGGAGGGATGAGGGAGTCACTTAACTGAAGGTCATAAAATATTCACATGTGCGAAATAATCACAAAAATTCACATGTACTGTAACAACGCCTGTCCCTTGGATGTCAAAATGGAATAATTATTTATTCAAAAAATTTCTTATTGAAAATTACATGCTCTAAAATTATCTTTACAATGCTTTATAAACTTACAAATTAAGTTAAGAATTACATCTTAATCATGTAACTTATTTTTTTATATAAAATCTACATCTTGTACATTGTTACTAAAGCTAAGACTACAGTAGTTACCTGTTTATTAAAAGTTTTGTTTGGAGCACTATAGTCTACTGTTTTGGAACACTATTAATGAGACTTAAGAATGGTTCATTTGGACAAACTCAATGTGTGCATTATATACTAAAATTTCTCTTTATCAGGTAATTACATGTAGGATTAATAAAGACAGGAATTCAAAGAAAATAAAGATAAATAGTATTATAAAAGTATTGTTATATGTATAAATAAGATTGCTCTTTTATATAACACACCCAGAAACTCTGAACTTAGTGCTAATTTTTCTACAAATACACAATTTTCATTTTACTTATTACACTGCTTTCAACATAAATGCTAAACTGAATTCCTCTTACATCTCACTTACACAGTCATAAAACACTACTTATAGAAAGAAAATACACAATCTTATCATACATGTAACACCACTAGGAAAAGTTTACAATGTATGTCTTCGAATTCAATGGTGACTAATCTCATAGTAGACAAATCCCACACATTACCAACAACTGGTAACAAAAGAAAGTATAAAGTATCTTTAGAATGACAATAAAAGTGTTTGAATAAATTCATTTGGTCTACATAGCATTTTGTTTACAATCTCGAAAGTAACTGGTACATATAATTTTAAGATGCACATTTGACAAAGATAATTTTTACCATTAAGGATATAATTTTTCTCAAATTACAGGGTGCTTGTTACATACAAATAAATACTGTTATTCTTCTATAATAAGGAGAGGTTAGTTTTTAATTGTAAATGAAGATGTCATTCTTATGTGGGTTTGGGAAAAGTTTATGAATTAAGCTATAACTTAATTTTATTTCTATTAAACAGCTCAGTATCTCCATTTTGTGACCTTAATTACAGACAGATCATAACAGGCCAATTAACTTACTGATTATATTAATAATTTACAGTACAGTGAAGTACACTTTAGAGAACATAGAAGTAATTACTTTCATGAAAGTTGTAATGCAACCTTTACGCATTGTCTCTTCAATAAATGTTTCTATTTTCTAATTTAGATTCTTTTACAGCTTTTGTCACAAAAAGTTCTTTATACTACACAACACATACCACAAATTTTAAATGTGTAATGACAAATAAACCTGAACAAATATAAAAAAAATTTCACCAGCAATGTATCAATGAATTTTCCTCAGTAGTAATAAGTAGCATTGGTGATTTTGCTAGCAAAAAGGCAATTTTACAAGGGCACTAGCAAAATGATAAAATGACACCAGAGTTCCGTTCTAGCTGATTTTCTAGAACAAAAATTAAGGACTTTCTAAGGACCAAAGTAACATTTTATAAGGACCTACTTGAAATACACTGCATAATGACAAAAGCCCTATTTCCCAAAGAACTTATTTTAATGATTATGAACTAGACAAGGCATGTTTCAATAAATGCCCTACAATATTTCAGATTCAAGTTTTTAAAAATGCCTAAAAATTAGTAATAAGATACATCTATTTGACAAAAACTAATTTTGAAAAATGTACATCTAAAGCTTTTTGAGTGATCAAACTAGAAATAAATTACGAATAAAATACATTATAAACTACTTTCTGAGGGTTTAAAAATTACTGATATAATATATGCATGTATATACCAGCTGATTATTACCCAACGTTGCTTGGGAGAGAAGAAAACTAGATTTTTCTATTACATTCCATGCAAGGAAAATAAAACTTCCATAAGTAACTGAAATATCTACAAACTCCCCATCCTCCATTCTTCATTTAATTAAAATCTGCAGGACTGTTAGCTACTAGGAAAGGGCAGCTGACTTTATACTTTAAACCTTTTCAGTATGCGAAAGATTATTTATTGGTCAAATAATAAGTAACTAAGAAAAAACTGATAAGAAATCATGTGATGACAGTGGATCGCGTTGGAGAAATTGATCACATTCTAATTTAAAAATTAAGGAGTATTTAACGACCCTTGACAAAAATTTAGTTTTAAGGGCCCTTAAAAATGAAAGCTAAAATTAAGGAATTCTTAACGACTTTTAACACATTACATGTGAGAATGTGTGATTACCCACTTGGCGTGCCAATTGTTATCTGCGGGAGCAAGTAATCTCCCTTTTGTGCAGTGTTTTATCAGCGGGAAAGGGAGATCACTATTTTTTCTTGGTATTCCGCCACTACACAACGTATTACAGCATTGCCAAGCCTTTACCCATAAAAGATGCATTACCCATATTGTTGCATATGTGTTAAGGAGAGTGGGAACCCTGGACAAAAACTAGGAAAATTGGCTAGGTTTAAAAAAATTAACAATAACTTCATACATAATACAATTGAGACTTGACTTAGAATATCAAATATTTTAATATTAATTCAGTAATTAAAAAAGATTTTTAGCAATCTAAGTAAAAGTAAACAATGTATTTCTGTAAATTTATGGCTAAATCCCAGTTTGGGGGACCTGCTGAACCCAGTTCAGTGGTCACGCCAAGCTTGGGGATATCGCCAAATTCTACAACCAAGTTTTCTGGTATTCATTGCTCTTCTTTTCCGACTCTTCTGCCACCCACAAAAAAAGGTAGGAGTGTCAATCAAAGCCTTATTTTCTTTAGAGTTTTAAATAATTGCTTTAAAACAATAACTGTTGTTTTCTTTCATGTTTTAAGCTAAATTTCTAAAAACAATTTGAACCGTACTTTATTACTTTATATTCAATAGTTTAAAAATAATTTCATTAAATAGCAACAGTATTTTATAAGTATAATCACCTCAATATAATCAAGTTATGTTTATATTTTGCTTAATTTGTACCTGAAATTCCTCACTGTTTAGTACAAAGCATGTTTAAATACATTAAAAACTCAAATTTAAATTAGTAAAATTTCAAACCTTATTAATAATCAAGCTTTAAAATCAGGTATAAAGTTAATACAAAACGAAGTACAAATTGTAAACACCACTTGTACAAAAATATAGCCAAAACCACGGCAGGCAGCCCAGGAACTGGAATTCTACCCAATTACTATTACTACATATTAACATTATCATTTTTTCTTTTACTTTTAGGTGACTAAGGCTTTTATATTTAATTTTATTTTTTAATTTTATTGAAATTAAAAAAAAACATAGGGATAAAATAAAATGAATACAGTGAAGAGAGGATAAGGGTAGTTTGCATCACATTACAAATTACAAATATGAGAATTTTTTTTAATTTCTTACAAAGATGTTTTATGCTTTAGAAATTCCTTTTACTGTTGTAGAAAGCAAATCATTTAATACTTGATCCATCTTTTCATTAAATATTGAATGTCACCTTGATATGGCTGAAGAATTCCAAATAGAACATTTGCTTTATCAAGAATATAAGTCAATTAGGTTAACAGAAGAAAACTGATCCTAAAGGGATGATTGAGAGCCAAAAGAATTCCCCCATATAATTTTATGGACTTGCAAATTCTACAACCAAGTTTTCTGGTATTCATTGCTCTTCTTTTCCGACTCTTCTGCCACCCGCAAAAAAAGGTAGGAGTGTCAAAGCCTTATTTCTTTAGAGTTTTAAATAATTGCTTTAAAACAATAACTGTTGTTTTCTTTCATGTTTTAAGCTAAATTTCTAAAAACAATTTGAACCGTACTTTATTACTTTATATTCAATAGTTTAAAAATAATTTCATTAAATAGCAACAGTATTTTATATGTATAATCACCTCAATATAATCAAGTTATGTTTATATTTTGCTTAATTTGTACCTGAAATTCCTCACTGTTTAGTTCAATAAACAGTACAAAGCATGTTTAAATACATTAAAAACTCAAATTTAAAATTGTGTTCACCTTAGCAAAATTTCAAACCTTATTTTGTTCAAAATAAGCTTTAAAATCAGGTATAAAGTTAACACAAAACGAAGTACAAATTGTAAACACCACTTGTACAAAAATATAGCCAAAACCACAGCAGGCGGCCCAGGAACTGGAATTCTACCCAATTACTATTACTACATATTAACATTATCATTTTTTCTTTTACTTTTAAGTGACTAAGGCTTTTATATTTAATTTTATTTTTTAATTTTATTGAAAGTAAAAAAAAAACATAGGGATAAAATAAAATGAATACAGTGAAGAGAGGATAAGGGTAGTTTGTATCACAAATTACAAATATGAGAAATTTTTTTAATTTCTTGCAAAGATGTTTTATGCTTTAGAAATTCCTTTTACTGTTGTAGAAAGCAAATCATTTAATACTTGATCCATCTTTTCATTAAATATTGAATGACACCTTGATATGGCTGAAGAATCCCAAATAGAACATTTGCTTTATCAAGAATATAAGTCAATTAGGTTAACAGAAGAAAACTGATCCTAAAGGGATGATTGAGAGCCAAAAGAATTCCCCCATATAATTTTATGGACTTCTATATAATACAGAATGCAAAAACAAACTACCTTTTGGAAAGAGAAGGGGAAAAAACTGAAATCATTTCTACAACCAATAAATGTTTAGGTATGAAAGTATGCTAAACACATTTTAAATTAAATTTTCACCAGGCAGATTACTAATTACTAAAATTATTTTTAAATTAAAAAAAGCATTAATTTTTTTAATTGATTAGGCAAGTATGCAAAGGTTACATATACATTTCTATATTCAATGAAATTATATTTTTAACTGCAAGTTTGACTCCATGACCTTCAACTACGCATTCCTAAAAATGGTGCATTACCCATATTTTTATATGTGAAATTGCTGAATATTAAACTTTAGATATTGTCATACCATCAGCATTGTAGCTGTACGAAATATACAGTTGATGTAGAAAGATGGTAAAATGCGAATGTCTTAACAGAAATCCCACGTGTTACATGTTTATAATACAAAACAAAAAAAATTTTTTTGAACGTTTCCAGATATTGAAAAGAAAATTAGTGCAAGTGTGTTTAAATGCTTGAAAATGGTAAACACTTGTCAACAAGGAAAACATTGTGTGGCAATCCTGTAGAAATATAAGAATCATTCCTATTAACATTGATGATGACAATTTGACTATTCTGGAAGACCAAGAGAAAATTAGTGAAAATTCAGTTCTCAAGCCATTTAAGATGACAACGATAAATATCCATAAAAACAATACAAATGCAATAAAAAGAATAAACTAAGTATTAAAATAGTAAAAAACAGAATAGATTAAACTTATACATAGATTGTACTAATTTTTTTAATTTGCAAATGTAGAGAACAATTTTTAAAATCAAGCAGAAATTTGAAAAAAATACATACTTTATAAAAGTAATGAAAATGAAACAATAAGCATAAACAGTATTCAGATGCTTAAAACTATAAAAAAAATTATATCCACAATTGTAGTCTTAACCTTGTATTGCCATAAGCAAGAAAACTAAATTTAACAATGATAAATATGGATAACACTGCAGTGTAGGAAGGTACCCTACACTGCACTGAAGCCAAGACCTTTTAGAACACAGAATAGAATACAAATACTGTACTGTATTAGATCACAATTAAATATATAAGAAACCTTATCTATATCACTGATGACTCATGTGCAATTGCTACCAAAATCTTAATGGATTAAAAAAAAGTTATGCATAATTAGATAAATTTCCAATGCCTATTTAAGTTCATTAATTTTTTTAAACTTCCCTTTACTTTTACATATCTTATTGTTACGAGGAAGAAGTAGGGGAGACCGGGTAAAATGGACCATCCCTTATTATTTATTTTATTTATTATTTTTAATGTTTAATACTCTGATACATAGATGACAGCACTGCAGTGTTGAAAATGAATGTAATTGTGTGTTTAGCTGACAATTTAGCCATTTTATTCTAGAAAGTTGATTTGTGGTAGTCAGAAGTAAATATTTTCATCATAATATATCTTCTCTTCATTTAAGAATTGTGATTTGGAGGATTTAACTTCTCACAATAAAGAGCTAAGATGATGTGTTATTATATTTAATGTAGCTAAAACAATTTAATATAAGATTAGTTCTTGTTTTCTGACACTTTTTGTCAGAATTACACATGGGATAAAATGGACCACCAGAACCAGAGGTAAAATGGACCATGGGGTCCATTTTCCAGGTTGTTGTTTTTTTTATTTCTGTAATGCTTTCTAAATTGATTTTATGTGTGATACTTTAAAAAACATGCAGGATTTAAAGTAACAGATATATGCTTAATTTACAACCAAGCACAGGTAATCAGCAACCAAATAAATCACAATCAGTACAAAGTGAAAATCATCAGTTGAAAACAATATCACCTTTTGAATTACGCCCTTTGGCAAAAGCTAGTATAAGCAAGACAACAAAGAAACGAAAGAAGGGTTCATCAAAAATTCTGATACATCAGTGAAAACAATGATTGAAAAAATGTCAAAGAGAAGGAAGAGAAAAAATTAAAACAGAAAAATGCTGCTTTAATTAAAAATAGGAAGAATTTAGAAAAATGTTAGTCGTAACTAAGAAGAAAAATGATAAAACTGTGAATTTTAAAGCAAATAAAGAAAATTTATGTGGATCAGAAAGGTTTGAGTGACTCGAAAAATATGTCTTTTTATAATGATACTTAACACAGTGATAAAGAAAGCAATTTAGAGCATGATGCTAATTCTAATAATGAATTAAAAGTTGGCCAGAATGTTTTGGTTAAATTTTTGACAAAAAAGAAAGTGGTTCATTTGGTTGGTTTAATAACAGGAAAAAATTATGAAGATTACGCTTTTGTGAAATTTATAAGGCAAAAACCTAATCAAAATGTGTTCATTTTCCCTGACAATGTTGATGAATCGCTCGGAAATGTTCAAGATATTGTGACGAGTTTCCCAGATCTTACTGCTTCTCAAGAAAATAGACTATCAGTAACACACAAATCTTTTGGTGTATCATTCATTAACTTCAATATTCGCTAATATTATGCTTTATGTGTACAGATTGAAGTGATAGAAAATAAATATAATACACTTTATGTTTTGTAGTATTAAATAATGTACTACATTTAAGTTATCTGTAGAATTTTTTTGTGGTCCATTTTACCCCGTGCCATAAACCATTTTACCCCGGGGTCAGGGTAAAATAGTCTACTTTGTCACTTGCTATTAAAAAAATTATAATAATTGGTTTTGACTGAGTGTGATATAAAACCTAATATATAGGCAATGTGCATATATATTTTCAGATTCAAAAAATCATTAGTTAAAGAGCAAATACTCAAAATTCACAAAAGCAGACCATTTTACCCCGGTTTCCCCTAAATATGAGAGAAGAAGCCTGGAAAAACTTGTTGCATTTTTTCCCTCGACATTAGAAGGTACCAATATAAACATCAGCCAAAAAGCTACTAAGACACATTTGGAGCTTAGCTTAATTTAATCTTAGAGATATTCAATATCTTAGAGCAATATTAATTGCCACTCACTGGTGAGTCATCAGATGGTAAAATGCTAGATTATAATATTAATTGAAGTAAATTAAGCATTAAATGTTGATATAAATAATAATGATCTTGATAACTACCTATTGGTAAGATTTTTTGGTTACACAATGTTTTGGGTAATTAACACTAAATATAGTTATTTAAATTTAATAGTGATGAGATTCTAATAGGCTTAATGACATTCGGACAAATTTTCATATATGAATCCCAATCAGATAGATCAGAAAAATCAGAGGCAGTCACGGAATCAATTCAATAGGAACATAAAAACTTCATAAGCAACCGAAACTAATTATATTAATACAGAAATAATAGAATGATTTGTTATGTGTATTACACGCTACTGAAATAAGCTAACAATGTAATTCAAAGCAATTACAATGATAATGTAATTCGAATAGCAACATAAAAACTAAAAACGATTATTACCAAATTCAAAAACAACATTCTGTAATTCAATAATTCGCAGGAAAGTAAAAATTACAATTTAAGAGTCAATTACACAGAAACATTTGTCACGTGGAATGATACAAGATATTAACTACTAACACTACTTCCAAGTTTTTACTACTTATACTAGCTTAAACATATTTATAATAACAAAAATATTATATATGCTACTTATATGAAAAGCATAATACTGAACTTAAAAACTATTTTCATTTCATGAGATAATTATGGCGGAATGGTAACGCACCATTTGAATAAAAATTATGAACATGACATGGAACAAATTAATCATCAGATTTGAAAATAATAAAAATTACATTTACGACATTTGTATGGCAAAGAAAGAAGTACATAAATAAAATAAATTACTTAATTCAACTTTATAATAATTTACAAGATCACTTACCACGTTGCGATTAACGCCGCAGCAGGGAATGAGGTCTTGAGTTGAGTAGTTGAGTTACTAACTACACGTTGTTGCCACACATAATAAAATCAGAAATAATATTTAAAATAAAATTAAATTTGTATTTTTCTGTACAGAGTTGTAATGAAGAAATGAAAGTAATTTTAAAGGAACTGACAACACATATATAAAAAACCATTTCAAATCTAAGAATAATAATGAACATCTTTAACCAATTTTTTTCTGTAATCTAAAGATTTAGGGCCGATCCCACCAAAGTCGTTTAACGGCTAACTACGATTAAGCACGATTAACCCTGGCGCCAGCCAATGAGGGAACGCAATTCTCCCTTTAAAACCGAGATTAAAACCGCAGATAGCGTTTTAAACGACTTTGGTGGGATCGGCCCCTTACTTGCATTGTTTGGCGTTTGGTTTTTCACTTCAGAAACTATTCAATAAAGTTAAAATAGTACAACAGCAAATTCCTTAACTGCATTTAGAACTAAAAATAAAATTAACCTTCAGGATGATGATTGAGCAGAATTTCCTGGGATAATCCTCAGATTTCTAACGATGAACATGAATTTGACAATTAGCAAGAAAAAATAAAAACATTAAGTGGAAAAGGATAGAAAACAAGTATCTGTGAATACAGAACAGAACAAATAAATAGGGAATAGGAAGTTTAGGCAACAAGTTTTGCAAATAAGCTTTGCGATTAGTAAGATAAAACTTAAAACCATATAATTCCCTTTAATTAAATTTAATCAGTAGGTACAAGTACGGTAAATAAGTTCAATTCGAACGGATAAAATCTAGTGAGAAAGAAGATAAATTTCTGCATTAGAGGAAAAATACGCTTATATTGCATATTTGCTGCTTTAGTTTCGACCGAACGGGTCTACTTATAGGTACCGCCACTTAAAGGCAGCAGCATCGACGACTTCCTCAAGCTACATGCTAAATGAGCTCAAAAACCTAGAGAAGAACAGAACTGGAGCACTCACAAAAGCTCAAAAATAGTACTAGTATCACCACCCAAAATACGTCTCGCATAAGGCATGGCCCCTACTTTCGATGGGTAGACAAACTGAGAACCTAGCATGCTTATGTACTAAACACTGCTGATTTCAATTCAGGTTAACTACCTAACCAGGACATATACTTCGCACTCCAGGACCCTTAGATCTCGAAAGCGGATATTGGCCTAGTAAGATAAAAATAAGTAAACTAAAAATAAGTAAAAATAACTAAAAATAAGATCAGTCCTACTTTTGGGACATTAGCTAAGAGACTCATTTGGACTTGTGGCATTAAATTTTAGTAGGTTTCCTCCCCCAAAACATTTTAGCTTAATTTTTTCAATCGACAAAGGAATGATAATGCAATATGCCATAATTCAGACGAATAAAATAATTTGATCTTGCATTTAACTCAAGACATCTAGATTCAACAAGTTGTTATTATTTGTACATCTGTATACTTTTTAGAAGAGCATCTCTGCGAGAAAATTGCGATTTGTTATTGTATAGATCCTACCATTACAACGTTGCCAAAAGCAAATCTAATATATTGTGCTACTCAGCTTGTGAAAAAAGTAACTTTCATATTAGTCAGTTCAATATTTAGATAAAAAAAATTTAACCTTTAAGTACCCCTACTTTAGTAGAAATAAGTTAAACAACAAGCCTACCTAAAACGGAACAATGATAAATAATAGGTATTAGGGCTGATCCCACCAAAGTCATTTAACAGCTAACTACGATTAGTCACGATTAAGCCTGGCGCTAACCAATGGGGGGACGCAATTCCCCTTTTAAACCGAGATTAATCGAGGATAGAGTTAAACGACTTTGGTGGGATCGGCACTTAGTGTATCACGCACCAAGTTTGGAATCTGATTGAAGTAAGATATACTACTGATTCTGCTTATTTACTTACAATATGAACATTTACGAATTTCCTTAAAGTGTTCTCAGCACCGCAAAAATGTCTACTCATAATTTCAACCCCCTTACTTTTAGATAGTTTTTAATCATTGATTAGATTATCTCTTCTTTCCCTCTGGCCGGTCTCACGAATGTCGTTTAACGGCTAACTGTGATTAATCTTTCTTTAAAGGGAGAATTTCGTCTCGCTATTGGTTGGTGCCATGGGTTTATAGGGATTAGCTGTTAAACGACTTTGGTGAGATCGGCCCTTACGATTTCAAAACCGGGTCACCACCGGTCATATTCGATTATTTTTTAATTCATTATTAACCTATAGTAGAAATATTTCTACAGATGAACGGTTTTTATTGAAAGATTTCTTTGAACAAACTGTATCCCGTCACAGAACAGAAAATTTTCTTCACCAAGATATTTTTTCCTTATTTTGATAATTATGAAGGCTAAATAATTAGATTTGCTTTCAAAAACTTGCATACCGAAATTTTCTGGAAATTATTTAAAATTTAATAAATTTTTCTCTCTTGTTCCAAAATTTGAATCATATATAATTCTAAAGAATTTTCCATTTTGTCAGGTGATTAAGTTTGGTTAAAGAAGTCTCTCATTGCCAGCCGCCCATCGCTAAAA
This sequence comes from Pardosa pseudoannulata, assembly GCA_032207245.1. NCBI lineage: Eukaryota > Metazoa > Arthropoda > Arachnida > Araneae > Lycosidae > Pardosa > Pardosa pseudoannulata. The sequence continues at coordinate 34,274,051 of CM063498.1, forward strand.
ATATTTTCCCCACATGTTCACTCTGGTCTAAAAGCATCCAAAATGGCTGAAACTTGGAACTTTTCAAGTATCAAAATTTGACAAAAAAATACCGATGAGATATTTTTAAATACAACTGAGCAAATTTTAGAACGTTACTCCAAATAGCCTACCACTTCTGTTGTTTTTATTTATTTTTGTTTTGTTTGTTTGTCCACTGTACGAAATTACGGCAATGCGAGCGCATACTCCATGGTCTTCTCGATGCACTCGCAGCAAACGTAAGGTATTGACTGTAATCTCCAGAAGAGGCGCCATAATCAGAAAGACTATAGAGCAATTTGTCGCAACGTCACGAACTACTATAAAGCCCTTCCCATTCATTTTCAGGTTTACAACAACCAATAGACTAACAATACACTGTCTTTTCTTTTGAAACTAAAGCCAGAATTGTCATAAATTGAGATTTGCCCTACTGCGTGAAATCGTCTTATAGACTCTCAGACACTCACTGGAGTCTGTGATGCTATGATTGAGAGCTAAAGCAGATCAATGTATTTCTGTAATTTTAATGTTTATTAAGGCATCTGTACACCTTTAAAACGTGAATTTCGAGCAAAATATCAATTTTTAAATTTTATTATATTATTAAAATCTAATATGTTATCTATACATAACCGCTTGAATTTTGCCTCTATCTCATTTAGAACCAGAGTTATAGCATTTTTAATGAAAGTCCAAAGTCAATTTTAATATTGGAAGTGCTTTTTTGTAAACCGGAAGTCGCCTGAAAAGTTTTATTCTCTTGTCAATTTCAACAAAATCTTTTGATATAATTAAAATGTTATTAAACTTGGACCAAATAATTCATGCTTAAAGGTATTATTGTTTTTTAAAGTATCTGGTAACAGCATTTTCTTGAATTTAGCATCTGAATCTCGCAATGAATTTACGAAAATATTGTCAAATTTTCTTGTATTTCCGAAATTTTGCAGTTACATTGTTCTTATTTTTATACTTATTTCAAATGAAAAGTTTTATTTTAATATTTTAAAATGCCTAATTCTGTATGCAGAACACCTCAAATACAGTTTCACGACAAAAAAAATTTATCAAAGCCGGTCAATCTAACAATAGTGTTGAATATATTCCAATTACAGTTAGCTAGCTAGCTCCTCAGACTATGACGACTCCATCCAATTTTATTAATGGTTTTAAATCCTGCTTTATCAGTTCTAACTATAGTTAATTTCTGATCCTGTGCACATAACTTTGAAGTGGATTTAGATCATAGTAAAATATATGATGCTACTCTCCACTTCACCCCGAAATTTACTGAAGAACTAAAGAGCACTTACAAAAAAAAAATATTGAATTTAAAACGAGAGGGGTTAAGGTTCATAAATCTGGTTGTTTTTTTTGGGGGGGAGGATATTAAGATACATATTTTGAAATTCTTGCATAAAACATTCTGACTTTTCTCAAAATAGCATTTTTTGTCCATTTTGATCACTCATCATAACATGACATATCTCAATAAACTAAAATTCATAGGATTTGAAATTTTAAATGTATATTACATAAATATGTAGAAATGAAACTGACTACTATCAAGATTAATACAGACTAACTGCAATTTACAGCCCTTGAATTTATAGAACGCGTGAAATTTCCGGGAACTTTCGTAAGGTGTTGTTCTCAAATTCCCATAGATTCGCGGATATGTTTATAATCACAATAATAAAAGTCTATTACATAGAGAATATACTTTGAAACATTAAGTAAGTCATAAAATAATGATATAATTATTCATTTTGAAATTATAGTGATTTTTATAGGGTCTAACTTATATTACCTACTTAAAAACAGTAGTTTACTCTTTGCAAAATAAAGCCCAAGAATATATTGCAAGCATTCAGAAAGAAAATAACCAGTATCTTACAAAGAAAAAAAAAGGCGGGCTATAAATAATAGGTGTATATTAAGGCATTATAAGTGTTTACATACAGTTTTTCTAATATTTTAAGTTGTTTTTTCATTTTTCTCAAAATTGATTTTTTCGGGATTTTGTTTACCGCAAAACATGATAACTCAAAAATATTTAGCCCAAATGCTTAGATATTTTAAGTGCGTGTTATATAATTATATATTCAGGGAATAGACTACAACTGTGGCTCCAGATTAATTACTTTGAGATTTAGAGCCGTTTAATTCTTGACTTCCATGAAAATTTTGAGAAATTTTCAATGTTAATGTAAACAAGTTCCTATAACTTCACAAATATACTTGTGATCACCATGATTGTAGTCTATTCCCTGAAATATATAATAAGAAACATTATCCAATTTACAAAACAGTGATTACATGATTTAATTTGGAGTTATCGTGTTTTGCGTAATGCCTAATTTTAGGGCAAATTTCACCCTATTTTTCTCTATAAAATATGAAAATATTATTCAAAAACAATATAGCCTGCATTTTTTATAGTTTTAAGTTATAATTCATCATAAAATTAACATTAAAAAGAAAAATTTCAAATATTTCAAAAAATCACCTCCGAAGGTATACAGATGCCTTAAATGTGTGTCGTGAATATTCATAGCCTTCATCATTCATCTGAACATGCATTGGGTCTACTTTAATGTGTTCTCGATTCTATGAGTATGGTATCCTCCCATGATGTACGAGCACCGAAAAATCTTTAAATGTAATTTATCCCAGTATCTAAAAGTTTTAACTTCGAAGAGATAAGATATTGTTAGATGTTGAGGAAATTGTTTTAAACTTTCCCTAGTTGGACATTATGTCACATGTAATAAATTTAAAGGGACACATCACCTTTAAGCATTTAATTTTTTTTTTTTTACACTTTTTAAATATCTGCGCATTTTGAAATTGTTTAAAAGAAAATATTTGGATTAATAATTTGGATAAATGGAAATATTTGGATTAAAACTTGTAAAAATGTGCAATCTTTGCTTTAAATATCATATCTTTTTAAAAATATATATTAGAAAAAAGTAAATTGGTGATTTTCCAACATGTGCGAACTGTAAATAAAAGCTATTGCACATATTCATCTCAAATAAATACATTACAGGTTTAAAAGGACTTTTTTCGTTGTTGTTTATTTCACTGAATAATTATAGTGCTGGAAATGGAATTTTTAAAGATTTTTTTACTTTTTAGAAAATTTCGTCCCCAGGTATAATATTTCTGATACTTTTCAAAAACTTAAATAGGTGGAGAATGATATTTAATAATTATTATTTACAAAAAAGAAAAAATTATTACTGTAGAATCTCGGTATAACGACCCTCTGTGGGACCAACATCATATGGTCGTTGTAACGGAAGGCTGTTGTAACGAATTGAAAAAATAATAAAAAAAAAATTGAGCAAAGAAATTATGCAACAGTACATACCTAGAAAACACTTCTATTTATTTGTATTTCCATTACTGAATTTTTGAAAAAAAGTCTTTGATTGACGCCTGTTTCAAGTTCATTTGGGAATTTTTCATTATCACTGATTTCATATCCGTTAGATTTTGAAGGAAATCTTCAGAATTAAATTGTCCTTCAAGATATTGACGAAAGGCATTGATTGGCTTCTTTTTCATTCACTTTTTTAAAAGCTTGGACGATTTCTTCTCCGCCTTCGGAATCGCAGATTTCTTTATTTCCGGTAATACGGGCAATAAAATCGTCCTCATTCAAATTTTCTCCACAGCACTGTAAAGTTTCGTCTACCGCAACAAACTCATTTAAAGATATTTGAAGATTTAGTTCTCCCCTTTTCGTCACGCCACCTCCCCTCCTTTAAGCAAACACAAAGAGAGGAGTAGAGGTTTCTTGAAGTTACACCACAGTACAATAATTTTGGAATAGCCCACTTGCTCCTGAGTTCTGCGGACTAAAATTGGCGGTCGTTCTAACGAAAAATAATACGCTTGGTGTCGTTGTAATGATTGAAAATTAACATTATTTCTATGGTAAAATAATTGGGACTTTTTAAGATGGTCGTTCTAACGAAGGGGTCGTTGTATCGTGGGGTCGTTAAAATGAGGTTCTACTGTATTTACTTAAATAGGTGGAGAATGATATCTAATAATTATTGTTTATAAAAACGCAAAAATTATTGTTTCCAAAAACTTAAATAGGCGGAGAATGAAATGTAATAATTATTATATACAAAAAAATTATAAAATAATCCAGAAACTTAAGTAGGTGGAGAAAGCTATCTAATAATTATTGTTTACAAAAAAGCAAAGATTATTATTTACAAAAATTTAAATAGGTGCAGAATGATAACTGTTCGGTACTTATCGACGTTCCTCCCACCCCTTAAACGCAATGGTTGTGTCCAGCACGTCCCTTTCCTCCTTTTTTGTATTGTAACCAGAGCGTTCGGACCCCGTCTAGGAAGGTCGAACCGTTCGTTGTCCGCGTCTCCCATGAGATTGCTTCTTTAGAGCCCACTGCTCTTATATATCCCCTGATATATATTTTTATTGTCAGAGCCCATGCTATTATATGACCCATGTCATATTTCTTTTAATTAAAGATTTTGTTAAGTTTTTAAATACAGTCCACTTTATTATCGTCCTCAACAATAACTTATAAATATTGTTTAAAAAATCAAAAACTATTAATTTAACTCATTTTCTGTTGGTACAAGTCTGCACAGTGTGTCATAAAAATAAAAGTTTTTTAAAACAAGTTCTAACTTTTTTTCTACTCACTAAAGTCCTAATTTTTCTAATTAATTAATTTTTTAATCTTTTTTAAGTTTTAGTTTTTTAAAAACAAAATAAATTCAACAAAACTAATTAATTAAAAATAGAGGACAAATACTTAAAATCCCATATATTTATAATACTAATTAAAAAAAAATTTGATAAAGCAAAAAAAATAAGATAATATTTTCTATTTAAAGTTTCTTAAAAGTGATATTTCCCTTTAAGGCTCAGTTTTACAATATATTAAAAAGTTGACAAAAATTTAAACTTGGGGTTATTCAGGATTTTTTTTTTATAGTTTCTGATACTTTCTTGATGAAATTAGAATCAGTTAATAAAATTCAATCCTTAAACTTATCTGCTATATTTCTAAAGACAATATACAAAAAAACTAAACAAACTTTTTAAAAAAGACAAAAAGAGTAACATTTCAAAATTAGAAACTAAAATTAAATTAATCTTTTGAAAAAAAAATTAATTTTCAATTTTTTTCAGATTAACTAATTGGGTTTATCATTCGTTTCGTAATAACCAAAAATAACCTTTAGAAAACTGATAACAAAACGAAATGTTTGAGATGCTGTATCTTTTTTATTATTAAAATAAATCAGACTTAGCCGCATTGGAAATTCATCTTAAGCCAGCGGACCGCAGGTACTACTGAAAAATAGGGTACCCCTCGACAAATTTGGCGAAATTATTGGCAATGTTTACTATAACACCAAGGTATTTTATCCGAACAACATTGTATCCCTTGCTATTTGGGCGACTTTAATTGATGTAGATTGCGCCATTGTAACAGAATTATATACATTTTCTTAATTAACCAAAGCCACTGAGAAAGCGGGCATTTACTCTTATGGGCAATTAATCCCTTAACAGTTTACAAAGCCAACAGCTCCAAATTATTAAAAATTAGCAATAGGGAACCTTTAATGGCTCATTATATCTAATATTTTTAAGCATTACGCACATTTAATATATAAGAAATGGGTTCCACAAGAAGAGCTGAATACAAATATTATATAAATTAAAATATAGATACAGATTGTTTAGATCAGGAGAAAATGTTAGGCTACCATGCTCAGAGCTTTATCGCCAAGTTGGCGGGGGCAGCCTGTTCTTCAGTCAAGCCCGGTCTATAGGTCCCTCTCTCATTAGCCCTGAATACACACACACACACACACAAAAAAAAAAAAAAAAAAAAAAAAAAAAAAAAAACAAAAAAAAATTAGATCGTAGCACACCACACCAAACTTTTGAAAGAAAGTAGTAGAAAATATTAAGAATTTTAAAATATATAAATTCAAATAAAATGGGAAAAAATGGACACTTAAGAAATGATAAATAATATTTTATTTACTTCTGACATTCTTCTAAGTATTGATTCAGTGAATCACAGCTTGAATGACACTTAAGTAAAACGTATTCACCAAGAATATGAATTTATACAGAAAATATTTCGTGAGATGTACAAACGTGTATTCTAACTGAAGTTTTAACAATAGACAACAACAACAAAAAAAAATGTACAGAAACTGAAAACCAAATAATAACAGGCAAACAATTTATTCCATTTTTAGCATTAATGATGAATAGTAAACAAAATATTACCCCGAGTACATTTAAACGAGACAATAAGTACGCTTTAGATGGAAAGTATCCATTTCTTTTGCTGTGGACGGTGGTCACAGTTAATGTTTATCTATCAATACAGAAAAGTGTTTTAGTAGACAAATTTTCAACAAACTTTATTAGCTTTTTTTTTAAAATGAACTCACACTGTTTGTCTTTCTAGGTCTAAATCTTGTAATTAATTCTTCACTAACACCTCGATGTAAAATTTTGAATACTAATATATTTTATATACAATACAGGAATCAATCATAACATTACATAATCATAGATATATTAATTCATTTTCAAAAGCATAAATTTTCTTTCTAACTTATTCACTAGTGGATCATTGGTAAAATGCTAGATTTCTGCACTGGAAGCCTGGGCTCGATTCCACCTAAATAATAATTCCACCTAATAATTCACTCCACACATTTTTATGCAGGCTCTCTGTATATTCTCAAGCTCTTTTTACAAAGTCGATCACAGGCTGAAATCAGCATGCAAAATCGATCTCGACAAGGTAAACATACGTAGAATATAGAAGTACAGAATAACAGTTGCATGGCTACAGGCAAAAGTGATTCTTGCAATTAATTATATAGTAAATACACTATATATACATTATTTAGTTAAATTTGTTTTTTTTTTATAAACACAAGCTATTAGCACAAAATGATTCTATTTATTTTTAATATATAATATTAAAAATGAATAGAATCGTATTTGATGCATCAAATACGATTACGATTCGATCAAATGTAATATCGCTTCCTGTAGCTAATGAAGTGCTGCCATCAATGAGTTAGCACCAGCAGTAAATCACTTTAAGGTATCTTAGAGGTTTGAAACGTTAAAAAAAATCGAAAAAATTTTTATAACTCATTATATTTCTTCATTTATTTCGGAACATATAAAAAAAACCGCTTTTATATATGGCATATCCGGAGTTGGTTTATTATAATCTGGAAATATGATGTGTAACCTGTGTAAAGTTTACTGAAAAATGGCTTGAACTTCAAACTTCACAAGCCAGACAGGCTAAAAGAAGATAAGGAAAACATAAAAATGAAAGCTGGTATCTGGAGGATTTTAAGAAAAATAAGTGTATTACATATATAACTTTTTCAGCATAATTCAAAGACTTTTTCCTCAAAACAAAAGTTTTCACCACAATCTGTAGGATTTAAAAAAGAAAATAAATTCAATTTATCTGCTTGAAAATTTCCATGTTTGAATATATGTTTATTATCTATAGAATAAATTACAATTATGTGGAAATTTTAACACTTTTAATAATTTTTATTAAAATTAAATTAAAAATTGCATATTTATTGTTTTCTTAATTTTGAATTATTTTTTAAAATAGTTATTGATGTGCGGATTTTTTATATGATACTTATTTAACTGGTATAAGAAAACTGGTTTATGAGTTTCAGCGTTTTGTTTTGTACAGTTAATCTTATTTAGTATTTAAACTGTACCCTTTATTACTATTGTATAAATTACTCTTTATTGCTTTATTGGTAAAATTTCATTAAAAAAGGAAGTTTGCATTTAACGAGATTAAAATTTCTTTAACACTAGATTGCCCGAGATTTCTTGTATACCTATATTGCCCCAAAACAGTCAAAATGACTGCATTGTGAAAAAATAACAAACATGTAAAGAAATTTGTTTAAAATTAATTTTTAATATTATATAATAAAGGAGGGCGGAAGTAACTACAATTATTCATAAACCCATTTATATATTATAGAAAAAGTCACCAAATTCTAAGAAATTGTGTCATTATATTTCATAATTGTTTTTCTAATTAAAATTAAAAAAAACAGTCAAAATGACTGCCTTGGGCAATCTAGTGTTAAAGAAATAGTACTCAATAATAGAGAGTAAAATTCTCTACTGTTATGCGTTACCCCTTTTTTAAATTTTATGCTGGTAAAATATACTATTTGCCAGAGCCGTAACTAGGTCCTTTAGAGCCCGTAGCAAAAAACTGGTCTGCGCCCTTGCCACCAAATATAGGGATAAAATACATAAACATGTGTAACTAGGTCCTTTAGAGCCCGTAGCAAAAAACTGGTCTGCGCCCTTGCCACCAAATATAGGAATAAAATACATAAACATGTTTTATATAAACATATATATTTATTCAAAATGAACTCACAAAATATTTTGTTAATTCTTAAAATGTTTCTAGAATATTAATTTAATTTTTTTTTTCTATTTTTCTTCCTATTTTTCACTTAAAAATATTTTTTAACAGCTTGGGGGTATTATGATAAACTGAATAGTTATTATAGGTTATTTTTTTATTTAAAAGTAGAATTTTCGTTAAAAACTGGCAAATTTCTAAATATAAATTTAATTTTAATAGCTTTAATAAATTCAAAATTTAAAACGAATATCCAGAATTATATTAAAGTATATTAGGAGTGTTTGGTAAACATCTCGTAAGAATCTGTTACAGGTTTAGTCTCTAGAAACTTTTTAAAAAATAAGAAAATTTATAAAAATTAATTTTTTTTAAACACATTGGATTTTATCAAGGCCGCAGGCAAGGGGAAGGATTTAGGGGACCGGTCCCCCTCCGAAATTTTTAAAGACCGTGCGTGGAAAAAAAAGGGGACCATGAGTGTGGGTGTGTCTTCTGCCTAGCTGAGCATAGAAAACAGTAGGCTCAATAGTGACGTTGAGTTAAGGGGTAGGCGTAAATTGGATTCGACATGTAAGAACAGACTGGCTTGCAATTTTGCTAACTCATCAAAATATTGTTAAACAATCATAAAAAAAATGTGAAATTTTTTTGGCGAAAATTTCAAAAAGAGCATATTTTCTAATATACAGGTAAAAATGTGAACATTTTCATTCTCTTTCAAAATTATTCTTTTTCTTTAGTTATACTTCTGTTTTAAAAATCAGATTTTAATAACATGTATAGTTTATATATTTTCAATGTTAATTTTACTATCAAATTCATTGTGTAATTACTACATTACTCATTCAAGACTATGAATTTGTCCATTATATCATTTTTTAATTATTTTGATATTTTAAAATCATATTGTATTATGATACTCATTAGGAGTATACATACATAAGAAAACCTGTAGTTTTAGTGAAGTATTCTTCACTGAAACATTGTTCCCCTCCGAATATAATTTCTGGCTACGGCCCTGGATTTTATAATAAGATTTTTTTCACCTTTTCCTTATTTCTTTTTGGGACGAATCGTCCTCTTTCGGACCTCATTTTCTTCATGGTGCGGCGCCCCTAAGACTGATGCACCCTTGGCAAATGCTACCTTTGCCACGCCCTAGTTACAGTCCTGCTATTTGCATTCAAAGACGACTACATCAAAAAATTTTTCCTAATTTAAAATTAAAGGTATTTTTTTTTATCTTTTTAGTCAATAATAACCATGGAGAATTATCCCTTCTTCAATGTGGTCAAATTTGTTTAAAGAAGTCATGAATGAAAACTGACCAAATCTAAAACAGTTTTCTCCATGGGTTAGCATGTTGCTCATGCAACTCAGTAGGGCTGGTATCCAATCACCATAAGAAAAAAAACCGTGCATAGAAAATATAAATCAAACAACTTACCACTACATGTGCAGTTAATAATTTTATCTTGCTGATGAAAAAAAGAACGATCAAGTACAATTGTGTAAGTTTAACAGCGATATATTTTTTTTTTAAGTTACAGAATTTTCTAAATACATTGTGATTATAACTAAATATATGGGTTTGATTACAGTAAGTTTATAAAGTGATATGATTTTGTAAAAGTGATTTTTCTATAGCTTTATCATAATAAAATACTTCATTTCGTAATCGGCAAATGAATTGCTTGTGAATGTGATAGTATTTATAAAAATTTTAAAAGAACGTTGGACTGAAATTAATTGCACACTTAGCAAAATTTTATCGTCCACATCTCTAAAAAATCATTTAGTTAAAATGTAAATATAAAGAACCTTTGCTCATAAAGTGCATTTAATTTAAATGAAATCAGAAATCAGTAGATCTGGCAATATGAAGTTACACGGTCTCTGACAAGGGTAATAGGGAGAGTCAAACTATTATTTTGTTTTAAACCCTTTACAAAAAGTAGTTTCTTTCTTTTTTTTTTCTTTTTCAGTTCAGTTATTTTTCCAGACAGACTTCGTCTTAACGTATTAAATTTAACTGTGATAGCTAATAGACAGTTGCTGTACAATTAATTTCATGGAATTTAAATCATTATTAAGTTTAATCAACCATAAGGAGATACTGCTTAAATCTCTACGACAGAATAATCTTATGTAAGTAGACAGAAAGACACAATAGAGCTAATAATCACAATAAAACTTAATGTAAAAGTTTAGATCATAGCCGATTAATCGGGTGTTCATAATCTCTGTAGTTTTCGTGCGAACAAGAAACTTCATATTATATTATAATTATTAGTAGTAAGTCAACTTTTTTTGAATTGAGATAGGTAAAAGCTGCGGCTTTATTTTTCTTTTTATTCCGAAAACTACTTAGACAACATGAATTATCTAAGCCTTATTTGAGAATCGAACCTAAGCCCACTGGGTAGAAAAGCTAACCACTGCATAGAACAAGGGTCATAACCACTTGTAATGCACTTCCCGTTCATTTTCATGTTGATAATAGCCAATTGGCAACCAACAGGCTGTTCTTCGGTTTGAAATTAAATCTAGAATCATCATGGGGTGAGATATACCAAGCTGCATGAAACCTCCTTATTCTGAAGGCTTATATGATATTATATTAAAGATTCTTACATCGAGATTCTTTATCTACTTGGGGCTTATTTAGAGTGGCTATAATAAAATATATTTTAAAACTTAATTTAGTCGAAGGAATAAAAATCACTTAAAAATTGATTATATCAAAAAGTAGATTAACTATATAAAATGTCTTAGATATAATTACTTTTCGCTTTTGTTTGATTGGTCTAGAATAAAAATTATAATACATCTTTTTAAACTAAGAACAAATATATTTTTAAATATTAGATGAAGTTCTCGTAAGTTTTTAAAATAACTCATTAAAATTAATACTTTATTAGCTAAAAATGTTGTTTAACAAGAAATTAATTGTAATTAGTTTATTATTTGATATAAGAAAAGATTTTCTACTTTTCGTAATCTTTAAGTTAGAAATTCAAATCAGTTTTCTCTTTGCAAGCCCGTGGAATTAACATAGAATACCTTTTCCACCTCTCACATTTTTTAATTTGGCTGCGGACTTCAACATGTTCTTTATCGTCATCATTCATAACTTTATGGAACTCCTCAAAGTCTGATCTAGTTTCTAAGCAGAAATCGTACATTGTTTGTATAACTTCTTCATCCTTTACTAACTTAAGCATCTCTTCAACTAACACCGACGGCAGATCGTCTGGATCTAAGAGCTTGCCCACAGTTTCAAATGTAGGATTTCCATGTCCGAGCACGTTACGCAGATTTATACCACTAAATAAGCTGGAAGCTTTTACCCATAAATGTTTACCCTCAGATTTACCCCCCAGTTGTCCCAATAAAGTCATACAGTCAAACAGGAGAGCTTCCACAGATGCCCGGACTTCTGAATCTCGAATGTATCGCTGTACAATTTTATATTTTGCAAACTCTTGTGTTTTAACACCCTTTGCTTTCCGCCATAGCTCACGAATATTAGTATTTTCTTCGATTAGGATAACTCTTAGTAGTTTTATTCTATTAAGAACGTTAAAAAGGTTATTCTCTGGAGGAGTATGTTTCTTGCTTAAATCCAACTTTTCTTTTAGGTCTTCAGGAAAATTCAAACGATTACAAAGTTTTTCTAAATCATTTTTCTTCATTATTCCCCTAGTTCCATCAAGAAGGCCATTTAGATCTTTGACGGGATTATCGGCTTTATTAATAATTTGAAGGGCAGCTTTAGCGTCGGTTTGATAAGTTTTTTTCAAAGAATCAAAGTTTTTCTTAGACAAAAAGAGTTGACTATTGTTAGACAAAAAGAGATTTTCCTGTTCGATTGTTAGTTGTCCTTCTGATTCAAACACTTCCTGCATATCGCTTATTAAACGGAGAGTATCTTTAACGTCCTGGGGTATTTTAGACTTAATTTCTTTCTTTTCAGCATCTGTAAAAAAGGTAAATCCTTTTACTCTTTTTTTAAACTTTTCGATGCAGCTTTCGGAAATTCTTTCATTTTGTAAGTTGCGTGTATTTTTTGTTTTTTTATGCAATTCAGAGATAAGTATTTTATACTCTTTCCACAATTCCTTTGCTTTGTCTGTCCGCTCATTAGAACCACAGGTGAGAAGATCATCTAAACTGCTTTTAATACTGTCTACTAAATCTTTACAATCGTCAACGATCAGCATCAATAAGTATCTTAACGGGCATAAAATATCTTCTATTTCATCACAATTTGTTTCTTCGGAAATAGTTTCTATTTCCTTTTCAGTAATTTTGCATATGTTTGTTAAGAGATCGAGATTTTTAAATGTCGAATTATCATGGCAAGGTTTTGATTTAATGTCACTTAACTTCTTGTATTCCTCCCTCAGTTGCATCAAAACTTTTAACTGGTCATTTGTCGAACCAGATGAACAACTTGTTTCGATTTTTTGAAGCCCCCTTCTGAAAAGAAACTCGGCTAATCTTAGCGTTTGAACGTCAAATATATTTTTAAATTCCTCCATATATTTATTCAAGTCTTTTTGGATGCCAGGAAATAAACACGTATCTTCTTCTGCTTTTAATTTTGGCCCAAAAGTATAAAATTCCATATGAGACAGTACATTTCGTGTTTGTTTGAGGCTTTTAAAAGTTTCTTCTGGCAAACAAATTGACAATAAGTAGCACAAACTCCTTGGATTTTTCCTTCCATTTATCATACACTCGCCTAAAACTTGTAAAGCTCTTTGAATAGCTAAAACCTGCTTTGTTTGAGTTACAGTCCGTTTCATTGCTGTCTCTAAATAATGTATCAATCGCTGTAATTCCAATTCATCTTTCACTTCAGGTAAAGAGGCTAACGTTTTAAGAACTTCCTCTTCTGGTATGCTTAATACAATGTTATCGTTAACCTCCACATTCTTTATTATGTTTTTAAAAGTTCTAATGTTTTCCAGCACTTGTAATCGTTCTGTTAGGGGAATAATTTCTAAATTTTCCCCTTTTAGAAGTGAAATCCAATAATCATTCCAACTTTTACTATATAAGGAAGAGTTATTCGGTGGAAATATAGATTTTGAGAATTCGCGTGAAAAGTACTTACTACTCAAAACAGAAAGTAAAAAACTGGATTCTAATTCAGAATATTCATTATCATTTAATACCAGCCGTTCCTTCAAACTGAAAATATTATCGAAAAAAAATAGAGCGGCAGAATAATCTAAATTTCTATAGTAAGCGTTATATCTACAATAATCATTAAATTTAAAAAAGCAATTTCCACTTACTTCTTTATCAAAGAAGAAAAACGATTCGTATGTTTCTAACAAAGCCAGTATAACATTTTTCCTTTTAATCGTTTCTGATAAGTTGTTAGAAGCTCCATTATCATATTGATTTCGTTCCTGAAGTATTCTTTTGCACAACTGAATTAAAAATTCATTAAAGCGATATAATTGTTTTGCGCTATCCTTCACCTTTTCGGAACTTCCTTGAAATTTATTAGACATTTCCTTATCCTCTTCAAAAGTTTTTCTCAGGTTATCTAGGGTACTTACTATGGACTCGTCAGGATCCCGAAAAGTTTTATCCGTTTTATGACAAGCATTAGCAGCATAATAATACAAAATATACATTAACGCCTCGTCTTCTGCCATGAGAGCGTGGTAAAATGCAGAAAAGCCGTAGATGTCTTTCTCTCTTGGGTCCATCTCATATTTGGCATCAACAAGTTTCCCAGCAAGATAAGGTGTTTTATAAAGTTCAGGAATAGTTGACTTGAACTCACTCTTCAGAATTGAAATCACGAAACTCTCACTGTTTTCATCCAGCGAAGCTAGTTCATCTCTTTTGCTCTTTGCAATATGAGTTTCTTTCAAAATCTTTTTTAAACTTGCGTTTCTCAACTCTTTACCCTTTTCCTTTTTCATTCCGAAATTGTACTTGCACTCTTGCTGATCTGTTCTGGGGTAATAATACAAAGTAATTCGAGAACTTGTGTTTTGATCATTCAGCTGGAAACTTCCAATTTTTTCTGAATCTCCAGTAGTAGAGAACAGTAAAATGGTGGATTTCAAGATTTTAGAAGATTCTTCTAATTTATCATTCTGATTATTTGAATCCAGTTTCACAGCTTTTTCTAATCTTTGTTTGAAATTAGAAACAACTTTCTGCAAACTCTGGCAGTAGAAACAGGAATACCGATTCAAGAAAGGATTAAAACCAGAAATGCAGCTTTTTATCTCGTCCATATCTTCAAGATCATCAGTTACATTTTGAAGCTTATCCTTGAAATGCTCATCTTTAGAAGAGAGATTAGCTGACATAAGATGGGATAAAACGAGAGACCATTCTAAACTATCTTCTTCGGGAACACTTATTTCCCACGAGCGTAAATAATTACCAGTTTCTTTGAGATTAGGCGAACTTTGAAAGTTGTGATATTTAGGTAAATCAATATCCATCATGTAACGCACTATGTTCTGCTTAACACAAATTCATAATAATTTTTACAGCACAAAACTAACTCGTTCTATCTCAAATTTGCTTTGACAGTAACTTCCAAGTAAATCCAAATTTGCGTAGCTTTTTTTTATCATTACAGTGATAAAACCTGATAAGATTGAAGTCGTACTTAGTTCTTACAATGAATATGAATTTCTGCAAGCATTGATAATTTTTTTTAGTATATGTTTATTGATAGCTTGGGCGATACAGCGTGTTCTGATAACGTAAATTTACATTTTTGGAGGCAGTTACCGATATATTTATTCTACGAGATACAATGTTTTCCTTAGAGAAATAAATGCAATCAAAAATGAAAAAAAAGAATAAAACATGGTTCTATCTTGAAAAGATGAACATAAACTGTATGATTTAGCTATAATACATCTTTTAAAACAAATTTTAAATCATATATATGAATGCGATATTAAGTGGGGAATTCCATTTCAAACCTTTAAATCTTTTACTAATTTTTTAAAATATTTATAAAATGTATACTTTTTATTTTAAATTGTATATTCTGCTTAAATTCTAAACATAAATAAAACGTACAGTACGGTGGTATTCTGCTAACAACTCTGTGCATTTCAATTTCACGGTTAACACTGTCAGGGATGGTTTTTTCTTACTATGTCTAATGTTAAAATTTAGATATGTAATTATATATATATGTATATATATAGACGTTTATATACTTGTTGCCTGAACGGGTGGGGCGCTGCCTTTCGGTGTCTGATCCGGCATCTGAGGGCTGAAATTTTAATCGTCTTTTTACCTACGAATGGTTGTTTTGCAAAAAATTGCTTATTTGCTATGTTGTTTTGGAATATTTAAGGATTTAGGGGCCTTTTAAAAGCATTCGTCGTTGTCTGAGAAACTTGTGGAAGACTGTTCTTCCTCTTCATTTCTGTAGTTACCGTGTATTTTTATGTAGCGTGTATTAGTTGCCGGAGCAGATAGGGAGCTGCCTTTTGGTGCGTGATCCGGAACTCTAAGGGCTGAAATTTATATATATATATATATATATATATATATATATATATATATATATATATATGTGTGTATATATATATATATATATATATATATGTGTGTGTGTGGGGGGGATTTAGTGCAGCTCATTCTCGGAAGGTCGCGCCTTCATCACTGAGTGGGGTAAGTAAGGAACGACAGAGGAACATTCGAGTCGGAGTCGTGGAGAAGGAGTGACCAGGTCGAGTCAAGGACCCGTGGCACTTGAGCTCTCTCAATTTATTAAACACCGAGTAGGGTGTATTTTCTATGTTAAACACTGAGTAGGGTGTCTTGCCTATGTTAAGCTTCGAGTAGGAAGTCTTGTCTATACCGCGTCTTCACCGTGATTTAACTATTTGTCTTTGTGCTTAAATGTTTTCTGTGTTGTTACGTCATTAAATGTTTGTTATTGTTAATTTAGTCTGTCATCGAATTTGTCTAACGACACCCCTAGACACCGAACCCTACACACACACACACACACACACACACACACACACACACATATATATATATATATATATATATATATATATATATATATATATATATATACTATATTACTAATGATGACCAGTCACTTGCGAGTTTAGACATTTTGTTGAATATCTAGAAAAATACACGAGGAATTACCCTGAAACCTCAGACGTGTAAACAAGATGGTACACGTCACATATTTTAGCAAAGAATTTTTCCCGAAACTTCACAGGTGACTGTCAACAATTTGAAGAAAAACGAATATGTTTTAGATAACCTTATAAAAAGTAATGTATAAAAGGCGTTGAAACTTTAGCACATGATTAAGATGATTCTTGTAGTAATCTGTGTTCATTGTTATAAGGATAGTACGTATACTCGGGGAGAAATTAAGGTTTTTATAAAAACAATCCCAAATTTCTCCCACTGTTTTGCTTATTTGCAGAGTTCCCAATATAAAAGAATGTTATTTTCATTACACATGTTAAACTCCATTGTACACAATACCCTGCAATCAGAATTAAAAAATAATAAATATTGAATGAAATATGAGTAAGTTTACTAAATAATGTTTCATTGCGCATGCGCGAATGCAATCAAAATATATTGTGCATAATGTATTAGCTAAATGTATAAAGCAAATTTTGTGAAAGTTTCAAAAACACAGTTTGAAAATTCTAAAAGTGATCGTCGATAGAATAAGCTCAAAATCGTTGTTTCCAAAAGGAAGCAAAAAGATGAGGGGCTGTATCCAAAATTTCATACGTTATTAAATTCTCAGTGGTGAGTAAATGGTTAAATATGTACTATTTGTTTCACTGCATAATATTTTAAAGTTGAGGTTGTCATAAAAGCGAATGTTTGTTCTGGCTGCAGAAGAAACATCGATATTGCTGTTCGCAACATACTATATGTATGCTTTGTATTTATACAAAATATTATATTTGGATACAGCCCCTCATCTTTTTGCTTCCTTTTGGGAACAACAGATTTCGAGCTTATTCTATCGACGATCATTTTCAGAATTTTCAACTGTGCTTTGGGGACTTTCACAAAAGTTGCTCTATTACTGCTCTATTACAATTTAGCTATTACATTATGCACATTATATTTTGATCACATTCGCGCATGCGCATTGAAACGCTATTTAGTAAACGTGCTCAGCTTTCAACCAATATTTATTATTTTTTAATTCCGATTGCAGGGTATTGTGTACAATGTCGTTTATCATGCGTCCTGATAATAACATTCTTTGATATCAAGAACTCTGCAAATTATAAGCAATTGCTTATAATTTGCAGAGTTCTCGATATGTTCTCGATTTCCAAATGTTTTAAAACATTTGGAGAAATTTGAGATTGTGTTTATAAAAACCTTAATTTCTCAACGACTATACATACTATAAAAATGAATACAGATTATTACAATAAGCATCTTAATCACGTGCTAAAGTTTCAACGATTTTTATACATTACTTTTTACAGGGTTATCCAAAATATATTAGTTTTTTTTTTCTTTTTTTTTTTTTCAATTTGTTGACTGACCTCTATGGGATAGCAAGAAAATTTCTTAGCTGAAATATACGAAGTGTACCATACTGTTTACATTCCTGAGGTTTCAGAATAATTACTCGCATATGTTTTCAGATATTCAACAAAATGTCTAAAATCGCAAGTGACCGGTCATCATTGACAATATAGTATATATATATATATATATATATATATATATATATATATATATATATATATATATATATAATATATATATATATATATATATATATATATATATATATATATTACAACAAATATTAATTAAAATATATCATTAAATTAAATAATAAATTAATTAATATGTGGTTAAACTAAATTATCTTATAATTAAATTTAATAATAAATTAAATGGCACCAGTGTTATAATTCCACACTGTCAAGACATATTGTTCGGAGTGGTAGGTTGGTTCATATGGAGCGTTACGATCTACAGTTTGGCTACATGAGAGCAAGTGAGAACGAGACCTAATGCTTAAAGCCGATTCCGAACAGCTACGGACATCCATGCCAGCAGTGGGTATGAACCCATGAATTCCGGTACTAAAGAGCAGCGCTCTAACCATTCATCCATTGCTCAGTTCGAGTGGTAGAATAATGGCAAATGATCTATCTAGGTGGTTTAATTAAGAAGAAGAAGAAATTAATTAAATTGTAAATAAATATTTTATATATAATATGTATCACATATAAAAAAATATATGTATATATTTGATACATATAATTGTAGTACATCAATATTATTACATTTAAAGCATCCATTTAAAATTCTCCTTTTACCCTTTCTCATTCTTTCATAATTAATTTCCCAGTGGTATAATGACAGATTTAAAACACTGTTCGCCGACTTAGGTTCTTTTTACCTGTCTCTCAAAACTAACGCTAGAATAAATGCTATTTTCTACCCAATGGCCACATTTTCTAGCTGCCCATGAAAATAATTTCACGCCTCCAATGTCTAAATTGCTTCATATGTGGTTTTTCGAGCTAACCCAAAGGATCAAAGTTCATGTCTGACTGCTAATAATGCTGAAAAATCTCTTTTTCTCTTTAGAAAAAAAAATTCACATAATCAGTCGCTATTGGAGGAAAACTTGTGAAAGATGTGTAGTCATGAGCATTCGATGCAATGCTCTTGTTTTGTAAAGACGTTCATTTCTAGCGTCAATAAAGTTAAGTTTTACAACGTTGGACTTCGCAAATTTTTTAATGGAGCTACGACTGCAAATCACTTAGGTTCTTTCATTGCCCATTAATCCCCGGGAAATCCAAACAATAGGGGATAAAATTTAAATCACCCTAAAGAAGTTAAAAAATTCAGTAAAAATTAGAAACAACTAATTATTTTGTAATTAATCTTGCTGAAGAAGTAGCATTATAGTTGTTACCGAAACAGACAAAATATTTACTTAATTTGTGGAACTATTCAAGTTGGCTTTAGTTTTATTTTTTACAAGAACTTTAATAGTTTAAGTCTCATGTATTAAACTTTAAGATACTGGATAAATAGAATTTCGAGATTTCATTCAAAAGAGTAAAGTAAAACATGACGACAAATAAAATTCAACATAAAACAATCCATAGTGGTCTTAAATACTTTTATTTTTGCTTTGTTTAAAAGTGTGTACAGAAAAGTTTCGTTGTAATTATTACAATTTCAAGATCAGCTTTCAACAGTGTAAAGAACAGAAGAAAGATACGTTGAAGGAAATATTTTTACGGCATATGTTGTTGACTGAGAGGGAACATACAGTCTGATAATTTCAGTTGGAATGAGTTGTGGATTCAGAGGAATAGAGGAGGACTCCGGGTATTGTCAGAACAAAATAAGTCCAAAACAAAGAATAGGTGTTCAAGCAAAATTTTCAAGTTTCTCTTTT
This sequence comes from Pardosa pseudoannulata, assembly GCA_032207245.1. Lineage (NCBI taxonomy): Eukaryota > Metazoa > Arthropoda > Arachnida > Araneae > Lycosidae > Pardosa > Pardosa pseudoannulata. The sequence goes on from CM063498.1 coordinate 34,293,994, forward strand.
TTCTTTCAATAATTTGGTTACTTAATCGAAATTCTTTAAAAATATATAGTATTATATGGAAGTGAAAGGATTAGTCTTTCGTCTTGAAACAGCTCACCATGTGTTTATTTATTTGTTGTTCGAAAAAGAAAGTAGAATCTCCGTTTAATAGCTGACACTTTTCGAGGTGTGGTAGATTTTCTGCGTTCTAAACTTAGACATGGAAAAAGTTTTATGCCGATGTTGCAGGTGGTTTTGAAGAGGTACAATACCGTGGGATTGTTTCCAATGAATTGAGGAGACGATGGTTACAGAAGAGAGTAGATGATAATGATGATCCAGATTATTGTCATATTTAAATACGTCCAAACGTGTAAAGAGTTAAATCCTAACTTATAAGTATCTCTATTTTTTTAATCCACTAGTTAAAAGACTTGAAATATTTTATATTAAAGGCCAAATAGAATCTTTAGTCTTCAACTTTCGGCCTGAAACAGCCCAGCATGAGTCTTTTTATTCGTTTTTTCACTTGCTCTTTTGGAGGTGAGGCAGGTTTGGGAAAAGAACGTCGCTCCGGGATACCCAAGGCTTTGATAGCCTGTTCCCTCTTAATTGCAAATGCAGCGGATCGGACTTACGAATCCTCCCAATCCTGGAGGAACTTCTCCATCCAGGGATACTCTCACCATTGACTTTTCAGGCTGCTGACACTCAGGTGAGATCCTGGAGCACCGACCAGTTCGAATCCAAGACTACCACTTGCGGATATTTCCGTTGAGGTGTCATAATCGCTATCCAGATCAAATTGGGAGTTAGCATAGGTCCATTCTTTAACCAATTCTTCTGTATCAATATTTTTAATTACTAATCTATTTTTCATTCTTATACAAGACCAGTAAGCACAAAATAAAATATATGCCGCAAAGGAGAGACACGTGGCTTCGCACAGCCCATAGAGGAATAGCATTAATGTAATAAATATCATGGTTGTTAGCCAAATGCTTTTTTTTTTTTTTTTTTTTTTTTTTTCAAACCGACTGCGAAAATTCTTGAAATAGATATGAGACAACAACTTTAAATCTTTTCAAATCCTAAATGTTTGAAACGAAAATCGCTCCTTAATTCTTCAAATAAAAATGTCCAAAATGGACAAACGTGTTCTTAAATTCTAAGGATTTTAAATGTCAAAAAATGACAAGAATATTTTCTTAATTCTCCAGTCGTTAAATGTCGGTAATGATTAGGGATATTATTAAATTCTTTAAATATCAAGAGTAAAAAATGACTAGAATCTCTCTAAAATCACGATGCTTATAAAATAACAAAAAAGTTCAATGAGCTTAGAACTTAAACCATCACAAAGATTGTGTTTAAGTTTAAAGATAGCATCAGTGTACATCGTTTGTTGGAAAGATGCTTTGTTGCAACAATACACTTAAATTTTATAGATAATTATCGTATTTTAAGGTACAAACATTTAAACAAAGCCTTGTTTAAACACATTTTTTCCCCAACAATGCTATTGGGTTTGAAATTCTTAACCTATATCTTTATTTGTACTGACTGGCCACGTGGTTATTGAAATATATTTTCGTGCTCTTTGAATTTGTGCGTGTTATGCCAACAAAATCAAGAAGGATATTGGCTGTGAATCGAACATCAGCAATTTCAGAGTAGACTAATTATTGCAGTTGCATATTATGGATGTTTACATAAAATTACGGAATACATAAAAACTTAATTCTTGTTAACTTCATGCATGTAAAATAAAATTTTAGAAATTTTAGAATTAAAATGAGAATTAAAAATATTCTCCCATGAAAGACTTTAAAACATTTGTTTGTACTAATTTTTCCGAAATATTGCATGGATGATCTATCAGGGTTTTTTTTTAAATTCCCACGTCCAGCCTTTTTGATAAAAACTAAATTTTGTGTAATTTCTCTTAACAATTTCGGAATGCACAACAAGAAAACGATTTTCCCCAAAAGTAATTCGTATAAATGTAGGGAGATTCTACATTTACAAGCGTTATCGCCAGTTTGAATTTTTTTCTCTCTAATTTGAGGGATTCATACTTTTTTTGGAGATTTTATCGTTTGAGTTCCGTTTCTCTTGGTCTTATTATATATACAATCAACTCTCGATATCATGGAATTGTACGGACCGAAAAAAGAATTTGAGCTACTTATAGAACGGGAATGTTACGAATATTAGTGATGAATGAACCTGAAAAGTGGTTTAAACTCGTTCTGGTGTACAGAGAGCAATAAATAGCACTAAAAGCAGAAGATCTAAGTTGTCTCTGATTCAGCATTTTACTGGTATAAAAATGAAGAATAAAGAAGATCGACAAATCTTAATTCCTTGAAGAATAATGATAAACACATTAATGGAAAATCCGAAAAAAAATGTGAGGAATTCAAGAGAACTATCTTTCGGATACAAGAAGATAATAAATGAAACTACAGCAAATTGCGAAAGTGTACGAAGGAAGTGTTTTGGTAGCAATTCAACGCACCCAGTTTGGGACTAGTCACAACCTAACAAGCAGGTTTCATAGGACTCATAGAATAACTGATATTAAGCTGAAAGGCGGTATTATGTCAAAAAAATCGCCATACACCATGGGTCAAATGTAAGTTCAATGTCTGTAGATTTATAAAGCTATGGCCCAATGACTCGTGAAGGGCTGCTTGAATCGAACTTTTACTTATTTATTTCATTTTTATTTTATGTTTTCTATCCTTTTTATAATGTTTTGTTAGTGATTTCATAGTACATGCCGAGGAGGCCATGCTTGGCAGGATGGACGAAGAATGTAGGATTTCAGTACAGTTATGTATCCTCACAAAGTGGCGCCCAAATAACTTTAAAGAGTACAGTGAGTAAGGAACCGCCAGAGAGGGATTCAACAGAGGAAGAAGTGACCAAGTCGAGTGAAGAACCAGTGGTATTCGAGCCCCAGATTTTCATATGTGTGTCTCATTTACATTGTGTATTTTTTTTTTTTGTCTTTAAATGTTTTACGTGTAGTTTAGTCATTAAATCTTTATTTCGTTTAATTATTCTATCATTCGAATTTATCATCTGAGAATCCTAGACTTACTGACTAATTATGTGGTACCAATAACACACATATATATATACATATATTCATACATATATAAATATTGTATGCTTATATTTATGTACATATACACACACATTTGTATGGGAAGTCTTAACTCAACCAGACGTACTAATTCTAAGATTTGCTATAATATAATAACTAGGTAGGGAAATACAGCTGGGTAAACTGTTCAATTCCCTTATGGCTAAGAATGATCACAAATTCTTAATTTAAAAAACCTCCTAACCAACAAATTTTTCAATCCCGAAACATAATCGTGGTTAGTATTAAAAATACAAACTTTGATGAAGACAGCCTTTACAATTTTGCTTTTCACAATTTACATGTGATTCATAGAAAACAGAGTAAATAGCGTGTCGTCTATGAAGAATAGCATATATTTTTATATTCGCATTTTTTTTTACTTCCTCTTTCACTCTTTTTCCCTTCCATACACACATAACGGTTTCTCTAACTTTTTTTGCAGCAATTTAAATCGGCATGCCTAGAATTTACTAGAGATGTAATGGTTTTTTTATTTGATTTTTTTTTAGTACTAGGTTGCTTGGCAATCAAAGAATGTCCGGATCAAATAATATCTCTCATTTCAATATTTCAAAATACCAATCGAAACAGAACTATATAAATATTTATACTATCAGAACAGAGAAATTTGGAGGGGAAGCTACCAGTCCATATAACATTGTTGCCTTAAATGCATCTATAACAAAATTTTCAACGATGGACAAAAATCTCAATATATGGTCTACAACCAGACTGATGGCCTTGGTTCTCAGAGAATTAGATCTTATCAGACATTATGTGGTCTTAAGTAGGTCACATATATTACTAAAAAGTTGTTATATAATCTAACCAAATGGAGTTTAAAAGACGTACTACAGTATAGCAGATTAGACTATGATTTAATAATAGCAGTATAAGCTGTAAGAAAGACTAAGGGGTTTGTTATGCGTTTAACGGGTAAAACATCAAAATATGTAATGCAATTAATTTAAACAGAAATTGAATACGTGTTGAGTAGTAGGAGTGCTTAACAAATCTGACTGCGATAACGACGCGCTATTGAATAACTTTGGCAATGTGAGGTCTGTTCTCTTTTGTCTTGATTTTTCCCTCTCTTTCTTAACCTTCTCACTTTTTATTCATAAATCTTCTTATACCCTTACAATTTACTCGGCTTAAAATTATCAAGTAGTTCTAGTATTAATTTTTTTACTCATCTATGTTTTTCTGTACAATATCTCACACTGCCATCCCGACATATTTTTTCATTTAGGACCCGGATCTCATTTTCTTTGTCCATTTTAAACTATAAAGTCATTGATGTGTTTCTACTTATATTGTTCTCTTTTATTTATATTTTTTTCATTGTAGCTTGTTACTACATAGCTACAATGCAGGTTAGAAGAGGAGAGCTTACATCGACGATGAGAGAATTTTTTATTGACAAGCGAGAGCCTATTAATCTCGAGTCATCATTTTTGTTTTTACTGAATCTTCTCCGGTCCGTCTCTCTTTCTCCAAGAAGTTCCTTTTTTTCCTATTGTTGTTTTAACACAGCTGGTACACTACTATATTTTATTATGGAAACAGAAAAAAAGGCGGTAGCCAGAATGAAGAATTTTGCATGTAAGGTCAGTTGTAATTTATCATCTAATAAATATACATAAATATCATTTTATTAAAGTGAATCGACACGAAAACTATACAAGTACATATTCTAAAGGAATAAGACCTTACAGATATGTAAATGTCCAATAAGTATTATGGTAGACATGATTACCATCAAAAGTAGTAAAAGTCTGTAATTGGAGAAACTGAAAGTCAGTGTAAGTTATTTTTAGAAATTAAAAGCAATTTTTATTTTAGACAAAACAGTGTCTTTAGAATATACGTTAATGACTGTTTCGTGGAAACTTTAACGACAGTACTCTAATAGAAGAGTTTGAGAACGTTCATAACATTGTTACAAAAACCACAAAATTTTCGAAATTTAAAGATAATACCTAAGATAAACATCTAGAGTTTGTAAGTACATGATTGTATAGGATATAAAATTTCTCATTAGACTGCAGGCAGCATTATTAAGGAATTATAGATGCCCGCAGGACAAAAGGTATCGTATTTCACTGTACTAAAACCTTTGGTAAAAAGGAATACTTTGTCGGACGATCTGAGAGAGGTGGTACATTTTATTGTTTTCAGGAAATGTCTCTTAATTAAAACGTAAGAGGTTTATATCTTTTGTAATACTATTTTGGATAACAATCGAATCTTTATCCTTCCAGACTAGCTAATTTAATTATCTTTACATTGAGTAAAAATTAAAATTGTATAAAATGAAATTAAAATGCAGCCGAAATAAAATTACTGCTCCTCCTATTTTATATATATAAAGGATTTATTTTGATTTAAAAATTAACTTTCTAAAAGATCTATATTTATTACATCCATGGATTCGAAACTCTGAACAAAAATGTAACTTCAACTTACCATTTTTAGTAAAATGTAAATAAAAACACTAACCGGGTAATTGAATTTTACTTTTTCAGTTGCCGATTCATAGCTGTTTTTCTGCACTGTGAAAGATGAAGAAAAAAATTATTTAGAATTATTTTATGGTACTTTATTTTAACATTATGTGTAGCAATATCGAAGTGCAGCAAGTATTAAAGAAAAGATTAGTATATTTATTACAAATTGTTTTGTATTTCTGATCAAACTTTTCACAAGTATATTGACTTGTATTCATGTTACTTCCTATATCTTAAGAAAAACCTTTATAACATTAATGTTCTTCAAGTGTCCGATTTCAGTTGTCTTCAAGCATATTATTATTTACAGAGATATTTCGTAATTGAATATAATATGTTTTTCTTTACTGAAAGTACTACTTTATAACAGATCTTGAAATTTAGATGTACGTACTTTTCTCATTTTATTGATATGAAGAGCAGTAAAAGTATTTCACACTTTTTTAAAGTTGAGACTGTACAATGCCCAGCTTGTGGAATCAACATATCAAAATCAAAATTGAATATCCATTTAGATTCAGATTGTTCAAGTGTTCTACCAGGTAATAAAAATTGTAAAAAGGAGAGCATCAAATTGTACCCTTGCTCATCCAAAAATCTTCCTCCTGAAATTGGTTCAAAACCTAAACATTTAAACATTAAAAAACAGAATGCTAGTAAGTCAACATCTAAGAATAACTTTCAAAGAAATCGTCTTAGTTTAAAACAACAAAGGATAAATGTAAAAAAATTAGATACAGAAAGTAAATCAAATTTGTCACAAAATCAACAATATATAAGTGAAGCTGAAATCATAACTTTAGATGATGATTCACCTTTATCTGTAAATAATTATGTTAATGGAAGTTGTGCTAAGAAGGAACTTAATATTGAAAAATTAACTACTGGAAGTAATACAAGTTTATCACAGAATCAAAAAACTGAAAGTGAAATAGTAACTTTAGATGGCAATTCATTATTATCTGCAAATATTTATGAAAATGAAAATTCTGTCAAGAAGGAACCTAATAGAAAAAATATATCTTTTAAATTAAGTGAAGAAAAATCTGTTGAAGTAATAAATTTAGAAGATGAACCATCATGTGATAAGAATTTTGAATTAGAAGAGAGTGCAAAATCTTTTGTGACTGATATAAATAAAATTATAACTGTATCAAAACCAGACTGTTCTACACCAGAACAAGTTAGGTATGAAATACCTAAAAATAAATGTGAGAATATTCATCCATGTTTGGAGACTCATTCTGAAATAAGCAAAAATAATTCAAACACTATGTCTGTGCATCCACAGAAATCTGAACAGGTGGAAACAAGTGATCTGCTAGAAAGTAATGATGCCATTGCTGTATTAAATGATGCTGAAGCATCCCTAGAAGCGGATAATGAGGTTTTTGGTGAAAATTTAGAAAATAACCAATCAGCTGAAAGTTATTCACCATATTACATAGCTAATTTTAAACATATTTTAAATAATGTTTTACAAGATGAATTTAATAAAGTACTTTTTAATGATGAAGACATGAACTTTGTAAATGAATTTGAAGGCTTATCTGGTATGATATTATCAGCTTTTTTTTATCTCTTGTAAAACAATAAGATAACTTTGTTTAATATAGTAATGTGTAATTGATTAAACTAATTTAAAAGAAATTAAAAATAACATTTTTGGAGTATCAAAATATTTAAAAAAAACTTTTAATGTAATCGTAATAAAATAATATTAAAAATTATCTCTTTTAAAGAGTTTTTTCTTTCTTAAATCTTGATTTTAAACAATAATTTATTTCTCCTAATTAATTATAAAGAGTGAATTAAAGTGAGATTTTATACTTTGTTCTATATTTTAATTATATTGTCATCTCCTATTTTAAGAAATATAGCGATATAAGTCAGGGTTGAGCGATTTAAATCAGTTGATTTTTTTTTAAATCATTGATTTAAATCAATTGTTAAAGATTGAATTTTTAAAAGAAACCTATTAGTAATAAGCACAATAAAAAAATATTGACAACCCAGAGTTGCTTCTAGATGGTTTCAGGAGGCTGCTGCACCCTGCCTGTCTTTGTATTATTATAATAGCACCCTACCTGCTATTAATTTCTTCTTCCCTATCTCTTTATCATCTCAGTTAAATGTTGTTTTCGCCTTTTGTATTGCCCACAGTAAAAATTTCATTATTATACCTTGAAAAGAATGCTCTGACTTTTTAAATATTAAGTGCCTCTAAAAAATAAAAAGATACACCCAAAAATATAATAAGCATATCCCCCTGCTTTTATTTATTTATTTTTATGAACCTGAGAATAATTCTGGAATTCTGAAATGGCAAAGCAGCTAAACTTGTTTTTATTTATAAATCATTTAACATTTAACCACTGTCACAAGATAAAAAGTTGGTTGTAAAATTTTCATAAAAAATAAAAATTATTGTGTTTACTTAACCCTTAGTCTACCCTCATTTTTCTAATAATTCTATGGTTGAAGGGTTAAAATGTATAAATTAACATGAAGCATCCTTTATTTAAATTATGATATAGATAATTAAAACAATGAAAAAACACTATATTGCAAGTAATTATTTTCTACTGATTTATGAATTATTCCTATATATTATATATATTTATTTTAGTTATATGTATTTTTTATTATATATAAAAAAAGAATTAATTGATTTAGACATCTAACTTGAACAATTTAATTTGCTTGTATCAAATATTATACTTAAATATATTTAAATTTCAAAAATCCTATTTAAATAAAAAAAAAATCTGATTTAAATAAAAAAAATTGATTGAAAAAAAAATGTGATTTTTATCAACTCTTTTATAAGTAAAACAAATAATATTAACATTATTTTAATGTACTATTTATTCATGCTGTTTAAATAACATTTCTCTTATAACCTGTTAAAACTTATTATATTTGTACTATAGTTTTATATATTATGTTTTTATCTATATTGTCTTTTCTTATATTTATATTTATTTTCATTATAGATTCTGGACAGAAATTATATGTACGTTTGTTCCAAAGAAAGTATAACTGGCTGAAATTAAGTAAAATAAATTATCCCAATATTACCAAAGATCCTGTTAAGATTTTAGAAGAGCTGGTCACTGCTGGTTTAGTTGATTCTGGTAAGATTCATCTAATGGACTCATAGGGTTTGCATATCAAATTAATTAATCACAAATTATGTGAATTAGTAGTAATTTATGTATTGTATTTATTTTATGTTGAGTAAAATATTTCAGTTATTGTTTAAGAAATATTTACAAAGCAGTTATTGATTTTTTATGAATGAATGTTTATAAGCATAAAAGTTTATAATGCAAAGTTATTATTTTTATAAAATTTCATTCTAGGTTTAGATATGATTGATTTGGAAACTGCATTAGATCTTCTCTCTCTACCAGAAGCTAGAAATGTTGCAAAACAATTCAATTTTAATTCATCTGGTAAAAACAAATCAGATATTACTAATATGCTATTGAAACATTGTAAAGAGCATAAGTCAGTATTCTTCTGTAATGGAAGGAATAGTGTATCTAATGCTATGTTAAAAAAGTAAGGTTTTTATATTTTTATTAAATGTTTATTTATGATTACTGTTTGGCTTTCAAAACTGCTTATATTTAATAAATAGATTTAAATTGTATGTGTGGTTGTTAGCACTTCTAGGTTATAAATGAAACTACTTCAGTAGACCATATTGGGTCTTCAAAATTTTTGATTGGATATCAGAGCTGCAATTGAAGCTTTTTCGGGAAATTTTTTGTAAGATTATAGTATTTTCTCTTTGAATTTTTGTAAAATCCTCAAAGCTAACATCCATTTTAACAAATATTTGTGCATTTTCAATTCAGCCAATTTTGTAGTCCCTTACTGGAATTTTAATGCAGGATGCCTTTTTATTTTAAATATCTTTATGAGCAAATTTTAATTTATAAACATTTGTTCCTCACTGCACCAATTATATTATAATTTGTGAATACTAATACTTGAGAGTTTTTTAATTTAATGTTGTTTAATATGATAAAAAACCTATTATATTTATGTTGTTGCTTTACTACTTGGACAAAAAAAAGCACATGAGCCAGGGTCTACTTGAAGGGGGTGTGCCTTTCATTTGAAGATCAACTTTGTTCAAGTAGGTCGTCATAGAGACAGGAAACAAGCAGGTCCAAGTTTGGCCTGCTACCTCCAGAGATATCACTTCAGAAAGTTGAGGACATTGTGACTACTGAGCTATTTTACTGAGCCCAACTGCCATTAATGAACTTGGTAGATCTTTGGCTGGCTCAAGCCTTGATCTTGAACCCCTTCCACTATGAGGTTGTTGCCCTGGCCAGTTATATGTAAGCAATTAAAGTACATAAAAATCTATTGTTCAAAATTTCTCGATAAGTTAAGGATAGTCATGACACTATTTCATTTATGAATCCTCTGCCTGCTTTTTTATAAAAGGTACAAAGCTAATTTCCTTATAGGGTTCACTTATTTTAAAGTTAATTATAATCTTTCTTTCTTGTTATGTCTAAATGAAAAAAGCTGTTTTGATTTAGGAAATTTATGAAAACTCTTTTTTAAACAGATTATTTCTACATAGAAATTACATTATTTTAAAACATTCTTTCATAAAAAGAATACACTTAGATCATGATGTTAATTAAAAATATTTACCTTCAGTGAACATTTTAAAAGTCTGCATATCGTGAGGATTTTAGTAGAATTATTACTCTAAATCTTTTAGTATAATTATTACTTTATCATATTCTATTCTTAGTTTAAACTTTAAAAAAAGTTTTAGTATCTTGTACATTTCCTATTTATTTACATGTTTTTAGGGTAAAACAGATACTAGGACATTGTTACAGGGTATCACTTTTACCCAAGCGCCTTTTTACTAGAATTCTAATGCTGTTTTCCTTGCCAACAATGTCTGAAGATGATGATGATGCTGCTGGTGGACAACAACAACAACTGTATGGATTTTCCTTATTTGTATTTTTTGCTAAAAAACATATGATTTTTTTTAACACACATATACAAGGATTTAGTTTAATTTTGATTTACTCTTCTTCTTTAAATTTTCTTTGTTACCATTATTCTGTACCATATCCAAAAATGAGGACATTTTAAAATATATATATTAGGATTTAATAAAGATTAAAAAAGATGCAGTTTGAACTCCATTGGAAAACAAAGGCTCAGGCTTTTGGTGATAAAAGAAATAAGATATTAGAGTGTTTTTTGTAACCAAACAAATGCTTTTTTAACCACCCACACAAAAAAAGTGACTTAATTTCCACTGTTTGATGCAATTCACACCTTTGTTTTACTTCATTTGTTGTCCAACTATTCAATTTTAAAACTTATATATATGAATATATATATATATATATATATATAAGGAACTGCACAGTCAGGTCAAAGGTAGGCTAAAAGGTTTAAAGCTGGTGACACTAATTAAGGATAACAGAGAGATCTCAGCTAGTATCTTTATTGGAATTCAATATTGGCTCAGTCAGGGCAGGTAGATTTTCCACATTTGTTACATTATGGACTTAGCAACAATCTTCCAAAATTCATGAAACATTGCACAATTGTTTCAACAAATCTGCAATTTTTGTGAAAGCTTGCTGTTCAGTATATGTTTTCTTTTTTCTTTTTTTTTTCTAGAGTTTTTTGAAGTGACCACCAGGACTATGGAAAAACTTGACTGGCCTAACCTCTTGGTTAAGGCATGACATCAAATATGAGTGGTCATTTCAAATCTGTGTCTAAATTGGGGGGGGGACATAGGAGCATGTAGGGTTTTGCATATTCCCTTAGATTTGGGGACTCATGAGAAAGGTTTTATATCCTAGGACTTAGTTTTAGTAAATCCTCATTAGAACCTTTGTTTTCTCAGAATAACAGTGAGAATTAATGTTACATTTAGTTGAAGATTGTCTTGGGGACTTTCTGTTTTCTAGTTTTCTACCTATGCTTTTATGTTCCTGTATTTTCTCCATAGTTTTTATTGTTAGATAAATATAAATATATATATATATATATATATATATATATATATATATATACACACACAATAAAACCTCACTACAACAATATTAAATATATGAATACATTGTTCTGTGATGATAATATGTTGTGGTCCCTTCAAATTTCTATGTAATATAATTTTATTGGATCCTCACAGGGTCATAACTAAGGAGTGGCAAATGTGGCATTTGCCACAGGCACATCAGTAATAGAGGTGCTTCCCCATGATTAAAATAGGGTCCGAAAGAGGATGATCCACCTCGAGTAAAAATAAGAAAAAGTTGAAAAATATTTTTTTCATTATAAAATCCAATGTATTTAGAAATTATTTTTTTATCTATTTTCTTATTTTTTAAAATGCTTCTATAGACTAAACTTGTTATAGATTCTTACAAAATGTTTACCACACAATTCTAATATGCCTTAATATAAAACAGTTTTCATTTTAAATTTATTAATTTTATTAAAACTAAATTTAAATTTAAAAATTCGCCAATTTTTATGAAAATTCAACGTCTAAATAAAACACACTCCCCTCAATAAACTATTCAGTTTACCAGGAAAATAATACCTTCAGAGTGTTCAAAAATATTTTTAAGTATTAATATGGTAAAAATAGAAGAAAAATTAAAAATTAATATGCTAGGAACATTTTAAGTATTAACAAAATATTTTGAGTTTATTCTGAATATATGATATAGAAAAAAACATGTTTATATATTTTTCACTATATTTGGTGGTAGGGGTGCAGACCAGTTGTTTGCCACGGGCACTAAAGGACCTAGTTACAGCTCTCGATCCTTGATTTAATGATATTCCTTTAAAGCAGCATCCTCTGTAAAAATGATGGTTTTCTCATGAATGATTGCTTTTTGATATCCCTTTGCAACAGTATTTCAGATTTCAGATACTGGAAAAAAAGCTCGAAGGAAATTATAACAGCAGATGATGCAGTTATGGTTTTTGAAAGAGTTATTGGTAAAGATATTTTGTCCAAAATCCTAGATAAAAAGAAGAATTATTAAGTCCTGCAGATATTATTTCAAAACCTTTCATCAAAAATTATGATTGTTTTTGTGCTTCAGACTCTATTCATACTTTCTTAATTGATTTAACAGTGAAAAAAGGAGTATGTAAATAACAATAAAACCTTGTATAAACAAATTTATCAAAAATAAATTTGCTATACTGTATAGTAATAATTGGAGCTCATTAACAATGATCAAATTTTCTTTTTAATTTTTTTTAGCCACCATTATTGATTTCATTTTGACATTTGCATTTGATTATTTGATTATTTTTGTATAAACTCTAGATTATTTTTTTTAATTACTCAGTCATTAAGTTTAAAAATACTGCCTTTTACCTGTCTCTGCGTTACATAATTTATTTACATGTCAGGATAATTAGATTTCTAAGTTATCACCTAGGGAATGCTTCCTTTTTTAAATTTTATATATTTTAATGTAAAATTATAAGTTGCAGTTGTTAATTAAAATTTAAAAAATTATTTACTTCTTAGCTATTAAGTAATCTTTAAACATAAAAATATTATTTAAAAAGTCTTGATTGACAGTACTGTATTCTATATAAATTTTATTATTTCTAGATGAATAATTTTATTTACTCTTCTTCCAGGCTTACACTTCTACAAGTCAACAAAGGTGAAATTACTTTCCCAGATTACAAAATAAACAGGCAAACAATGATTTTTAATGAGAGAGATGAATTAATTCGGTAAAAACTGAGTTATTGTTATATTTGTCTGTCCATATTTTTCACATCATGAAAATTAAGTACCTTTTTACTTCCTTGTACAAAGTAAAAGAAGTATTTTAATCACAAAAAAATTTCAGTGTTCATATTTTAGCAAAAATATCCAGTATGACCATGTTTAAATCAACTTTGACTAGTTTTGGTTTACATTTGTAGGTATACACAAGAAGTAGCTTAATTTTAAATATCTCTTTGAACTATTCCTGAATGAATTTCGACTAGTTTCAACATGACATTTTTAGATGTGCACATATGTACCTGTCTTGCATAACTTATAAGCAATTAACCCTAGAATTCTATTAGAAAACTGAATAATTAGGGAATTTGAAAACTATTTTTCCATAATTACCCTGAATTAACAGCAATTATACAAAAAAAAAGGTGAAATTAAGCGAGAAAATATATTATTACATCATGTATGTTAAGAAAGGTAGGGATTGTTAGAAAAAAAGGAATGAGAGCATAAAAGAGATGAAAAGAATGAAGATAGATAAGATAATACACTGAAAAGTTTAAAGATATTTTCTATTAATCCTGCCTTTCTTAAATCAATGCCACAATAAAACATTTAGATAATACGGTATTGGTAATTTATGTTCTTATACAGAGTGCAGCAGTATAATTTGATGATTTGAATTTAGTGCCAGTAAGCAAGGTTTTGCCATTAGATATAGCCTCATTTAAAAGGATGAATTACCCTTTTTCAATCTTTCATTTTAGTTCCAAGAATGTATTAGACAAAGAAAAATGCATGTTACTGTGTTCTCTGGGTCACTGATCTTAAGTGGTTGGTGTGTATCGGCTAATGATATAGTCTCTTGTGACTATTTTTTATGGGGATATCTGAAATTTCTAATGTATATTGATCATATAAGGACCCTTGCTTAACTAAATGAAAATTCTTTAAATAGTAGATATATATTTATTGCTATACTGCAAAGTGTTAACCAAAATTTCCAAATTCAGGTACATGAATGTATTGTCTTTTTATTCTGGGGAGTGGGGGGCAAAGATTGCATTTGTTGGATCACTTTTATAAAAAATAAGTTTCTAATGATGTAAAATAAAAAGAATAAATATTTAAAGTTATATATATAATGTTTTTTGTGTTATTGGTCCTTCAAATCAACAAATTATGATACCATACCCTGTACTTTAAACTTACAAATAATGACATGTTTTTAACATATTGGATACATAATAAAATTATTTTTTGTGACTTTTTCTTTTGTAGACAACTTGTTTGCTAAAAAATAATACAGTAGATAATAGTTCATATTTCTTAAAATTTAAGAACAATTGTATTAATATTTCATACATACTAATATCATAAACAGTATATGCAATATAACTCTAAAGACATCAACAATGATATGTATTGTTATTACAAAAAATGTTATACCTGAAGTTTTTAACTTAACACTTTAAACCCTGTTTAAAACTGTTATGCATCAAAAACCTGCTAATTCTGTTTGTTAAACTACTTGATGTACATTTTTTACAAAATTTCCTACATTTTTATAGGTATGAAGAAGCGAAACAACTTGAAAATGATATTATGAATGCAGTTGAAAATAAAAATTTTGATTTAGCCAAGGAATTGTTTATAGAAGCAAAAGAAGAATTTGAAAATCAATTATTGTCTTCTTTTGTTGAAAGGTAAAATAAAATGAGTTAATATTACAATGAACTCAGTAGTAGGATTAACCAGTGGATATCTCCATGTTTTCTTAATTTAAAGATGCAAAGTGCTTTTGAAACATATATATTTATTTGGATAGCCTATATTGGTTAGTATTATATACCTTATATTTCATTGAGAAGGTTATAATTCAGACTTGTATTGAAATAGGAATAAATCTTCACATAAAAGCATATTTTTTCTTTTACCTTTACAACATGTATAGTGTATTTGTATTAAATATTTTTAAAAATTTATTTGTGGTAATACCATTTAAAGTATAAAACTTAACTAGATGGCATTTTTTATGTGCCTTCATTGTGGGAGAAATATTTTTTTCAAACTTTTATTATTATTAATTTTTATCATATGAAATTCATATTTCACTTTCATGTTGTCATTTTAACTGTAAAAATACATCATTATTAGATTTAAGAGATCCATATTTTTAAGTAACTGTTTAAATCTATAAGCAATTTAAATTTTGAAACTTAGGTAAATTATTTCACCAACTTAGCTATGAAACAAATAATTATATACATAAAAGTTAGATGATATCTACAGTATTGTTTAGATATTTAAAAGTAGGCTTAGATGAATATTTTAAATAACCTCTGGAAATAATGACCTCTGTTAATAATATTGTTAAAAAAAACAGGCAATAAATGTTTCAGGCCAGTATCTATTCTGTATATGTTAAACTCTCTCAGACCCATACCTATGTGTTATGGCAAAAAATTAGCACAATAAATTATCAAATTTTAACATTCATGTTCCATCTTAATTTGGTATAGAAATTTATTCATAGTTGAAAACAGATAAGGTCCAAGGATTTCAGAATAATTTTACCTTCAACTATGTGTTTCCATATTCTTTAGCATAGAGTTAAAAATTTTATCATTAGCCTTTTAATTTATAAATTCCAAAGCTGTAAGTACATGTTTTCCTTTCTTACTTGTACATGGTTACAATATGATATGTAATATGTGGTATATTTGAAAAGTGGCTAAGAAGCCATGCTTAAATTTTAAGTGATCAAGTGTTTTATACATTCTAGAAAACGATTCTTTGGTCATAATTGTTTGAGCTTCATCCTTTTTGACTATTATTTAACTTACTGCATCTTGGCTATTTTCTATTGGATTATGTATGTGCAGCTGTATCATAATAGGTTAAAATCTATCTTCTAATATTCTACTGTATTACATATACATATCCTCACTGACTCTGCAAAAGAATTTGTTCATAATAAATTGTTCATGGTGACATTGCTATTGTCAATCTTAAAATTAACTTTAAATATATTTTTTTATTTGTTTAAAACTATATTATACAAAATAGTTAACATTAGATTAGAATTTATGACTTCTTAGTAGTCTGTTTATTTGTGCCACAAAATTTCATATAAATCCCTTAAATAGGTATAATTTCCATTAAAAATAGTCATCAGATTAGCCTATACCAATTTTTGACCTCAAAGAAGTAAGGTCAAAAATTGGAAATTCATTTAATAGTGTCCTAAAAATGTGGTAAAAATTCCTGAAATAATTTAGCTTCTATACAAGGTTACTTAAAAAAAAAAAAAAAAAATTTAGAATGTAATAAATCTATATAGTACATTTTCACAAACACTTATAAGGTATTAAAATTTTTGCTTTTGAACATAGTAATTATTTTTCTCAACAATGTTCAAAATATAATTTTGAAAATTTTTTTACTGTGGATATAATTATTTAGACCTTTTCTATTTTTTCTCTAAAAATAGAGTAATAGTTATACTTTTAAGTTTTAATTGCTTTTTTTTATATATATTTAGAGCTGCATCACTACCAACATACTTAAAAAAATTCACCTCATTTCATATATATGTACGTTGTATGACACAAGGTGTGGAAATCCTTCAGAGGTTGAGACAGTATAAAGAAGCTGTGGATTTATTAAGAAGGTTGCTTGATCAAAAGGTATATAATGGGCCCTTTATTTATTTATTTTAGAAATGAGCAAATGCTTTATATCCTTTTTTTCTGTATAAACTGAATAAAAATTTTAACTATGAACATTTCTTGAAATTTTAAAGAAAAGGCAAAAATATAATGCTGATTGTAAGCTTTTTTTTAAGTAACTTTTGATCATGAAACTTGATTATTGTTGTTCTGTCATCAAAATTTTTTAGCTTGTCTGTTCTCAAATCTTATCTTTCATAAAATATTTAGGGTAGTAGAAAAATGTTGAAAAAAAAATATTTACAGTGGCTGGTAGTATTGGTGCAAAAATCTACATGCTATTGCTAAACATTTGATTATTATATCATAATCACTGCAAATCTTCAAAAGGGTGTAGTGGTGCTATTACCTTTGAATTTTACTAGTCATGTTACTAAATATGAAGGTAATTTGAGAATCATGAACACAATTGAGAATATCCCAAATTCACAAAATTGGCAGTTGGCAGTCTATTAGAGCAAGTTTGGCCCCACATATAACCTGTCAATAAAACTTTAGTATCTGCTGTGGTATTAAAGAAATTTATAATTAAAACAAATATCACATTTATATTAAAAGTAATACAGTAAAGTAATATTTGATTAACTAATTATTACTTTATTTATTCACATTTATAAACTTTTAATTGTTCTTTTGTTAATTTATGAATAATGCCTAACAATAGAAACTTTAATAATAATGTATTATTTTCAATTTTCACCTCAAATATATATCTCCACATACTTATACTTACATAATACAGTGTAGCCTGCCAGCATAAGATGCACTTCTAATGCAGCTTGCAAGGTCTTTTGGGCTGGCCAGGCCTTTATTAGACAAATGTTTAGTTATCTAGGGATAAAATGGAATTAATTTTCTTTTCAAATTTTGCATAAATAAAATTTAATGCAATTGATCACTATTAATCATGTTTATATTCTCTAATTAAAATAAAGTTTTTTAAATATCAGAGTCTATATAACTGAATTGAATTTTAACAATAAAATTTATTTGACTTTTAGTTAAAATAATTTGAGTTATAAAATAGAAACTTTTTTGTTTGTTCAGTATTGTACATATCTTTTCAATATATGCCTGTGTAGTATATCTTGTCAGTATTTCTATTGTGCACAGTGTATGAAAGTTAAATTATGTCTGAGATTCTTTGTGTTTTTGTACCAATTTACCTCGATATGTATGATAAATTTAATAGTAGTGTAGTAAGTATGATGCATGAATTGAATATCAAATAACAGATTATTTTGAGAAGTATTTATGGAGGAAAATTTGAAATGAGATTATTCATATTAAAACTGTAGTGAACATTTAAAACTAAATTTTAATGCTATTATAGAACTTTAAAAATTGTCTACAATGGTAAAAGTTTGTGCTGAAATAAAAAAAAAATTGTTTTTATATTTATCAGTTTAAAAAACATTTCAATTATATGATTTACTTTTTAATAAATAAAATTATCTTCAATTTCTATTATATTTATATTTACTTTAATTTTTTTTTATTTATTTATTTTTTTTTTTTTTTTGTAATCAATCATAAACATTCTTGTTGTTCAATAAAGATTAATTTTAGCTTTCATATATAATATCAACAAGGCTTAGCAGCATAATTTGTCATATCTAAAATTTTGTGTTTCCTTTGTTTTTATTTTTATCTATAGTTAAAGTGCATCTTGTATTAGGCATTGTTCACTAAAGACAAAGGCTTCTTCAAATTTCTTAACCTTGTACATGTTAATGATCAGATATCCTGTAATATTGTCACATTTTGTAATTCAATACATTTTATTTAACTTTTGTTTATAATCTTTTCATTAACATAGAAATGTATTAAAAAAAGTTATGCATAGAGAAACATCTTTGGCCTGTATGTTTTATATTTCTATATCTTAAAATATATATCTTGTATTTTTATAAATTTTTATTTTTAATTTAACTTATGATATTCCACTTGCCCTGACAGTCTAAGGCACTCATGATACCATACTGGAAAATCTCACAATTTTGATCATCTTCAGGAGGAGATTGTTTGCTTCAGGTTCTTTACCTCTCTCTAATCTGCAGATCTCTTAGTGCAAGGATACTCAGGCTTATAGATTTATCCTACATGTTTTCTGGGTATACAGAAATAAATAAATAAGAAAATTTTAAAAAAAATGTTTTGGGTACTTGTCAGTTTTTCTACCCAACATCATGTCATACTAGCCTGACACTCAAATCATTGCACCATCTTATGCCCTTGATATATATTTCGATAACTTGAAATGTACCACCTACTCTTACGCTTTGGGATGCCTTCAATATTCTCAAATGAGAGGTAATGTGAATAATGGATCACTGTCAAATATAAAATTGGAAATTTACTTTTATTCTTGATTAAATACGGTTATTTACAAAGGAATGTTAATTCCCAAATCATGTAGAACTGCAAATGATGGTTGTCGGTAAAACTTCCTCACGACGATTACAGTTGAAAGAAAAACAAGAGATTTAATAATCTCTTACAAATGGGGAGGCTTTTCAGGGTTCAATCAAACCCAATTTATCCCCCGTTCGGTATCCGAGACTCTGCCGCTCCCTATATGAGCGGACTTTACGAATCTCCCGAACTAGCAAGCTGGCTCTGGTAAAAAAAAAGGCGAAAGCCTCCACGAGGTCAACACACCTACGTAAAAAAATGACGAAAAGCCCTGAGTCGCAAAATTGTAGGCTTTTTATACCTGGGGTCAGTTATGGTTCCGCCAATTGTTTTTTTGGTCAGTTAAGATCCCAGTTACTTGAGAACTCCAGCTAAAGTTACAGTTATATTTTTTAGCTAAATTCTCATTCGCTGGCTGACCCTTCATGGAATTTCCGAGCATTCATTAACGAGATCCCTCAGAGGCGTATTCGTTTATTCAGTCCGATTGTCAAGATCCCCGACTCTGCGATGCCACGTAATTGTCCAGGTAAATAGGTGTTCTACGATCAGCTGTTTTAGCGTGTGCTTGGACAAAGGGAAGTCATTATAGCTTATAAAAGCATTTGTGATGCCACTCTGGAGATTCCCTTCCATTTTGATTATACTCAGGAAGGAGGGATTTTTTTTTCTTCTCACTCTGTACCCCTCACCCACCTACTGACCTACTAGTAAGAGGACTTCTAAACCCACAGATTTATTCTTATGTTCTCTGGGTATACAGATGTTTAGAATACCTGCCAGAAGAGTTGACCTTAGCATTTTTGTTGTCAAAGAAAACTCAAACATGCTACCCTTTTAGCTTAAAAAAAAGGAAAAAAACTGTAAAATAAAAAAGCACTACTTTACTCCTCATTTCTTTTCTTTATTCTACTTATCAAAATATATTTTGTGGATTGTGATTATTATTTTGACTTTAGTTTATATTGTTTTGCCATTATTGTCAGCTGTCTGCCTTGTGTACTACTTGCCTAAGGCTAGCCTGGAATTTTAGCTCTAAACATTGATCACAAACCCCTCTCATAACCTTGAAATACATTTTATAACAGTGCATAAAAAACAAACTATAATGAGAGTATTAATTTATGTGTTTGTTAATATTTCATAATCATTCTCGTAGGTGTTTTGTCAAGACTATCATGGTAGATGGTGGGATCGCATGGCTTTGAATTTAGAACAACATTTAAAACAACGACAACAAGTACGTAATAAAGCATCAAATTTATGATAAATATATTATTTTTCAACTGCTTGTTTTGCTTAGTATATCTGAAAAAGTGAAATTTACTGTCCAGTATGGATTATATATTTACTATCTATATGTATACTCACTAACTACTTTAAAACAAAGTGCTTAGTTACTAGTTTAAAATTTATTTGTTTAACATTTTTCAGTTTAAATATTAGATAGTAACAATCCTTTTGCGAACTTCTAAATTATCACTCTTTTATTTTTCAGTATCATTAATTTTTTTGAGACAGTTTTAAAAAATATCTTAATTAGTTAACTGATTGTTACTTTGGTTATATTATTTGGAATGCAAACCAATAACAATTTTATTCTGTCATGGAATTATTACTGAAATTTCCTGATTTATTTATTTTTGTAATTTTAAGATCAAATTTGCTTGAGTTGCAAACAGATATTTTGATCGATATAGTTATATGAAAACCATTGCATGGGTATGAATGTAAGTAATCTATTGGGAAGTCTTGGTTCAGGTGCATGCATAGTATAAAAAATACATAAATTTATCAAGAAAAATTCAGTTAGAAGTAAAATTTATTTCTAATGAATAAAATCTTATAATTGAAGAAAATCTTTATAATTCCTATTGCATAGTAATTTTCATTTTCTTTTAATCATACTATTTTTTTATAAAAAAATTTTATAAACAAATTTGTCAGCATTTTTTTACAATATGAAAATCAGGAAAAACATTAATTATATCAGTATTGTATACAACAGTTTTCATATGGATTTTGGAATGTAAATATTCATATTGAATTCTCCATGAAAGAAAACTTAATTGCTGTCCTGCTCAATTATTCAAGTTAATGTTCTATTAAATGATTTAGCAAAAATGAAGGACATTTTTTACTTTTAGTTTATTGGATAATCAATATTTAAAATTAAGATATTCAGCCCTATATTTTTAACTAGCAAAAAGTTCTTTTCACCAGTCACGACAGAAGTAATCCATATTTTTTGTTGCCTGGACTTTGTTGGCAATGTTAACTTTTATGTAGTCATGCTAAGAAAGGCATTTACTCAGAACTCAAGACCTGGCAATAACTTTATAAAATTTTTTTATTTTTCCATTGCATATTCAGATAGATGCTGGACATGTCACTATGCCTCTGTGTTGCTTTGGGAACATTGCCCTTGAAATTGTGTAATCATGTGACTTATCTTCTCATAGTAGAGAGCTCAAGACAGCAGTTTTGCTTTGGCTAATAAAACATCAGGGCCACAAAAAAGGCAAGTAAAATTGCAAGGGTCCTCGTCATTTCCTGTGAGAATAGACATCTGGTTTAGAAGAAGTATAAGTAAATACCAAATGTAGCAGTTATTAATTCAGGGTTGGGAAATTTGGTTTTGAAAAATATGAAAGGAAAAACTATCTCAATTAGTCACATCCTTGATTTAATTTTGATGGCTGAAAAAACAAATTGTGAATTTGAAGTATTTTGAGACACTTTTAGGGGCAGTAATTTTTTTATATATTACACTCACACACTCATGCATATATGTTTAGATTTTCTTTATAAATATTCCTTTTAATTTTTTTATCTCCTATATCATTTCTTAGGCATTGGAAGCCATTAAAAAGGGTATCAGAGATAAGCATGTCCGTGTAGGTTATCGATATTCACTTTTAACAAGAGCTCTTAGAATTTTGAAAAAAGCTGATGAAAGTGATGAGCTCAAAAAGGAAATACTTGAAGCTTCAAATGTGGTTGAGGCACCTAAGGTAAATATTGCATTTTATAAATCTTTTACATTATTTAAACTCTATTTTGTGTACACTGTATCTCGCTTCCTGTTTTCCAGTTGTATTTTGTGATATTTGTAAACATCTTAGTATACATTCTTAGTAGCAGTTAAAAAAATAGTAAAATGCAGTTTATCTACCTATATCACTAAACAGGGAAGCCACTTTTGCTTTTATCGAGTTCCAATTTTGCCAGAGTACCAAATCTATTTATTGTAAAGGGGATAAAACTAATCAAAATAGAAGGGAAATTTGAATAATTTTTTAGCAGGTAATGATTAATTATTTGACTTATATAAGGTTCAGCTGTTTGATAAGTACTTATTCTTAACAAAATATATCAGAAGCTATATTTTGCATATGCTATATAAATATTCCTCTAGTCTAACAGAATTACAAAGATTAATTTTTTGTGGATAAGGCATGCATTTCTCCTGCCTTTTAAGCATAATGCTTCCCATAATGTTTCTTTGCTGTAACACACTTATAGGGATTTTTTCCTCCATAGTGTGCAGAGTCTGTTTTGGTAGCACTTCTAGTCTATAAAGGTGTTCTTGTAAGATGGTTGGGGAGAAACATGTTTTGTGTCCTAGGTCGCCTCATTTGAGGAAAGCACTGTAAACATTTCTCAGTGACCATAAATTATAAAAAAAATAACGGAGGGAATGGGCATGCATACAGGAATTTTTCAGCTTCACTTCAAATAATATTTACTTTTTAGGTATGGATAATACATATCTCAAAATATTTTAAAATTAGCCTACAAAGAAAAATGACATAATGAAAAAAATGATGTAACATTTTAAATATGATAGACCAACATCAACACCAAAACCAAGTTGACTAAATCAGCAGCAGGACAGAAGTTATTAGGACCTTTCAATCTGCATGGTATAAGCTAGAAAGGGTGGCTGTTCTGTTATTACACAACAAGAAAAGCTCTTTTTTCTCCATATTTCCTCTTTTATATATTTGGATGTATGTGGGTAAAAGAAAAATATTGTGACTTAAATAATATGATTCAAGTTTTAAATTTAAAAAATAAAGTTCTAAAAAATGTCTTCTGTCATTTTATTGTATTAACTAAACTTTAAGAAATTTTTTATTCTAAAGATCATCTTCTGTCTGCTCTAAGAATTATGGCACATGCCAGCACTATTTTGCAAATCTAGTAGTTTGGCATTAATTTTTGCAATAGTATATGTGTGAGCAACCCAAAAATATTCAACAAAATTGGGTATTGTATGTTTAATCTTAATTTTAGTGTTGTTGCAGTCATCAAGATACAAATAATAATCCCAGAGTGGCATGGTAGTTTTAGCCATTTGGAATTGGCTTTAAGCTAGGTCACTCTCATTAGCCCTCTTTTTATATAGATCGTAGCACTCCAAACCAAACAAAACAAGATAAATACAAAATTTCATAATAATAAAAATATTAGTATCTGTTAAAAACATGGGCTAAACACAAATTTGAAGTAATTTTGCATCCATGTAAAAAATTATATGTCAATCTCTTCTGAATTCATTAGTTTTACTAGAGTGAATAACATGATAGTTGCGAGACTTCTCATTAAAAGTAGCATATAAATAAAGGAAACATAAAGTTTTATGTACTTTAAAGATTTGTTGTTAGTTTAATGTTAAAGAAATGTTTTCATTGTAAAATAATCAAAGGTTTTAAAGCATTTAATTTCTGAATAAAGAACATTGTTAATTTCAGTTTTTTTTTTTTTAAAATTTGCATGCATGTAACTTTTAAACATTAACTTCAGTTACATACATGAAAATTTTGTGCTGACATTTTTTGATTAGGAATTTAAATTATGTTTTCAGAAATTTCAGCTAACATCTTATAGCTCTATGATGCATCAGGTGATTATCGCATGGGCACTTGGGGTACGTGCTCATGAAATTTTAGAGGGCAAAAATTTACTAAGTACCAATTTACTAATGCACTAATTGTTATATATTGCTGTTTACTTGATGACTTTTTTTTTCTTATGCCAGCTGTATATTACTACTGCTTTTTGCATGCATATCTTTTTGTATTCATCTCCTGCAGAAATTTGTAATTTTTTACCTTTATCATTTTATAATGTAGTTATTATAATGTGCAGTAGTTGATATCAATTTCTGTGCTTAAATTTTACGTCCTAAATATTAGTCCTGATAAATTTCAATCAATATCTTTGACATTATTTTGTGCATAACAGTTGAATTTTATGTCAATGCCATTGTAGTAATTTCATTTTCCTCTTGATATCTTGTTCATTTGAACATCTTCAGTATAATTTTTAATCTTCATGCACAATTCCCCTTTCATTAAGTTTTAATAAGTTATTGTACCAGGTAATTGTGTTTGTCATGAACTATATTGTTTCCTATTTACTTTAATTTTACTGTTATTTACCTGATAATTAATTCCCTCAACGAACCTGGTGCTCTTTTTATCCTATGGGTTATTGCATATTTATAAGACAGATTATTAGCAACATACCACTATAAACCATTAAATCATCTCATCAATTTAAATTATTTTTAATTCTATTATTAATATTTATTTTCTGCACCACAGAGCTTGTGAGTATGACAAGGTAGAAAATAAAAAAGTGGGTCACTCTAGGTCCTTAATTTTTAGCATGGCTAAACAGAAATAATAATGATTACGTAAAATGAAAATTTGGTGTTTTTGATTTTGAATATTACTTTAATGCTAATTTCTTAAATCTGTTTGATAATTCAATGTTATAATTTTTATATGACTGTAATGATGATAATAACTTGTCGCTATAAATTTGCATGAGGGTGGAGGGCACAAAAATTGGATTGTGCCCTGGGCACAAAAGTATCTTAGTCAGGCCCTGGATAGCATACATGCCACTTAGAAAAGTACTTTGCTAAAACATTTATATTACAATTAATGTTTTAACAATTATTTATTTCTTTAACTTTCTCTAATTGAGAATTACATTATTAGATTATTGATTTAGCTGTATTTGTTAATTGATTTAATTTTTTTAGATTTATTCTTAATTTTTAATTTTGTTATGATTTTTAAAATTAATGTTACAATTCATATTAATCAAACGACTCTTTCCTAGAAATGTTCATGGTAGGAGAAATGTCTTTATTTCTTCCTCCAAATCTTTGTCGGAGGAGGAAGATATTACTGTTTTAGGTGTAGAGCAACTGGCTATTGAGCATTATAAAAGTGAAGGTTATACAGAGGGTAATTTAATTTTTTTTTTCAGCATTTAACTTCTTTTGAAATTTCTTCTGTTACATTTTCAATATAAGTTAAGCATAGTTATGATTACCAATGCAAAAAATAATCCAAATAACAAAAATTTACTAAAAATCTTCTCATACTAAAAACTGTTGACTATATAGTAGTTTATTACCATTAAAACTTGGTTACAAAAGAGAAGTAAAACAACACATGTGTACAATACAACCAATATAATCATGTAATATGGTAATTCAAATTACCAATACAATAGATAAACATCTAATAAAAATGTTAAAAAAACTTTTATAGGCTATTGTTTTTCAATGAATATGGTAGTTTATTATTAATACATAATTGCAGTAATAAATCTGTAAACATGATCAGGTAAGGAAACAAGATAGGGTAGGGTAGCAGTTGTATTGTTTATAATTTGAAAAAGTATATTTCCAAATTATAAACAATACAACTGCTTGTTAAAAATTTTTTTGAAAAAAAAAACCTATTTCATCTTTTTAATGATTTTTATTAGTTATTATTATTTTGTTTAAGCTGTAAAAATGTATGGACCTTATGATCTGAGAATATTAGATCAATACTGCAATTTATTTGCCAGATACCATTTGAAATATTTAAGTCTCTAAAGGTAGAAAAAAATAAGCTAAAAAGATAATTTTTTTATCCAACTTTTTAAGAAGAGTAAAAATTACTTTACAGGCTTTTAGCCTTGTTTTTGGTTGGATTCCTTTTCATGATCAAAAGGGTGGTGAATGGATTGAAAATGATAAGCAATATTTCCCGATGGAATATGCCTGTTATTTGATTAGATCCAAAACCTAAAAATTTTGACTAAACATTAAATAAAATAAATTCAAATTTTAAAATTTGGCCTTCAACTCATTTTATTGAATGTATCTGTATTATGTTAAAAGTTTCTGACCACTGCATGCAATATATTTATCTGGATACTGTAACAGGACATAAATACACACAAACAATTTATTTTATTATATACTAACATTATTACCGGCTTTATCCAGATAAATATATAGATATGAAATTTTGTATGCATGCCATCAAATTACTGAAAAACTGTGCTGTGGCCACCATACTTCTTATTCATATTATAATTGAATTTTTAGTTGTAATATGAATTTTGAAAAATCATGCATTATAATTAAGTGTGCAATAGTCAATATAGCATATAATATAAAATATTACTAATGAATACCCGACGACTTAAAATCAAACTATAGAACAATATATAAAAACACAGTTCAACATTAATCCTAGAGTTGTGAAATCTTTTCTGCTGTTTAACTCTTTTCATTTTTGTATGTATAGATTCTTTAGTTGTCATTATTTACTGCATAAATAACATTCACTTTTGTATATATTAGTCTTAACTGGAGCATTTTTAAAAATTTGATATCATTAGCTTCAATTTGGGGCCTTCTATAGTAGACTGGTTTAAATTAAATGATCATTTAATCATGTACATAATGGGTTAAGGCATTTATTATTGTTAGAGGATTACTATAATTATAATCTTTATTGGAGGATTAAGCTATATATATTTGGTCAATAAATAAGAGGATTAAGTGGGGTTCCTGCTTAAGAAGCTATATATAAAGCTTTATTTATTAACCGAAACTGATAATTTTAAAAGAAGCAAGAAAATTTTCCCCCTTATTCCACATTTAGATCCATAGTTATAAACCTTTGAAATTGCCATCACAAGTCAATGATAGCAATCAAGCTTACTAGATGACAATTTCAATTTATGCAAATTATCTTAGGTAACTAGAACTAAAAAGGAGAATATGCAATGAAATATTCTTGTATTTGTTGGTAACTGGGCAACACATTCCAAAGGTTTAAAAATTTAAAAAAATTAAAATTAATTTCTCACCAACAAACTCTAGATATATTTCATACCCAATGAATAAAGGGATAATTTGACATTTGAGGGAACCATTAGGAGAGTGGACATTGCTGAAATTAAAAACTAATGGAGATTTTAAGAAAGTAAATGTTTAAGATTTTGAGTACATTATTATCTTCCTAGAAATCAGTGGTTGGGCAATGATCTTATTAGTCGGGTGTTGACTTTTGGATCCATAGTCTATAGGTTTGAACCCCACAGTGGCTTTTTATCCACTTGGAATCTTCTTTAAGCAATAGATTTGAATCAAATTAGCCCATGTGTTACAAAGGTTGACTATAGTGCTTCAAATCAAACCAAGGAATTGGTGAGATCTTGTATGACTACTGAGTTCACCCAGAAAATTGGACTTTCACAGATTGCAATCAAACAGAGATGGACATAGATAAATTAAAATGCTACATGTTTTTATAACATGTAAAATAGCACTATATTTAGAGGTTAAGAATGAACTACTACCAAAATTTAAACAAAAATATTTTTCATGATGCATTTTTTTATTTTTCTCATTTTTGAACAAACTTTTAAACTGATTCCACTGTATATAATTTTACATTCTTAAGAGCAGAGTTTTGCTATAGTGTTTTTTTCAGTAACATTATTATCTTTTTGATAAAATCAGGGATTTCTCCATTATAATTACATTTGAAGTTTGTAATTTATAAAAACTATTATATAATACATTGTTATTTCATAGTAACCCATTTATTGTGTTCAAGGTTTACATAACTGATATATACTCCATATTTTGTCTTTACTTGTTACAATGTTTGCTAAAATTAGAAAAGATACAATGTATTTTTTATAAGCTTATCTAGTTTATTAATTTTCTCTTTTTAGGAATTCATGGAGAAAGTTCAACCTTTCATTTTATGTATGGATTATTATTTTGGGATATTATTTATGATGGAGACATTCCAGATGCATTTATCAGCCCTTACCAAACACATCCTTTAGATCTAAATCATGATTCGTTCTTTATTAGAAGAGAAGAACAGATAATGAATCATTTAAAAAGTTTGCGGGCTTCAACCATTGAGGTATTCAGTACTTTACTTTTAGTCTATTTAGTTTATGTGTAATGAAAATATTTAAAAATACTTTTTAAATTATTGTAAGAAAATTCAAGCTTTTTATTATTGGTGTTGATCTTGGAGACTATCATTGATTTTGTTTTTGAGTTCAAAGTTTATTGATATTATTCAGTGGTAGAAAGGTAACTAGGGTTTTCTATTTTATTTTTAGCATTATATAGTACTAATGAGATTCAACATGTACAAAAAATAAATCAGCTAAAAGTCCAAATGAGTTAGATATGTCTTAAGAAGTTTGAGAATAGAAAAAAAAATAACAGTACAAGAGTAATCTAACTTTATCAACTAATAATTTTGCTAAAACTACTTTGTTCCTCTATTTTTAGATCTGATACTCCTCTTCCCTATGCCATTGTATGTACAATTGTGTTGAATTTACCATATAACAAAGTAAATTCCATTAAAAAAAAGTATAAAATTGTTTGTATTAAAACATAGCGTAAATTTTTGAACAACTCCATTTTTAACCTCTTTATTCGTTATTAATACAGAAACTTGAGCGAGTGCTAAATGATAAATCAAAATCTAAACATAAAAATAAAATGTAAAAGAATAATAATCGTCATTTAAATTATGACGTCATCAGATCAGATTTCGATTTCTCCACAAATAGTACTTCAGTAATATTAAATGCTGTACAAATCAAGGGTTTGCTACCAGTGTGACGCCTTCAATGTTCTCAAATGAGAGGTAACATGAATAACGGATGACAGTCAAAGAATAAAATTAGAAATTCACTTTAATTCTGGATTAAATACGGCTATTTATAAAGGAACGTTAATTCCTAAATCATCTAGAACTGCAAAGGATGGTTGCAGATAAAACTTCCTTACGACAATCACAGTCGAAAAAAAAAAACAAGAGAATTAATAATCTCTTACAAATGGGGAGGCTTTTCAGGGTGCATTCAAACCCAATTAATCTCCCCTTTCGGTATCGAGATTCTGCCGCTCCCTATATGAGCGGACTTTACGAATCTCCCGAACTAGCAAGCTGTCGCTGGTAAAAAAAAGCGAAAGCCTCCACAAGGTCAACACACCTCCGAAAAAAAGCCCTGAGTCACAAAATTGTAGGCTTTTTATACCTGGGAGGGGTCAGTTACGGTTCCACCACTTGTTTTTTTTTGCGTCAATTAAGATCCTAGTTACTTGAGAACTCCAGCTAAAGTTACAGTTATACTTTTTAATTGAATTCTCATTCGCTGGTTATCTCTTCACGGAATTTCCGAGCGTTCATTTACGAGATCCATCAGGGGCGTTTTCGTCTACTCAGTCCGTTTGTCAAGATCCCTGACTCTGTGACGCCACACTATTGTCCAGGTACAGGTGTACTACGATCAGCTGTTTTGGAGCATGCTCGGACAAAGGGGAGTCTTCACACCAGTCATACAATGGCTGTACCTTCAGAGAATTGCATCTGAAAATGTGGTAATCCCTATAGTGGATAATAATAGGGACAAGAGACACTGAATTCATTGAGATTGTGTGAGTGCCTTAGGCTTAACTAAGTTTCTGTCTCAAAGAAACCAATTCCACATAAAATTAAACATTTTCTATGAATTCTTTAATAAATTATTTAACAGAAATGTAAGTTTCAAAAAGGTAATGAAAGCTATAAGGAAACATTATAAATTCTAAATACAGTAAGAAGGTACATATAAAGAGAAAACTATCTTTTTCCACCTAAGAACAGTCTCAATTAACACCAGAAGGACTGGAATGTTGCAAAAAATACTTTTAGATTATTTAGTTCGCTGATCTTTCATGACTTTTTAAGTTTCAATATTTTGTAGTAAATGTATAAATTAATGTGGTATTCTAGTAGCAAAAGTTTGTCATTTTCTTGTTAAGTAGTAAAATTAAACAGCAAATAATTTTTTTTTGATGCCATAATAATTTTCATTTAAAATCGAATTTCAAGAAAACTTTTTTTTAAATTCTGAAGTAAAATAAAATAAGTAGATATATATGTCAAAAACTATTATTTAGTTTGATTTCCATTTCTTGAGATAAGTGTTAAAGTGGAATTCATTGTATATTTTTCAGTAAATAGTAAAACCAACTGAAATTCATTAAATTATTATTCCGAAGAATAATAACTTTATCAATTAATTAAATTATTGCAAAATGCCTGTATCACATCTGTTTGAATTTCATTTATGCATTTATATATTTTTTTAGGATATAAAGGAAATAATAAAATCTACTTGGGAAGCACATTTTGGTCAAACCTCTATAGTTATGTGGGATCGCTTCACAGATCTGGATCATGCTCTAGTATGAGTAGTATTGTTATTTCTTTCCTTTATACATTCTAATGTAATTAAGCTTTATTATAATGCACATGACATCATAGCTGCCAAACTTCCAGAATTTCCTCGGAGTCCCCTGAATTTTCAGAGAAATTCCTACACTCCTGAAAAAATTCCTCTATGCTTTGCAAAATAGTCCCTACAATAGTGATTTCAATATCTTTATCTTTTTTAAGAAAAACCCATGCAAAAAAAATTTCTGTATAAAAAAATAATTTCTATATCTATCATTCTTGCGTGAACATTTCAGAAACCACATTGCTTTTACTACTAGTCTTTTTTTTAATTACTCATTTATAAATAAAACAATGATTTAGACTCATTCCTAATCACTTATTAACCCAAAGTATTGCAAATATATATATATATATATATATATATATATATGACCCGACAGATGTGCTGTTTTAACGCTGTAAATCAAAAAATTGTAAAATGTTTTTAAATAAATTATAAATTGGAAAAGTAAGGAAAAAAATTTATTTTAAAATACTTGACACCACCATGGATACAGTCATCACTAATGTAATTAGATTAAATTAAAATTCCCACATCACCTTTACGAGGATTCGATCCTGGGACTTCTTGTACTGAAGCTCGTTGAGCTGACCACTGCATCACAGATACATTGGCAGAGAAGTGTTCCAAGCAGTATTATAATAATCTCAATAAGTATGCAATTCTGAATTTTTAGTTAAAAAACATTTTTTATCGAATCAAATTGCGAATCTAAACCCTTCTTGAATCAACTTAATTACATACAAAAAATTTCATCAAAATCAGTCCAGCTATTTAGAAGGAGCTCTATTTACAAACACACTGATAGAAGAATTTTATATATATATATATATATATAAATGCAAAACATGTTGCATTGTCACATTAAATATGGCCAGGGACTATATATATGCATGTATATAGGCATATGTATACATGTATCTATGTATGCCTTCTTTTCGTCTCACATACCTATATAATTTAATGTTAATTTCAGGGTCTTGTTTCATGTATGGGTATTAATTTGTTGTGTGGCATTTGTGAACGCCTGGCCAGAGACTTTAGATTTACAAGAAGTGGAGTTCCTGATCTTGTTGTATGGAATCCTGATACTTTACAAGTAAAAGTAAGTTATTTTCAATGTGATTAATTTCTCTGTCTACTAATGACTATATAATTTTTAGATTCACCTGTATTACAACAATTAAGTCTTCTGAAATTGTGAGACAAAATTTCTTTTGTCACACAATTCCAGATTCACACATTTCCTTTGTTTAAAATGATATATTTAACTTAAAAATTTCTTTACAAAGTATAAGAAAAAGAAGTGTGTGGGAGGGAGGGTTGCTTACTGCTTAGGTATACAGCACCAAGTATATGTATATATTTTTATGTCAGTGTATGTGTATATATTTTTTTATACAAATTCACTTGGTTTGTCACAGATTTTCAGATTTTTCACACTTTGATAAAGTGAAACAAAAACTACTTTTGATAATAAATTCTCCCTTTTTTATCTTCTTATATTATATCACTCCATAGCAGATATTAACCATGTGAGTTGATGATAGATGGCAGAACATGAATGTTATTTTATGGTTGATAATGTCCAGCTGTGGTACCTTAACCAGAAAAGGCATTGAATGCATAGCAAGAGGGTTCTGGGTTTGAGTCAGCCAAAGACCATTGTGTTTCTACTGATGGCTGGAGCACATATAATAGGTTCATGGTTGCAGTGGCCTCCAAGTTCAAATGATGCATCTGGAGGTGGTACAGGTCAAGCCAGGGGGTTTCTGCTTGTTTCGTATTTCCAGATTATGAGGACCCACTTTGAGCAATGTTTGTAGCATTCCTTCAGTTGTGCAGGAGCCATAGTTAAAAGGTAAGGGGGATCGAGCTTCCTACCATCTCTAAAGTATGAAGCTGAGCTTATTGTATTACATTTTAACATTGAAGCATAAGTTTTTTTTCAAATAAAAGGGTTTTTTTAAACTGCATACTTAATCATAATTTAATTTTGAAAAGGAAATCTCAATTTTTACTTACTTTTTAAATTTTAGTTATTAGCATTATTAGCATTAAATATTAATATTAAATTTTCTATAATTTTTTACTTATTTTGTTTCTTAGTTAAAAAATAGTGAAATTTTTAGTTAGGGGAAAGCAAATTTAGAGTCCCTGAAACTATACCCTGTTTATGGCCCTGGTTACACATGCTGTCTCGGTGGTTCTAAATGAGTAACTCCTTTGCAGCCAAGATGAAATACTAGTATAATTGATTTCTGTTTGGCTTTGTGATAGTCTATTCTGTCTGCTACATTGGGAGAAAAAAATGTTTAATAATGTAAAATCATTCTTATAATAAACAGACCTGACACAAACTATAAAACTATAGTTAGACTTCTTATACGTTATTAAAAAAAAAAGAAAAAAAAACTGGCTTATCTATTTATGACACATGATATTCAATATAATTTAATTCATCAATATTACAGTGCTTTTGTTTGAAAAATTTATAGGCACTTCAGCTCTTCCTAAAGTTAAAAAAAAAAAATAAATAAATAAATAAATAAAAAAAAAAAAAAAAAAAAAAAAAAACAGAAAGTCTATTTTTATTTAATGTTACTTCTAAGATTTTTATTAAAATGTTTACATCATAAAATACATGTAACCTTCCTACTTAAGAAGGTTTAAAGTTTTAAAATAAGAATGCTGTATAGATTCTTAATAAATAAGTTCGTATAACAGTTTTTTAATAACACTAAAGAAGTCTAAGTGCAGTTCCGGTTGTTGTTTTTAAAATTTCTAAAGTAATACATTTTTTTATATCCTGGGTTTGGGATTGGACATTTTTAGGCATTAATCAGCTTTGAAATGAGATAAAGGCTTATTTTTAAGAATTTGCTCAGTATATTATAATATGCATCTAAGTCTGAATTTAAATAGATTTCAGTATAAATTAATTCGGATTTTTTAGATTTCAATGTACTGATAAAGATGCAATGTACTTATAAAAAGAATGAATTTTTTTATTATTCCTTGAAAATTTACTGTGGACAACATTTCAATACTTTATTAAGTTAAAAAAAGAAATTTTATAAGAAACTGTAAATTTCTGTTTCAGATAGTTGAAGTAAAAGGTCCTGGTGATAAACTGTCATCAAAGCAAATACTTTGGTTAGATTATCTGTTGAAATTAGGGGCACAAGCTGAAGTTTGTCATATTGAAGGTAAGTTTTGATTTTTTGTTATATTTCTACCTTAATTGTTCATTTGATTTCATATTTTACTTTAAAATGTAATAGAAGATTTTCTGCAATATTTTCCTTTGCTCAGTGTAGAGTATGTAATGCACCCTCTTTTCTGGTGCGCTACCGTTAACGTGGAACCTGCCCGCCTACTTTACTGGGGCTGGTATGTTCGTGCACTGTCGTTGGGATGCATAACCCAAATTAAGGCACATCAGGATTAGAGGGACAACACACATTTATTTACAACATATTAAAAACAAAATTAAAGAAAATCAAATATCATAGTGAGTCTCAGAGCCAGTCTTAGCCAGATTTTTAGAACCGAGCGTCGTCCTTTCCTCACATCAGCACAGAGAGATGTTTCTTGGCTGCCGGCTCTATCTCGACTCTCCGCTGAACTCCCACTGCCCTCTTCAAATCTCGCCCTTCTTCGGGGGGTGGGGGTGGTGTCTGGAAACTTGAGCCCTGCCGAAAAGGGCACATCCTCCTTCTCTGAGGCCCTGCAAAAACAAACAACGACACCAAAAATCCTTATTGGCCCCCCTTTTGCCAGCCGGCTTCTTACTTCTCCTAAGAAATGCCGTGTGGAAGGGGTCAAATGGGGCAATTCTGCCGACGTCATCCAGAGCACACAAAGTCGTGGGTGCAAATTCCTTACAGAGTACTTGCCTTAATTATAAGCATTCACCTTTGACAAAGCTACAAGTATTTGTTTGCCATTTTATTGTGGGAGCAGCATGCAGGTAGGTTAACTTTGCTCCTTATGAAGGGACAGCACAAATGACAGACAAGCCTAGCATGGGATTTGAACTCACCATTACAGTAGGCAAACTACCAGTACAGTAGACAAACACTCTAACCACTATGCTGACTGGGCAGAATTTCCTGCAATATAACTAATTAATAAATTTATTTTTATTGATATATAAATAAGTCACTGAAGCATAAAATTCCAAGAAAATGATAACAAACGTTATTGTTTTGATTGGGAAGGTTAGTATCACTACCCAATTAAGTAAAGGAAACTATTTGAGCATAATCAATATTATCAAGTTAGTAAAAAGAAAGAGGTGTATGCTTTCAAAGAAAATTGTTTGTACAAGTTTTACAGACAGCGAGAACTGCATTTATGTGGTTATGATGAAACTTCAGAATTTTTCAAGGAAAGAAGGACCTCAATATATCACATTAGTCATATGGTCCTGAATTTATTCTCATAGAACCAATTTTAGTTTTTTGTACATTCTTCATTCTATTATTCTTTGTTTTCCTGCATCTATATTGAAATATTTTGCTCACATAATTTGTTCTTCCTGGAAGTATTTTTATTTATATTTTTATTATTTTTTAATTTAAGAGAACTTGGGAAATGATTTTTTTATGTTAATAAGAATTGTGTGGGTAGCAAAAAGATTTTTTGTCTTTCCTAGACCACCAATGGGATTTTGTTTAAATGGTTATAACTAGAAATTCCAAAATTTTTCCTAGGCCACTGCACCATTATAAGAAAAAAATTATAATGCTCCCTTTTCCTTAATAGTTAATATACCAAATTTTAAAAATATTGATGCATTTTTATATACCTATTTTATTTGTCTTTTTATCAATTAAAGATCACAAAATAGAAATAAATTAAATGAGTGTCAAATTAGTAAAAAATTGTTTATTAAAAAGTTGTTTATTAAAAATAATTTATTACATATGTGCCCAACAGGGCCATAGCCAGAAATTATTTTCGGAGGGGGACCAAGGGAGAAAGACATTTTTATTTGTAAATGATATTTCAATTGATGAAGGGGAAAGTACTGTATTTCCGGCCATCGGCCCAGCAAGACTTTTATGGTCTGAGCTGTGTTTTTTTTCTCCCTAACTATCCATGTTCATGAACAGCTTGGCAGATAGCAAACCCACAAAAACGTGGGGCATTGTCTATCTACAAAATGATTTTTCAAAATTTCGGAGGGGGGACCAGTCCCCCAAATCCCTCCCCCTGCCTACGGCCTTGGTGCCCAAAATCAGTGCGAAACAAAAAAAATTAATAACCTGGCATAGGCTGGTAGAGTTTTACCAATTTGTTAATGTCTCATTACCATTTTATTAGTTTAAAAATTTTAGATAGGTAGATAAAATAATTATTTATGAAACTGGAGATGTTTTCAAAGTATTTTATTAACTTCCTAAATAGGTAAGTATGCCATCTACGTAACTACAAGACTCTTTTAAGTTAATGGATTGTTTTTTAAAGTAAACCAAGCTGAAATAATCAATGAAATCAACTGCTCAAAATTTCTTACTATCATAATAGTCTCACAGTAGATGTTTAAAGAAGACTATAAGATTTTCTGGCTTTCACAATCCTCAGTTACAAATTCCCAAGTGTATGTCTCAGTATTTTAGAGCTACTAGGTGAAGTTTTGAAAGAGAATTTTAAAATGCTTATAGA
The DNA here is from genome assembly GCA_032207245.1 of Pardosa pseudoannulata. NCBI lineage: Eukaryota > Metazoa > Arthropoda > Arachnida > Araneae > Lycosidae > Pardosa > Pardosa pseudoannulata. The sequence continues at coordinate 34,330,864 of CM063498.1, forward strand.
TCAAACTTATGATGTGTCACAGTAATGACTAAGTGAAAGCACATATTATAAAATATAATTAAAATGTAATTATGCTCATTTTGTTCACTGCTCATTAGTCGAATTTAATTGTGGAAAAAGCAGCAACTCGAAATTTCTCAGCCTCTCTGCTTCATCATTCAAATATGCAGGCACAAAATAATCACAACTCCATTCCCAATAATCATGGGCATCAGTGGCATACACTAAAAGAAGGGAAAATTTGGGGGTTCAAACTTCTCCCATATAATAGACTGAAAAAATGTTCTAAAATATTTTTAATTCTACTAAAGATAATACCCTAGTTCACATATTTGTATTGTATTTTAATGCTTTTATTTGATATCACTTGACAATAAGGTGGGCATGTTAGGTACAAAAATTTATGCGTTGGCAGTCTTTTTGTCTAAAACCAAATCCCAACTATAAAAGAAGTCTGTGCACACCACTGATGGGCCACCACTGCTTATTAGAGGAGTGTCCTTTCTGTGGACTTTGTAGCAACTCACACCCCTACTCCAACAATTTCTTTTATATGTTGGAGTGTAAGGTGCCTGTATACTTAAGAGTCTAGGCAGGTATAATTAAAAGTAAAAAAAAAATTTTGAAATACTTATTAGGCACACATGTAACTTATATTGTCAAGGAGGGTCATTAAAATTAGATTTTCTAGTTAGAGGTAGGATTAGGTATAAAAACAATATTTACTGTTATTATGATACCTTCTTTGTAATTATGTAGGAAAATTTGTTGATATAAAATTTCTAGTTTTTAATATTTTTATTCAAATTAACGAATATTTCCTTATTTTAATTTTTTTCCTGTTTCTTTTTTAGCTGTTGGATCAAAGAAATTAAGAAAAGAATAGAGTACTTGAGTAGAAAGATTTAATCCTTTGTTGAAAGAACAAATTTATATTCTTATTGAGTTCTATTAGTATGTTGATATTTAAAGGTTTTTACATTTATACAAGTATTGAAATATATTTTTTAATAAAATTATACCACAGAAAATTGTCTTTATGGAGTTGATTATTTGAATTACGTTTTTTCAGGGTTTCCGCACACCGGGAAAGTCATGGAAAATCATGGATTTAGACAATGGATTAATTTTGTCATGGAAAGTCTTGATTTTTCAAGTAAAATGAGTAAAAGTCATGGAAAGTCATGGATCCTCTAAACTACCGATTTAAAAAAATGCATTGAATTGTTTAATCCTATTTTTACTTGTCATTCAAACTCAGTACTTCGGCTGAAGTTACTGAGTTTGGTTTTTATGTATTATCCTATTGACCATATTGCCAAGTAAAATTTGTTAACCAAGGAAACTCAAAGCAAGAAAGCTTAATGGGTGGGTAAATGTATATTATTCTGGATTTTTCTTAAATTGTAGATTAAAATTTTATTAATATAATGATAATTATTTTTTAATAAAAATTAGTTAAGATTTTTTGCACAAAATATAAGTTTATCTCTAGGGATATTGTATATAAACATTATAGGGTTATATTTGGCTATTATTCATGGTCACCTGAATAATACCAAAGTACCCTGAATTAAAATTGGAAACATTTTGATTGAAAAATTTCTATATGATTAAACTTAGGTATGTAGATACAATTTATTTTTATGTATGTGAGTTTATCAACACTTATACAGTAAGTTTATAGTTTTTTTATGCTAAAATTCCTGTAATTTCTCTAAAAGCATATATTTTATTTGTATGTACATCAGAAGTTTTATTTATATATACTTTAACGAAAGCTTTTTAAAGTCATGAAAATGATCTGCCAAATCAGGGAAAGTCATGAAAAGTCATCGATTTGAAAAATTTTATTTTGGCAGATACCCTGTTTATAGTTAAAATATTAGATATAGCAAGTTAAATTAAACAATTTAAATATTAAGCATGTAACTATGCAACTATTTAATTCAGTGCAGGAAATCAGATGTAAAATTTCAAATTGCCTACTGTGATAAAGATCTGTAGAAACAAAAACTTTAACACATATCTTTTAAAATTTAATGTAATCTAGTGAGACCAGAAAAACGCTAAGGTTTGGTTTGGTTTAGAGCACTAAGACCTACTGTTTTGCTTACGAGGGCTAATGAGACCGGGACCTATTGCTTAAAGCCGATTCCGAACGGTTACGAACATGAATGCCAGCAACGGGATTCGAGCCCGCAGACTCCGACACCGAAGAGCAGTGCTCTACCGTTTGGACATCGTTCGGCGAAAACACTAGGGAAAAGTCTCTACCAGAACAATCTTTCCTGGCGAGTCCAACTAATTCCAATGAGAATCGAACTTGCGACCGAGTGAAAATCTCTCTCATTGAAAAATTGCGAGATTACGATTGGTCCATGTTCCGTAGAATTTTAATGAAGCTATTGCCACATCGGTAGTTACGGTAATAAATTGTGCTTGAGTTTCGCCCGTCGATAAGCGAATTCCTGAATCATTAACCTAAAACTCCCCTCGTTTATTGATATTTGACGTAAATGAGCATCGCTGTTCAATGTAACCCTTTCACTGAGCTTCTCGCATTCCTCCATCAAACTCGTGGTTCCAGTTTTAGAACTGCTTTCTTTTTCGGTTTCAAAATCGGTGATTTAAAATGTGGAAAAAGTGGGACGCACTCGTTAAAGGAAAGGAAATGTGTCATTCAGTCTCTTTAACTGCAGCCTATAAATCAGTGAACACTGGTTTCTGATCATTAATCAGGTTTAATGCTCTAAGGGCAGTTTTTGTTTGCATGTTTGTTGGTTTAATAGTATGAGGTCTTTTGTATGTAAATGAACTTATAAGACAGTGGTTCTCAAACTTTACGAATTTCGGCATCTCTTGCATCTAGATAGAGTTATACTTTGGTTTTCGTTGACTTTAAATATTGTGGGTTTTGGTTTTTGTCTGCTTTTTCACGATAAAGTTGTCTCAGATATCCAGTGCTGCATTAAACAAGATGGAGGCCCTTAAAAAATTGGAATATCGGGGTCCTGTCACCTAATAGTTTTATTACACAACAGTTTTAGGAATGTAATTTTATTGCACGAAAAATAACAAATTATCAACAAATTAATATGAAATATAAATAAACGATAATATTAAATATTATATACAATAAAAAAATTAAAAATAACTAAATATTTGGTTTTCTTAATTTTTTGGCCATGAATTCTATTAGAGCATTTTAGAATTCTATGTTCTGCAAGACGTCGTATTCAGTGATCATAATAGCAAATGAGTTCAGTCTTTCTTGTGTCATTGAAGATAGATGACAGGTTTTGTTTAGCACTTTTAATTCTGAAAATCTTTGTTATTTATAGCGTTTGTTATCATGAGACACCTATATATTTTTAGTGCTATCATAACATTGGGAAACGTTTATTGCTCCAAACTTTCGAAAATCAGTTTGTATGATCGCGATGCTGGTACAGTTTCTTCATTTTTAAAATCTTCTACTTGTTATTTAAAGTTCTTAAAATGAACCATTTCGTTTGTGAATTCGAATTATACACAGTTTAATCTAATTTTGCGGAGCCCATAGACAATTGCTTACTCTGCCTAATGGGTAATTTAGTACTGCGGATATCGTAGTATGACTATGTAACATCGCTGTTCATTTTCGATGCGCTATGAGTCCATTGACTCTGTGGCTGAACCTAGTGGTGAAATACCAAAATGGGAAGCGACACTAGATATTATCTTGACACCTAAGGTCCTTTTATTCCCCTTCTAAACAATGATATGTCGGACGAGATGTGAATTGCTAGTATGCTGTCTTTCGGGACCAGTTTGTTTTGAGCGCCATGGTCTACTGGGTTACTATACTAGGGTTAACGAGACAGGAATTTACCGCTTTAAGATCATTCCAAACGCTTACGAACATCTTTCAGCATTGGGGTTTGAACCCATAAATTTGGGTACCGAAAACCCCCAGATATTGGACATCAGATTGTGTGGCCTCAAGTTCGAATCTAACTGTAGGTAAATTTGGTCGGTTGTCGCTGTTTGGAATAGACTTTAAACTGTAGGTTTCACTCTCATTAATCCTTGTGTAATTAAAAATTAGATCGTAGTGGTACAAACCAAACCAAACGATAATATGTGTAATTCTTCCTTTCTCGATGTGTTTCATTCTCCATGAAGAGCGTGAAAAAATAAATGGCATGTTAGAAGTTTATGATGTTTTTCTTTCATTAATCTTTTAAAGTCATTTTACATTAACTTCTTACTGTCTTTTGTACTAAAAATGAAAAAGTGAAACAAAAAAAGACTCTTAACGAACGATTTTTTAACGAGGCGAGAGTGTCGATGTAACATGCCTTGCGTCCACACTGCGAAAATGCTTTTTATAAAAAAGAAAACGAAAGAGACTCCCAAAAGCACTGAGTCGCTTTTTAAGCGAACTTAATAATTTCGACCCATTCCTTCCCATCTTTCTTCCCAACACAAACATGTCCTGTCCGACAGAAACACACACAGTCAAATTAAGGATGATGTATTGTGTGGATGTAGAGAGTCTTCTGCCACCAACTCTCCTAACCTTGGAACGAGGGTGTGACCCGAGCGAGTTATTTTGGTCCACTTCCATCACTTCTCCGGCTCTTGAGAA
>CM063498.1:34342996-34372996 GCA_032207245.1 Pardosa pseudoannulata
GGTTAACGCACTGAACGATTGTCAATTATTATTATAATGTACGAAATCATAAAAGCAAAACAAACGCTTCAACATTTACTGGGGTAGAAACATTAAGACATTTCGTACCTGGTTGGGTGTTTCTAGTTACGCCTTCATTTATGCAGGTAAATGTGTTTCAGAAATCGCAGCGGGAGCCCCATCCGAAAAGTGCGGGTCATAGGTGCAGAGTCGTTTGAAAAAGATGGGTCTGGTGAGTAGGATGTTTAACAAAATCCGTTCGTAAAAGTCTGTTATAAATCAGAGAAACCCCGTTTAAACACTTCTCTGAACCTCGTTTTTTACGTAATGATGAGTAAAATACAGTCATGCGAAACAAATGGTCAAATCTGTTTTTATGAGGGGATGTAAATTATTTTGTCTGTCCCGTCTGTAGAAACAACTTGTTAAGGGTTTATTAGGGTTAAACCATAAGAGTTAAATGACGGAACATGAATTGTCGTTGTTTGCTACTAATCGGGCTCATAAATAAAGCTACAATGCATGTACTAATGGGTGAAGTAAATACATGTTAATTTATGGCTGTTGTCTATTTGTTGTTGATGTGTAAAAAATATGTTCAATAATATACTGGTATTATCAGAAATATGAGGAAGCCATTTATCTAGTTTACAAGGTAGCGTAGGCTGTAGGCTGAAGAAGTCATCGCTATGCAAATTTATTCTGATTATAAACAGTGGAATCCACATCAGAAATTCCCATTTAAGAAGTTTCCCGCTTAAGAAGTTCTATTTCTGTGGTTCTTTTTTTTATTCAAATATCTACAACAGTAAATTTTTCAGTTTAAGAAGTTTTATTTTTAATCATTTTCCAGTTTAAGAAATTTTATATCCTCTAAACATGGTTTTCCATTTTATCGTGAAGTTTAATATTTTTTCCTAGTAAAAGTTGCATTTATGGAAGAATTGAATGATAATAAAGAACAGCAATAAGTGTCATTTTAACACTTTTACACTCATTATTATTACAATTATTATAAATTAGGATGTTTTAACATTTTTTTATAAAACCTTGTTGCAAGTACTATCTTTTATAAGCGAGATCAATTCGGTTCTTTTCAAAAATCATCCCAGATGGGGATGAAAGTTATGGATAAAAAGATTAAATTTATCTTAAATCAAGAATGAATTCCTAAGAATAAAAAATAATATTAAAGTAAATTAATATTATAATTTTATTTCTAGTTTCATTTAGTCGATATCTGTATCTAACATTAAGATGCTAGTTGAAACCCTTTCAGTTTGTCTTGGTTATACTTAATATTTAAAATATTTTGAAAAATTACATTTCAGATTACATTAAAATGTTAAATTAAATTTCAATTGTGGAATAACACTATATATCTATGAGAACACATTTAAAGGTGAATAAACGTTTACTAAGAGATTAAAATGTTTTCTAGAATGCATTTTTGAAGTTTAACCGCTTAGGAAATTTTAATCTCTTGGTCAGTCGGAAAGCCTCTTAACCCTTTGAAGTTCACGACTATAAATTCTTTGGTATTTAATGCAATTAGGTTATAAAATGTATCAATGAACCTTATAAATTTGAAATATATTAAAAATAATTTTACATTCCTTGTGATAGGGGGGTGGGGTGGGCGAGTTTTAGTTAGGGTGAGCCAAACGTGAAACGCTCCCCTTGAAGAGTAGTAGAATATTGCTCTCTGAACACTTTACTTAAACTAAGAGATCAATAAATAATTATCCTTAAAATAATGTAATTAATAAATAGCAAAAAAAATAAGTATTGTTTTAGATAAGTATTTTATATGAGATCATGGAGAACTTTGAGCTCTTGGTATTTCCATGTAAAGCAAATTCAAAAAATTATATTTCAAAGATAAATAAATTAATTGTAGTGATACCACCTATTTATAATTTTAAGTGCCAAAAAACAGAGAAAAATTAATAAGTGTTTGAAATAGAAAAAAGTATTAACAAGTGGTTTCGCTGTGAAACCACTGTCCTTATAAGGGTTAAGCAGGTTCCAGTGTGTTTTTATTAAGGCTGAAAGGAAATTAACACATATCCGTAATGTACACGTTCAGAACACCCGTTCATGTACACTTTCAGCATAAGATGCTCATATTACATTAGATAACCAAGTCAGACAGCATAAAATAAGTAAAGCTTAGAGAAAGTGCAGAAGACGGGGTCTCTAAAGACACTCTTTTACAATGAGGAGTAAGCTTCCATGATAAACATGATATTCCTGCTGGACACTCAAAAGTAAGCGCATATGGTCAGGACAGAAGAGGGGTTTTGGGTGAAATTTAACCTTAACTGCTGTGGACGTATTTTGAGAGACTAAACAATCTCTTGTTGATTTTAAGTAATTTTTAACTAGTTTGCTACTTGGTAAATGATGTTTACAACATGCTGCTGGAAGGTACTGAGAAAGGCACCGTTCATTTATGATTTAGAGGGGTGAAAATCCTTAGGGATGAAATTTGCGTGATAACACAGCATCAGTTGATGTTTACTTAGATCTTATAGCGATTAATTAACTGCATTCACTCACTGACAGACACACGCATAAACATAGTTCAATATTTTACTTATTCAACCCTTTATAAATCCCCCCCCCCCCAAAAAAAAAAAAAAACTATCGTTTAGTAAAGAAAAAAGTAGAATAGTTTACGAATTTTAGAAGAAATTACATTGGATTAGCTCTACGGTCTCTTATTTTACTATACGAGGATCAATGGAACCGGAACCTACTACTTAAATCAAATACCGAACGACTACGAACATCTCACTAGCAGTGGGATTTTGAACCTACGAACTCCGGTTCTCAAGAGCAGCGGCCTCCCTATTCGACCATTGTCCAGCAATTGTTAGGGAATTATGTTTATTCATGTGAAGCACATTCAAGGAGAATTTCTAAACTTTCCAAATGTGTAAAACGGGTAAGACTCTCGTCTAAAGTAGTGTTTAACTCTGTTAATTTTAGCTCTGAATTTTTTGAAACGGATAAGGAAAATACTCTAAGACATAATGTTCATAAGCGTTTAAAAAAAAAGTCCATTGCTTTAAAAAGTTCTTTCTTGAGTTGTAGAAACTAGGAAGTCCTGGCAAATGTCACCTTTAGATTTTAAGATAAAAACATATAGTGGCACTTTTCTTTTCCGCACTGAATTCTTTAACGGCTTTTACAATTCTCCACTTTGCAACGTTGTTTGTTGTTATTTCAGTGAAATTACACAAGACCTTAACTTATGAAGGTGACATACACCCCCACCAAGGTCGAAAGGAATAAAAATGAAATAAATAATTCTGTGGAATAGTATATTTTATCTTGTAATCTTCTCTCTATATAACAACCGCTGTAAGATCGTACATCTGTTCATTATACCTTCTGAAATGACTGAGGCAGTATTCATGAAACATTTCATGGTGATTCAGGACAATCCTGAAGGTTTTAAGCAGACCAAACAGGACGGAGGATATATTCATGATGGAAGTTTTTTGCATTCCTTAGGAACTGGTTACAATCGCTTTAGAATCCAATGGATATGTTTTTCTTTTAACGCATTGTATGTGGGACACGTACTAGTACGTTTTCTGACGATTGATACTTGAGCGCGGGTCACGTACTAGTACGGTTAATGTAACAACATGGTTTGTGAGTACAAAAATAACGGTATATACAGGAAAACGGACCCGAATGTTCTTGTCCACTACATAGAGTCTGTAAAAATTTAGACAAATAAAAACTAGTTTTTACGTCAGTCGATGAGGAACCACAGAACGGGAAGGTGATTAAAAAAATCAATTTAGATTTAAAATTAACTTTTTATTTATCCTTGCAAAAATGATATTATATATATGTATATTTATATATTATATATATATTTGTATATATATATATATATATATATATATATATATATATATATATATATATATATATATATATATATATATATTTGTATATATATATATATATATATATATTTGTATATATATATATATATATATATATATATATATATATATATATATATATTTGTATATATATATATATATATATATATATATATATATATATTTGTTTATATATTTCAATATAAAATACAAAAAGTTGGTTAAAAATTAAATAATTTTTAATCTATTGAGATTTAACTGAATAACTAAAATTACTCGCAAAACGCCAGCTCCCAGTACAATTCCGCTGCGAAATGTATCCGCACACAATGTGTTAATAGCATGCTAAAATTATTAAAACCTTTTAAGAAGCTTTATTCATATGATATTGTTTAAAATATGATTACAGTTTTGTTGCTTTTAGACCAGATTTACTTTAGCTATTTAGTCTTTTCTATTTTTATTTGGCATATTTCTTTATTTTTAATTTCATTTCGCTATACTATGCAACTTTTTCCCGCCAATCTATTCCGTTCGTAAGAGTGAAAGCGATATCATTAGCAGAATTAAAAGTTTATGTCCGGATCTTAGTAGTTTTATTTTTCTATGTACACTGCTTCTATTTTCCCATCAGCGGAATCCAAGGATAATCTCTAAATATAGCACTGCTATTTCTTAATTATACGGGAAAAATAAATTAACACGTGTTATTTTAGTAGTTTGGCTTGATTTGGAGAGCTACGTTCTACAGTTTTGCTACTCGATGGCTAATGAAACCGGTACCGATTGCTTAAATCAGATTCCAAGCGGCTACAAGCACATATGCTTGCAGTAGGATTCAAACACACGAACTCCGGTATCAAAGATAAGAGCCCTAATTATTCAACCATCATTTTTAATGATGGGATGTAATCTATGGGTGCTACTATATTGCAGTCGACATATGTCACTGGCGAATTTTGCGTCATAATGATGTCAGAGTGGGAAATTTATAATACCGAATTCCCATCTCTGGCGATTTCTGACGTCATTATGACGTAGAAGTCACCAGTGACATCTGTCGACTGTAATATGGTAGCAGCCTATATCTATAAAAATGAATTTGTGTCTGTCTGTGTGTACTCGATAGACTCAAAAACCATGCATCCGATCGCCGTGAAAATTTGGGAAATTCTTAGGTACATCAATGGGAAGGTTTTTGTAAATTTTTAACGTTCGAAATCCATTCCTTCCCCCTCTTTTGAGCATTTTATGTCATTATTCCAAGCATTATTTTCCCTGGTTAAACGCAAACGATTAATTTTTTAATTTATCGCATCATAACTAAGTGAAAGAAGCAATATTTCTAGCAATGTGACGTCATCCCAAGTAATTGTTTTAAACGCAGTTTTCCTCGGTTAAAAGCAGGAGATTAAAATTTTCAATTTATCACATAATAAATAGGTGAAAACGATATTTTTTTTTATCATTATGACGTCATTCCTTTAAATATTTCATTTATTCATTTCTTACTTTATATTATTTAAACATCGTCTGAGTGGTGTCAATTCGATTTGACATGAAAATTTAGATATAAAGTGATTAACTTTAATTTCTATGTGAAGCAAATTATAGCATTTTTATGTAAGAACTAATTTTAAATTTAATTCTTGGTTAATTTACGTTACAATGAAATGTTTATCAATAATATTCTAACAACAAAAAGTACAAATTTTAGTGATTCTCATAGGGTAAATAAAAACCTATCCTTTTATATAGTTATCTTCATATTCATATGGTTGTCAATCTGAATGTGTGTTTCTGTTTCATACAAAACTATGTGGTTTGTCATAAATTTCCTTAATTTTGGACAGCATTTATTAATACCAACAAAATTAGGGAACAGATGCATTATAGACGCCGGTCCCGTTCGCCATATTTTTTTTGTCGACCAACAGAAAAAAGCGTTTTGAAAAATCGCCAAGTAGAAAAACATGGCGGCGGTCACATGGCTTATTTGGTTTGGTTTGGAGTGCTACGGTCTACTTTTTGCAACACGAGGGCTAATGAGACCGGGACCTACGGCTTAAAGCCGATTCCGAACGGCTACGAACATCCATGCCATAGTGGGATGCGAACCCACGAACTTTGATACCGAAGGCCAGCACTCTAACCAATCGGCCATCGTTCGGCCATGGCCTATTTGAAACTCAAGATTAACAAAACTAAACTTCAAAAGAAAAAAAGATTAACAATTTAAAGCATTATTAAAATAAAATTAGCATAATAATTATCATTTTTTACGTTATTTAACAAATAAATAACAGATTAGTAATATTTATGATATATATCAACAGAATAAACACAATATATAGCATTTTAATAAGCACTAATATTATAAAAAATTTTCACCCGTCTTAACTAAATCTCAGAAAATAAGAACAAAACAAAAATGTTTCAAACCAAAGCATCTTGTTTGATTTAGAATTTCCTGATACTTTTTAACAATTTCAAAAATAGTAAGAACCGAAATAACTTCAACCGTCATAACTAAATCCCAGAAAATGATAAAAACGAAAACAAAATTACTTACTAGATCCCAGAAAATGATAAGAACAAAAAAAAAATAAAAAAAAAAATAAAAAAAATGCAACGTGACCTAGACGACTGTAAACCACAAGAACAGCTAAGATGGAAACTTCTCTAATAGTGCCAGGTACTGACGTCAGAAATCACGTGCACCAATGGGGTGCAAGAAAACATTAGAGCTGCCATACCCCACCACCAAAGTTAGTGCAAACACACCAGCTCACTCATCGCTCTATAAAATCGCCAAATTTGGCGACAAAAAACACGGCGTCTATAATGCATCTGTACCAAAATTAGCACTGTTGCTGTCAAAACCTCTGCTTCCTATTCTACCACCTAATATGTCAAGATCTATTAACCTTGCTAATCAACGTACAGTAGTAATACAGTAGTATAAAAACTGAATATTATTATAATACGCTTATAATAGAAATATATAAATATGTCAATGATTCGAACTGTACTGTGACGAATTTAGAGAGTTATGCACGAAAAAAAGATCTTTGTTTAAAAGTAATACATTAAGTTCATCGTAGCGAAGCACGGGTACGCTTGCTAGTATAACATAAAAACTAATATGAGTTTTGAAATAAATACAACCTTTATTTAGAAGAATCTTAATTTCCGATCAAACGCTGGTCAACAATTGGCTAGTTACAGTAAAATTTGAAGCTACCCGCAAAGTGAACTTCATTAGCAGAATTCTTGAAATATATGGTTCCGAAATCGAAATACATACCGGCATAATTAATCAGACCCACTTGTGAGTAAAGAGAGAGTGTATTTGGGTTATTTTTTTTTATGAAGTAAGGTGCGTCTGCAAAGCGTTCATCCCTTTGGGCATTGTTTCATTTAATATGCGATTGACTTGTGTGTTTCGGCGTAATTATAGGGTAATCACAGCGCGAGATGAATAGATTTTGATTAATGATGTTAGCGTGATTTAAATATTATCTTTTAGTTTCGAAATATTTTCCTTGTTTATGCTAATGAACCTTTTTTACTATAAGTATGTACATAAAGTATTGTTCTGCGTTTTAGACCACCATTAACGTGAAAGAAAAAATTGGGAGTGTTATCATCTGCAGGTTTTCGCATATTCCCATATTTGGGTATCATTTAAATCAAATCATGTTCGCTTAAATATTACGTAAAAACATGAAGACAGACTAAATTTTATTATTAAAAGTTAAAAATTTAAATATTAGATGTTAATAAATTATTTGATTCATATGTGGTAGCATATGTACCTACATCAATCGACAAAAATTTCATGAAGATATTAGGAATAGTTTGAAAGAAATCATGCATAAACTAAATGATAGGAAATCGGAGAAAGAAATTCAAGATAAAAATTATATATGATATGATACGATATATAAACTATTTATGCAAATTAATTCACTATAAATGTCGTTTCATCTGAGCATGGCCAAAGTATTTGTATGAAAATGTGTAGAATCGTTTGACATTTAGTACATAAAACAATTAAAACAGACTAAAATTTATTATTAAAAGTTACAAATTTAAAAATTAGGTGTCAATAAATTATTTGATTCATATGTGGCAGCATATGTACTCACATAAATGGACAAAAATTTCATGAAGATATTAGGAATAGTTTGTAAGAAATCATGCATAAACTAAATGATATAAAATCGGAGAAAGAAATTCAAGATAAAAACTATATATGATATGATATATAAACTATTTATTAAAATTAATTCACTATAACTGTAGTTTCGTCTGAGACATAGACAAAGTATTTGTATCAAAATGCGCAGAATTATTTGTCATTTAGTACATAAAACAACTAAAAACATCTAAAATTTAGATGGATGTTTTGTTATTAATTTAAGATGGATTAGTGTCAGACATATTCAGAGAAAAAATTTTCCTACTGCGAGGGTTTTTCAGCATTCACCCATTTTGAAAATACTTTAAAGGCTAAACTACTCTAAGATAGGCTTTAATTGGTTTGTTTTGGTTTTGAGCGCTATGGTCTGCCCCCCTCCCCCACTACTCGATCTAAAGAGACCGAGATCTATTCTGAAGTCGATCCGAAATGGCTACGAACACCCATGTCAGCCGTACGATTCGAACACACGGACTTTGGGTCCAAATGTCAGTACACTACTACTTGACCATTATTCGGTTGGCTTTGGTTAAATAATTGTTCATATACTGCAAATTACCCTTAGCTATGGAGCAGTCGCATATTGCGATAAGGTATATTGGACCTGGTGATAGGCTTCCCTACACCATTGAGCTGAGTAACAACAACAGAAGATGTATGAAATGCACGTAAAAAATTGTTTAGCCCGTTCTCGACCAACGTCTCTTAGACGGGACTCGGCGATTTCACTCTTATCAGCTCAACGTCGCCTCTAAGCGAAGATCTCCGGTTGATATTGAGAGACCAGCGTCGAGTATGCGTAATAAGATATCTGAAAGTTTTATTTGAATTTTTAAATGCTAGATTTAATTACTAAATGGCGTTAACCGGCAGCGGTTTTCACAACGGTCACCTCGTTTAGCATTTACATGCGGTCATCAAGGGGTTAAACATTAAATAAACAAAAAGAATAATTTGTAATTGGAAACTGGGTTTCAAAATGTTTCGCCAAAAGCCATGAAGATTCACTGTACCAAATTTCCTTATCAAAATCAACACTACCTATGGCAGATCGAACTGATGACCTTCCCGTCATTAGCAAGACAATCTAACTAGGTAAGTTAATGGCTACAAAAGAAATAGGAAAAAATTCTATAGGGAACTTCCAATGCTGACTTACATAAATTCTTCTGAAGAATCTACGATGATAAAAAGTAGGCTTGATAATAAAGAATGACTAAATAAAATGATTAAATAAAAATTGGACTAAAAAGCTGTCAACTTATCAATTCAAGAAATAGTATGTAATCGACCTTGTTTACCTTCTCATTCGTCAGGTTTGTTTAAATATAAGAACCTACTGATTGAATAAGACAAACTTTTACCAGAAACAAAAGGAAAATATAATCAATTTATTATTATATATCTCCTATATAATAATAGTCTAAGTTATCTGTCCGTCCGTTCTCGAATTTATGAAGCGGTTGGACCTGGAATGAATAGAGGCATCCATATTGGATTCTTAAGGAGTTAGGGTTAGCAAAATTCAAAGCGAGTTCGAAAACGTTCGAAATTCACATCTTTCTCCCTTTTCAATCATTTAATGCGTTATTTCAAGCCCTATTTTTCCCGGTTAAGAGCAGGCGATTAAATTCATCAATTTATCACGTTATAAGTAGATGAAAATAACATTTTTTTCTAGCATTATGACTTCATTCCTTTAACCATCTCATTTAATCATTTTTTATTTTAAATGATTTAAATATCCTTTGCATTATTTTCATATATTTTGTCACTGAACTTAGATATTACGTCAATAATTTTCTTTTATATTTGGCTTAAATAATAGATTAGGTACATATCTGATAATTTTAAATTTAATCATCGATTATTTTTTGTTGCAATGAAAATTTTATCACCGGCATTAACAACAAATTCTTTTCATAAAAGTCTACGGGTCTATTTCAAGGAGTAATAAATATCTATCCTTTAAGGTATATATATTTGAAAATTAAGAAGTTTGTTCTTTTTTTATACATAACCACTCGGTTTGCAATCGATTTGTTAAATTTTGGGCATCATTTATATATATACCGCCAAATAATAACTGTCAATACCCTCTGCTGTCCATCCTATCATATAATACAACAAGATAAATTAAAGTTGGCAACTACCATGCTGTCGGTAAAGATAAACAAATTGAGCGTTTACCAGATAATTCTTATTCAAAATCCAAACCAATTTTTTACCTGTCTCATAGGGTACTTTACAGCAGGGAAAATTAAAAATTTTATTGATCCCGTCATATGACGGGTTATATGCTAGGTAAGTAATAAATAATCACAAATTTGGAAAGGCTTAATAAAGTTTTTCACGGTGAGACAAAGAACCCCTGAGCTAAATTTTACGCCTCTAGATTTTACCATGTTTACATACATCTACACTAGAGCTTCTGAACATCGGGCATATAGTTTGCAGGTGGACGTTTGGTTTTCAAAAGGTATTTAAAGTTTGGTGATATCTAGTGAATTAAGAAAAGAGATATCACGAATCGAGTGGATTTGATACTGAAGCAAACTAAATTTTTGTGCCTAATATAAAATATCTTTGCAGCAAGCACAAGGCTCTCACTAATTTTTTTGAAGTGAATCTTACTTTTCTGAATACCCATTTCGGTTAGCTTGCATTCGATACTTATCTTCAGTCTATTTTACTTGAATAAAATACTATATTCTGCTTTTTAATAACTCAGAATTTTACCATATATGTTTATCATATTAAAAACCTACTAAGTTTTTTAAATTTTTTTTTTTAATTTACATTAACAGAGCAAACGTGTAATTTTTCTGCTTTCGATTTAGGTTGTGATTAATTATTGCAGTTCGGATTCTATAGAATTCTTTATTCGTGTTTCTGCGAATATTTTTATTTGTATTATGTATGATCACTGGTGAGTAAACGAGTTAAAGAAACCTCTGTTTTTAGAACAATTAGTTTTAATTTCATCTGGTGTGTTTTTTAAACGCGCTTTAAATTAATTACTTTACTTTATACTGATGTTATATGTCGATAACGGAGATTATTTTTGTTCTTTTAAATTCAACTTTCAGTTTTCTCTAATTATTTGAGTATTAAGTAATGTAGCCTAGATGGTCTATGTTAAAATAAGTATAAATGTAGTCCGAGTTTTAATTTCTAAAAACTCCAGTTATTAAATATATTTATCACTGGGGCATCAGATATTTATAATCGACTCGGTAGGGTATGGTCCATAAAATGCTCAGAAGCGCTGATCTACACAAAGCATTTTATGGATTGGATGTAATGTGCTAAATTATCCAACTATCTTAAAATAACATTAAATCTTATATGCTTACTGTTTACTTCAAAGCCAAATTTAATTTAGCTATTTTGATATTTTGACTTGTTGATTTTATGCTCGTAAAAAAAATTCTGAAAAATAAATACAGATTTGTATTTAAATTCATAATTTGTATTAATTTTTTTCAAATCGAAACTTACTATTTTGTTGGTTTTGCAATAATTAATATATTTACTAAGTGAGTATGAAATAAAAATTTTATTTTTCACTGAGCACTTCGGTTTTTAAATTTGGGGGGGGGGGGAATCTCAGGAATGTACGCTGGAAACCATAGACACCACTCCCTTTATATTACATGTTTTCCCGATCAACCGGGCGGTCTGTAATTAGATTAACGAAAGCCACATGACAGATGCACCGAAATATGCATCTTCCTTGAGCGTCATTTCACAACACCATTCGATAGAGAAAAAAAATTGACTTTGAATGTATTGGTGAGCACGAAACACAAAGTCACTTTTGTATCATTTCCTGGAAACAAATTCCTCCGAGCGCAAGGATCTTGACCCTCAAAAACAAATCGCAGACTATGTTAATATATCACATTCGTCATTCTCGCTGCCATTAAACATTTCACCGGATTTTCTTCTACAACACGATAAGGTGCAATATCAGTTATCGGGATCTCCCAAGCTACTAACTTACACATTATTGAGGCTTGAAAGAGATTCTCTTGGCCGTGATAAGAAGGCGGGAAAGACAAGCCACTTTTCCCGGCCACCGATAGAGGGCCCAACGATAAGGAAAAACAGAACACCGCGTTTTGTGTTGTCTGTCTGCCTCAGATCGAAGCATCCGAGTTCTGATGTTTTGCTAATCGGATTCGGAAGAAGCAGGAGGTAGCGCCAGTTTTGAAACAACCCTTTGGTCGGTGTCCGAAAATGCACGATTATTCTTTGTCCAATAAGTGTAGACTGTTTGTCTTAAACAGGTGACAGAGTGCTTTGCGGATAAACAATTTAATCGTAACTGCAGATTTAATGACATTAGCTAGAGGAAAACGATCTTGAGATAAAATTTGTGAGCTGAACTCAAAGTGGAGCCCTAAGTCTAAGAGTAAGTAGTCGACTGTTTTTCTTATTAAATTTTATTGATATGCAATTCGCATTTTTGTATTTACTCTGAAAGAAAAAAAATGACAAAAAATAAATCCCAAAACTGAGAAAAGTCAGTCTAACATTTTTACTTTCCATAGTATAATTTGTTTTCAAATATTTTTAATGAAAACATTAAATTTATGAGTACACATTCAAGCGTACAGTAATGAAAATTTTAATTTAATGTCGAGATAATTGAGGGGATCAAAAGACAAACTAGTCAAGTCCAGGAGAAAAAAAATCCAGGTTCCAAAATTAAAGGAAAATAAACTAAAAAAAACCCCACTTTTTTTAAAATAATTTTTTCGTTGTAAAAATTTTAAATAATAAACTATAACAATTATTAACGAAGAAACGTGCAAACTTTTTATTAATTTAAAAGGACATGGCTTATTCCAATTAAAATTTAAAAAAAATCAGAATATGTTAAAAATGTGACTTAAATGCTGTGGCTGTTTTAAAATAAATTTTTAATGATAACATTAAATTTCTGAGTATAAATTGACGTTCAAGTATACAGAAATGTAAATTTACATTTAATGTCCAAGATAATTGAGGTGATCAAAAACAAAGTAGTCAAGTCCAGTAGAAAAAAATTTCAGGTTCCAAAATTAAAGGAAATTAATCTTTAAAAAGACATTTCTTTTAAAAATAATTTTTGGGTTTTAAAAATTTTAATAATAAACTATAACAATTATTAACGAAGAAACGTGCAAACTATTTATTAATTTAAAAGAACATGGCTTATTCCATTTAAAATTTAAAAAAAAAAATTAGAAAATGTTAAAAATGTGACTTAAATGCTGTGGCTGTTTTAAAATAAATTTGTAATGAAAATATTAAATTTCTGAGTATAAATTGACGTTCAAGCATACAGAAATGAAAATTTTAATTTAATGTCAGAGATAATTGAGGTGATCAGAAGGCAAAGTAGTCAAGTCCAGGGGAAAAAAATTCCATGTTCCAAAATTAAAGAAAATTAATCTTTAAAAAGACATTTCTTTTAAAAATAATTTTTGGTTTTTAAAAATTTTAATAATAAACTATAACAATTTTTAACGAAGAAAAGTGCCAACTATTTATTAATTTAAAAGGACATGACTTATTCCATTTAAAATTAAAAAAAAAAATCAGAAAATGTTAAAAATGTGACTTAAATGCTGTGGCTGATGAGTGACTCATTTACTACTTGGACTATAAAGGGAATATGAGACAAGATGAAACACTATAGCAGAATTTTATAATGGGAGAGATAATTTATGCAATAATTGTAAATACATTTATAGTTGCTATGCAACCACAATAACTATTTTAATATATTTGTTACTTATGTAACTTTCTTTTGGGTATTTTTCAATAATGACTTTAATTAAAAACAAAACAACACTTTACCTTTTAAAAATGCCTTTTCTTGATAAATTTTACCAATTTATCCCACTGTGGCATAGATGTTCGTAGCCGTTCGGAATTGGCTTTAAGCTGTAGGTCCGGGTCACATTAGCCCTCGTATTGCAAAACGTAGACCGTATCACTCCAAACCAAACCAATAAATTTTACTATTAAAAGTAATTCTGATTTTTTTTCTTTTACTCATAATATGTTAATGTAACAGATTTGATTAATTATCACAAAGTTCAAAATCAGGTGGGATTGTACTGGAGATTTTTTCGTATTATTATATAAATAAAGCATGATCGAAATATTAATCTTAAAATTGGGGAAAGCAAAGCTTTATATTCTTAATTTTCGTAACATTTGTGACATAGTTTTTATCCTACTCCTTAAATTTTGAGATTTAGGAAGGAGTTCTAAAAGAGAGAATTAAAAATTTGAATTTTAAATAACGAAAAATAATTACTACTTTTATATTAACCACTAATTTATAAGTACTTTTATATCAACCACTATTTTATAACTGCTTTTATAACAACCTCAAGTTTATTTTCCTAATTTTTTTAATCTCCTCTTTATCTTTCAGGTACTTTTTAGTACTGCTTTAAAATACTGTTCCTTTAAATTCCCCATTTGAAAAATCTAATTAATTTTACTACTTAGAGCATTCAGAATTTTTCCTCTTACTCTTAATATTTTAATTGAATTTAAGAAAATCATATCACTTTCACAAATTCAAAAACATTTCGTACGATTGCAACTTTTTTCCACTGATATATATATATATATATATATATATATATATATATATATATATATATATACACTTATACATATACATAATATATACATATATACATATATACACATATATATATAATACATATATATACATATATATACATATATATACATATATATATACATATATACATATATACACACATATATACATATATATATATATACATATATATATATATATATATATATATATATATATATATATACATATATATACATATATATATATATACATACATATATACATATATATACATATATATATACATATATTTGCGTCCATATGTATATATATGTATATGTATTGTTAAATATACACACACAGATATATATATATATGTGTGTGAGCGCGCGAGTACCTAAATGATATAGAGGAAACAATAACGCTGGAAAAATGTTGAGAATTTCTTTTTTGAAGATGAATTTTCGTTTTTCTCAACAATCATAGCCCTTAAAAATATTATTTCTATAATAAATGCAAATTGTTATAGATTTAAAAAAGTATTTCTATAATAAATGTAATATAAAAATATTTCTTTTAATCAAAATTTATGATTTTAAGTCAGATACAATAGAACTAATATTTTTAAGTGTTATGGTTCAGGAAAGAAATAAAAATTCATTTTCAAAGAACACGTATGTATGATATTGAACCATGGTTATGACACATATAATAGGATAAATGTTTTCGACTAAAGGAGAGTTTTTGTAATAAAGGCCTTCTGTATATAAATTTTGTTGAAATTTGCTAGTAAGAAGACGTCAATTAGGCAATAAATTCTGATTTGACAAAATAGTTACGTTCCAATTTTAATAAATTAAAAGAGGTTTCATCAGAAAATAAAGGAAGTATATTAACAAAAAAGTTTTGAATGTTTAGTGGCTGTATAGTTATTGAAAATAAGATGATTCAGAAATATGCGCCTGAATTTTATCGTTTAAGTTATTGAAAATCGAAAACTACACTGATTTCTATTGATGATACTTCATATTTCTGACAATAAACGTTTTCTACTAATCAATATTTATGTAAGTGAACTCTGAATATAAAGTATGTAATAAAGTAATAGCTTATAACAAAATATAGTACAAGTTAATATGATGGCAACTACATGCTTTTTAGAAGAACTATTTTTAGAAGATATACACCCTGCGACATATAATGAGAATCCTTACCTTAAAGATGATTTTAAAGCACTGCTTTTCTATACCAGAAATCTTTTCTTTTGATTACGGGTTCGATTCCCAGGCAATTTAATCAGACAGTCAACTTTAAATAATAATAATACCTTCGGGAAGAGAAATCTTTGGTCTACGAATATGAATACTAACCCAACCCCTGTGGTTAAAAAAGTTTCACGTTCTACCGACTGGGTATTCTATTATATTTTTAAAAATATAACAGAAAGAAATGTATAATATATTTCCTTGTTATTTAGCTGCTCTACGTGTCGTAGTTCGTAATTTGGAACCCCACTTCCGGCATGGGTATACTGGAATCGGCTTTAAGGGGAGACATACCATTAAGCAACTTTAAATGGAACACTATTTCTTATGTTTCACCCTAGCATAATTTTTTAATAATTATTGCAGTGACATGGGGTTTTCAGTATTTGTCCTCTAAACTTGTTTTCTTAGTTTTGCTAAATTTAATTTTCTTTTAATAAATCTTATTTTATACAGTGAAAAGTGAGAGTTTATTTCAACAATTAAAAATATTTCTAACAGACTTTGTGCAGACCTATAGAAACAACGAGTTTCATTAATCATTTTTCTTTTTTTTGCACACAATAATTATTAGGTATAAATCTCCACCTAATTAAATTTTTTAAAATATGAGGAATTTTACACCAGGGGAGGTTGAATTTTCAAAAAAGCTAAAATAGGGTTTAAAATTTTTCTGACAGACTTTGCGCAGACTATAACAACAAAAGGGCTTCATTAATTATTTTTGTTTTTGCACACAACAATTATTAGGTACAATTCTCCACCTACTTAAATTTTTAAAAAGTATCAGGAATTTTACACATGGGGTTAAATTTTCAAAAAAGCTAAATAATGTTTAAAAATTTTCTGACAGGCTTTGCGCAGACCTATAACAACAATGAGCTTTATTAATTAGTTTTGCTTTTTTGTAAACAATAATTATTAGTTATAATTCTACAGCCACTTAAGCTTTTAAAAAGTATCAGAAATTTTACATTAACTCGTTGCATTTTCAAAAAAGTTCAAATAATATTTAAAAATTCCATTTCATATATTGCAAATACTCAAATAAACATGAGTAAAGTTTCATTGCAGGTCTAAAATGTATTTAATGGGAAATTTTAAAATGTGTGCAATAGTTTTTATTTAGGGGGCACGCAATTTGAAAATATCACCATTTTCAGTAAAATATATTTTAAAGTGTTTTATAGTTTCCTTAAAAGCTATGATATTAAATACAAAGTTTGTATAGTTTTACAGATTCTAAATCGAATATTTCTATGGGGTTTGTTTAAAACTATTCAAAAATGTCCAAAAATTTTAAAATCCCATGTATAATAATAGCCTAAGTTATCTGTCCGTCTGTCCTGGAATTTATGAAGTGGTTGTACCTGGAACATTATATAATCCATATTCGATTCTTGATCATTAGGGATAGCAACGTTCAAAATCCAGCCCTTCCCCCCTTTTCTACCATTTAATGCCACTATTTGAAGCCTTCTTTTCTCCGGAAAAGAGCAGGCATTAAATTTATCTATTTGTCACATAATAAATAGGTAAAAATAATATTTTTTCTAGCATTATGACGTCATTCCTATAACCATTTCATTTAATCATTTCTTATTTTAAATTACTTAAATATCGTCTGCATTGTTTTCATACGCTTTGCGTTTGTCAAGAGTTTATCATAAAATTTTGTTTGCAAAAATTAGGGTAATAACGTCAGTGTTTTTTGCAATACAATTCCTTAGAGGGTTTTTTAAATTATCTCTGGAATCGTCTAAAATGTATCTTCAGTTAATTTCTATACAATTGAACAGAAAATAAACAAACATTCTCCTTGTTTTAAGTCAAAGACTTTCACAACGATTTCTCAATACGAGTATGAAGTAAATATACAATGAAAGTGACCCTATAACTAAAATACTCGTCGTTTTGATTTGGTTTGGAGCGCTACACTCTACTGTTTTGCTACCCGAAGGCTAATGATAAGTCGCTACTACTCAGGGTTGGCTTCATTTGCCTAACCCGAAAAAACCCGGGCGGGGTTTTCATAAAAACCCACTTGAAAAAACCCAAGTGGGTTTTTTTCAAAATTGGGTTCTCAAAATCTTTATTTAAAATTCCACATATTTAACTAATAATAAGTATATTGAATTAAGTTTATAATAATATATATTACATATTTCATCTTTGACATTGATCCTAGATTTTTTTTTAATTTGAGGGGGTCTAAACTGCTAGAAAAAACAAAAACTTAAAAAATTTTCAGAAAAAAATAGTTATCTGTATAACAAATACAATAAAATCTAAATTAAACAAAGTTAATAAGAATGTATGATGAAAAAAATAAGAATATTAAAGTATTACATGTGATAAAATCAATCGAAAAATGGACAAGAAAAATTAGGTAAAAAATATGTATAACAACTGCAAATAATAAACATGGGGATAATATATACAATTAATTCTGCTACTTATCATATATAACTTACAAATTAACTAAAAAAATATCTTCTGAATGCTTTAATAACACAATACTGCTAATAAATATAGAGCAATAATTTAATATATTTTATTGAAAAGAAAAAACTTCAAATGCAACTATTTCAAAGCCAACTTTTAGTATAAAAAAATCGCCATTCCAAACTAGTTTTTTAATGTTAGAAAAATTTTATAATATGAAAAAAATTTGTTTTAAGGTTTCAAAATTTCCTTTAATTTATACAAAAACTTCTTCTGCATAATTTAAAATTGATTTTTAAAATTTTTAATTTTAAAAAGTGATTAACATTTTAAATTTATTTTAATCATACACTTAATTATATATCCTGTCCTTTTACATAACAAAAAATCTGAATACTTTTCAAATCCTCAAAAAAGCATCTAAAACCCTTTAAAGTATAGAAAAACCCTGATAAAGCCCAAAAACCCTGAAAACCCCCAAAAAACATCAAAACCCCTAAAAAAAACCCCACTGGGTTGGGTTTTTCCTGAAAAAATCCGGGTTTTTGTCAACCCTGCTACTACTACACGAGAAATAAAATTATTTATTTGGAACTAAAACGAAAACAAGAATAAACACCCAATTATTTTTCGGAAGTGGAAACTGGAATTGATCCGGTATATTTTTTAGTTGAATTGGAACAAAAACTAGAAAGAAAAAATATTACGATTTATAGTAAAACATTACGGTAGAGCTGGAAAGAACACAAAGAACCAAACAAATAAAGAAACGCCTACACACTCTGAAAAATGTCATACCTAAAATAACACTTCTGGAATACTTTAAATTATTCTAGCATAATATTTTCATTTGTTACATTTGTTCCCTTGTAATAACTGAGATCTGATGAATCAACCTAACAATCATTAATAAGAACCACGTGTGAAACTAAATGCTTAAACCAACAGAAGCACACTCATCGCACTTTGTTACTTCCTTGTTTTTCTCTAAGTAAATGAGATATTTTAATCTCTACTTACGATAAATATGACACGGATGGATAAAAATAGAACCTTTTTAAAATTTTCTCATGAAATGTCTTTTTTTTTCAACGGGTATTCTAAAGAATAATACAGTCAGTACCTGCTATATAGTCATCCGCTTATAAGGTCACCCCGCTTATATGGTCAGTTTTCTAATGTCCCGTCTAACTTAATAGGAAACATGTGTTAAAGTGCACCGCTTATACAGTCATTTTCTTTTTCTTGTTACCGCTTGTATGGTCAGTTTTCTAAAGTCCCGTCTAACTTAATATGAAACATGTGTTAAAGTGCACCGCTTATACAGTCATTTTCTTTTTCTTGTTACCGCTTATATGGTCAGTCTTCTAAAGTCCCGTCTAACTTAATAGGGAACATGTTCTAAAGCCCACCGCTTATACAGTCATTTTCTTTTTATTGTTACCGGTTATATGCATGGTTTCCGCGCACCTGGAAAGTCAGGGAAAGTCATTGAAAATCATGGGTTTATACAATGGATTAATTTTGTCATGGAAAGTCTTGATTTTTCAAGCAAAATCAGTAAAAGTCATGGATCCGCTAAACTACCGATTAAAAAAATGCATTGAATTGTTTAATTCTATTTTTACTTGTCATTTGGCTGAAGTTACTGAGTTTGGTATTTATGTATTATCCCATTGATCATACTGACCAAGTAAAATTTGTTCACCAAGGAAACTCAAAGCAAGAAAGCTTAATGGGTGGGTAAATGTATATTATTCTGGTTTTTTTCTTAAATTGTAGATTAAAATTTTATTATTATAATAATAATTATTTTTTAATAAAAATTAGTTAAACTTATATTTTGTGCAAAAATCTTATCTCTAGGGATATTGTATATAAACATTATAGGGTTATATTTGTCTATTATTCATGGTCACCTGGATAATACCAAAGTACCCTGAATTCAAATTGGAAACATTTTGATTGAAAAATTGCTATATGATTAAACTTAGGTATGTAGATACAACAATTTATTTTTATGTATGTGAGTTTATTAGCACTTATAAAGTAAGTTTATAGTTTTTTAATGATAAAATTCCTGTAATTTCTCTAAAAGCATATATTTTATTTGTATGTACATCAGAATTTTCATTCATATATACTTTAACGAAAGCTTTTTAAAGTCATGGAAAATGATCTGCTAAATCAGGGAAAGTCATGAAAAGTCATGGATTTGAAAAATTGTATTTTGGCAAATACCCTGTATATGGTCAGTTTCATGTTTTCAAGGAGTTTCCGTTTATTTTTTTAAGAAGTCAGTGTGAAATCGGAGAGGACCTGAATTCAAGTCTTTATATTCCTCCCTTTCCCCTTTTCATGTTTGTGTACACTCATCGTCGGAGTTTTCCACCTCTCTCAGTTCTCGTCCCTCCTAATAAGGGGATATCTGTCTGTTTATTGGTTGAAGTTATCTCTCTCATACATGACTTCAGGTGCTATTTTACTAATTCCGAAGCAGCAGATGAGAATTTAAAAGCTATTAGGGACTTAAAAAAAAGTTGTGTTAACAACCAACAAAAGGAAGCAAACTTGTATATCTGATTATTTTTAAATACATTGAACATGAATGTACGTATGTACGTGTGCTGTACTTTGATTAGTAAGGTAAGCTAATAAATTTACTCCCCCCCAAAAAAAAAAATATTGCATATTTTTAATGTAGTTTTTACTTCTCGAATTAATTTTTAAAATGTTCTTAAAAGTATAATTATTTGTTTATGAGTACTACATTCTGATAAGTGAATATAATTCTGTCACAATTCAATAGGGTTGTATTGTTCCGCATATATGGTCACCCTGCTTATATGGTCTGATTTTTCTGGACCCCTGGGCTGACCATATAACCGATACAGACTGTAGTATTTTTTCTGATAAAATTTCTTTTAAACAAGTAGATGTCCATCTGTAAGATTATGTTATTTAAAAATGAAGGTTTTTTTTTAAGAGATTCATTGTATTTTACAACTTTTCCGTTTAAAATTGTAATAAAGTATAAGTTAAGTAAAACTTTCATTTAAATTTATCCTAAAAATAAACAAAAAATTCTATTAAGAAATAATTCTTCTGTGAACAGAAGTAAAATGTATGTTGCAGAAACAAATTGAAGTTTTTTGTTCGCATATCTTGATATTTTTAAATTTATACATACAGAATCTAAAATAATTTTTTTTTTTTTTTGGGGGGGGGGGGGTAATTGAGCAAAGTTATTGTATAATAACATTATTAGCCCCAAAATTTTTGAGATAGGTAAATTTTATTTAATTAAAGAATTAAATAAATTTTAAATTTTATTTCATACCCAAAATAACACTTCTGGAATACTTTAAATTATTTTAACATAATATTTACATTTACATTGTTCCCTTGTAATAACTGAGATCTGATGATTACAACATTAGAGTTATCAATGAGAACCATGTGTGAAACTGAATGCTTAAACAGAAGTACACTCATCGCAATTTGTTACTTCCTTGTTTTTTTTTCCGTAAATGAGATATTTTAATCTCTACTTATGATAAATATGACACGGATGGATAAAAATAGAACCTTTCTTAAATTTTCACATGAGATGTCTTTTCTTTCAAGGGGTATACCAACGGATAATATTTTTCTGTAGTTTATTTTAAACCAGTAGATATCCATCTGTAAGATTATGTTATTAAAAAAATGTAGCTTTTTAAAGAAATTCATTGTATTTTACAAATTTATTTCAGTTAAAATTAAATTATAAATTAATATTAAATAAAACTAAGTATGTCGTTTAAAAAATATATTAAGTAAAAAAAATTCCATTAGAAAATACACTCCGATGAATAAAAGTATAATTTATGTTGCAGAAAGAAAATGAGAAATTTTCTTTCGCCCATCTAGAAATTAAAATCTTTCGGACGGTCAATTGAGCAAAGTAATTGTTCAATAATATTATAAGCCCCACAGTTTCGAGAAGTACAAATTTTATAGAGTTCATTTGAATTAGAGAAAAATTTTCAGTAATTTTTACGATGCACTGTTTAATTTTATGGGTCAGTGTTGTTTTCTGATAAAGATGACATTACTTTTTACTTAGTACATTTTATAAATAAAATAATTTCTTTTTAAAAAAAAATTGTGATTTTATTTTCAGCTCTGTGCATTGGCCATATTGGATTAAGAACGGAATTAGACTATACCGTTGCATTGTCACGGGATTTACTCCTGTGTGCAAAATTTGAAAGCTGTAGCTTAGTTACAATCAATTAAAATTTTTATTATAATATTTGTAGCAGGTATATAAACAAGAGAATTAAAATTTAAAAACAAACAAACAAACAAAAAAAGAAGATAGCAAAAAAGAATCGATGTTTTGTTTTTAAACCTATCTCGTCTTACCGTTGGTGAGCGATTCAGAGAAGCAACATTTACAGGCAAAGTAAATGGTTTGTAGGTTACTGAATAAAACAAACGAATAAAATTTATACAGTAATTAAAATATTTACTAGATATACTATGTTGTATTATTACAAGACTCATACACATGGGCAAATGTATGTATATAAATTATTATATAAAATAGCTATCAAAAATTCTTCTTTTCTTTTTCACATCCCCTTCACATTCCACTTTAATACCTAAATTTCCCGGCCATAAAATGTCAGATTTTAGAGAGTATTCGCCAACTTAATTTTTTTACTCTTCCCCCAAAACTAACGCTAGAGTAAAGGCTAATTTTCTGTCTATTGGCTGCATTTTCCGGTTGTCTCAGCTGTCCCCAGGGAAATAGTTTAGCTCCTCCAGTGTCTAAATTACTGCTTATGGTGTTTACGAGATGACTTAAATGAACAAACTCCATTCCGAACTGCCAATAACGCTGAGTAATCTCTTTATCTCCTGGGAAAAATTCAGGTAATCGCTCGCTGTTGGGTTAGACTTTGCGATAGAGTTGTGAATTCGTGAGCATTTGATGCAAGGTTCTTGTCTTGAAAAGACGTTTATTTTTAGTCTCGATGAAGTTATGTTTCCCAACTTTGGTCTTTGCTTCTTTTTAATGGCGATACGGCTGTAAATCACTTAGGTTCTGTCTGTAATTTTCCAGTAAGCCTGGTCAATCCAAATAATAGGGGATTCATTTCCTTGTGTAATTGGTGAGAAGAAATTCGCCTGTTACACACACATTATATATTTATATACACTATATAGAAAAACTTTCACTTTGTTTCTGGGTATTTAACATTTTCTGGATGGTCACATCATATGAACAATAGATTTTAAATTGACTGCCGATTATCTAGTACTAGCATATAGCCCATCATATGACGGGATTAGTAAAATTTTTAATATTCCAGAACTGTTAAGTACCTAATGAGGCAGGTAAAAAATGGTTTGTTTTTTGGCTGAGAACTATCTGGTTCACTCTAAATAATTTATTTATCGTCATACTCCTCTAGAGTCTCCCGATCCTGTAATGCAGTTTAGAACCACATTGAATTCATTTAGTCAAACCGTGTGGTTATGTATAATAAACAAACACACAAAAGAACAAACTTTTTAATTTCCAAATATATATAAATTAAAAGTTAGATATTTATTAGTCCTTGAAATAGACTCCTAGATTCATATGAAAAGAATTTATTGTTAATACCGGTGGTAAAAGTTTCATTGCAACAAAAAATAAAAATTCAATTTAAAATTTTCACATATGTACCTAATCTATTATTTAATCCAAATATAAAAGAAAATCATTTACGTAATATTTAAGTTCAGTGATAAAAGACATTAAAAAAGTGTAGACGATATTTAAATAGTTTAAAATATGAAATGATTAAATGAGATGTTTTAAGGAATGACGTCACAATGCTAGAAAAGATTGTTATTTTTACCTCTTTATTAAGTGATAAATGGATAAATTGAATCGCCTGCTCTTAACCGGGGAAAATAGGGCTTGAAATAATGGCATTAAACTCTCGAAAAGGAGGGAAGGGTTGAATTTCGAACGTTTTAAAGACGACAGTATTTTTTGCTGTGATATGAAGCATATTTATACAAATTTATTTTAGAATCGGATCGATAGTTTAGGAGAAGATAAACTTTATTCGCTTTGAATGGATGCCTCTATCCATTCCAGGTCCAACCGCTTCATAAATTGGAGGACAGACGTACAGATAACTTAGGCTATTATTATATAGGGGATTAACAAATTTCTCTATGATAGATATAGGGATAAATATAGCGGTAATACAAATGTTAATTATAATTTTTTAATATCATATAGGATGCACTCCTCCTCTAAGTCAATTTAAAAAAGCATTGCGGGTGTCTCCTTAAAATATTATCCAGGGTTATACAGGGTTTCCCAAAAGTCTGGAATGAAAGTAAACTCCAAAAATATTTTAATTATAAGAATATTTAACTGCAGTAACTTGTGCATGAGAGAGAAAAATTTAAATTTTACATTACAGTTACCCTTTATCGTCGTACTTTCAGATGTCAATCCCGAAGTTTTAAGCATTATTTTTGGGCAAGTCTTTAGTAAGTCAAGAGCGGCGTTATGACGGTGTTCATCAGAAATTATTTCTGTTTAATGACGTTGTACCGAGGTACTTTCCCACGATGATCTGCATGTGCATGCACAGCTGTGGGAGAAATTTCCTGGAGGAATTTAGGATTTCGATTGTTCACGTCGAGTTTAGGGACCCCTGCAGAGAAGGTATAGATCACGGAATGGCAGCGTAATGGTCAAGCTTGCACAGATATGTAACAGTCAGTTGTGGGGGTAGGGGCTAAAAATAATGTCAGCTTTCACAAAAGAGGCTATTTTAATGAGCCCACCTGCACTCCCGAAGGGGGTGCAGATGTGGGAAAATTTCACCAAACAAGCGATTGGCAAAGAAGAAAAAGGGGCGTTAAAACCGAGGTGAGGAGTTGGAAAACAGAGTTAAGAAAAGAGGTTGAAGTCGGGATTCAAGAGTAGCTGGACATCGAAATCCCAAGCCCGGTACCGACCAGTACCGACTCGTCCCTTGCGTCCGAAAGCCCGGACCGACACACCGCATGAGGAAAGCCCCTGCCTGCTCCTCTGTACCAACTGAAGGACCGACACATCGCGTGAGGAAAGCCCCTGCCTGCTCCCCTGTGCCTGTACTGGATGTAAAAAAATATTCACAACGGTCATTTAGGCCTCTGTTAGTAATTTAACATTGTGATTAATGAATAACGCATAACTGAAGAGTTGCTGGTTATATGATAGTCAATTATATAAATTTGTAAATAGTGTACGGAATAAATGTCTTAATCTCAATATAAGGTATATTTTTACTATGTTTCCCCTTTGTAAACGAACACTGCTGTTAAAGTTGTAAGAACGTTACAACAGACGTATCTTACGTTAAATTTTATTTTACATGACGTTAAATTTTAAATCTCAATATCTCTTGGTTTGTCTGCCTAAACTAGTGTTTTAAAAGGATCTCATAGCCAGTAGCAGCAGGGCTTAATATCCAGGGATCTTGGATGTCAAGATATGGGCCCTCTACGTGAAATTCGTTTGTTATTAATAAAAACTCTCTCACCTGGAGCACGAAGTTAGGGGCAGCACCGTCTTGCTGCAATTTCCCAGATGAAAATATTTTTTTTGTTTATAAAGCATTGTTGGTAAAAAAAAATCTTAAATTTTTTTTGTAACCAAATGTTAAACCTTCCTTTGTTATATAACCCATACTGAAATAATTTAGTCTTACAATCAAAAAAGTTATTGACATCTACTTTAATCCAGACATTTTGGAAATCCTGTATATTATACTAAAAGCAATCAACTTCTTATTTTGGAGTCTCCCTTCTCTCTTCTTTTCTTATTATTGCCCAATACCATGCACCTGGGAGTAGAGGAGTAGAGCAGAAAAAAAATTCTGAAAATGAAAGTTTCTTCTTTGCCGCTTGTCACCGTTCACGAAACCGGCTTTCCTCTCAATGTAAGTTTCTTTGCTGTTTTTATTGCATTCCCCATGCAGTAAAAATAAATTATATTATGCTGATGTTCAAGTTATAGTTTAAAGAGAATTAAATCGAGTTAACAAACTTTTCTTCTGTATTTTCTTTTTTAAATTTCAGAACAATATAGTTTTGATTTTCATAATAACATAATCGCGATTCTCAGAGATGATGAAGAGATAAGAACGTGATTATCCCTTTTCAATGCCATGTATTTTTTACATTACTTTCTTTTTCGGGCCTGCTAAAGAACTAGCATAAAATAAAATGACATTGTAAATAAGGTATAAATAGCCGTACCCCTTAATGCACAGTTCTTTTGAAAAAGGCCAGCCCCCAAAAAAATATCAATTTTTTTAATATAAAAACGTTGTCTTTCCAAAAAAATTACAAAAATACAAAAGTAATCAAAATTTTTATTACAAATTTGGATTTTGATAACATTGCAGAAAATAGTCGAATATAGCTTACAATCCCATGTAAATGATAAATATCAATAAAATGTTTTATTTATTTATTTATTTATTTATTTTGCTTTCACATTGTTATTTTCAATTCTCGATTGCATTCGAGTGTGAAAAATTATAGCAATATAAAGTACAACGCCGCTCGAATTATCTCGAGTGTGCACAGTTTGGCCAGTTTAGCTTGCTCCAGTTAACTCAAGAGTGTACGTTAAGGGGTTAATCTACTCACTCTCCTGGATCTCAAATGTAGATCCTAATTTAAAATAAAAATTTTAAAAAAATCTCCCATTTTTATTACTTTACTGTTTAAAAATACGAGTAGAAACAATTACTTAAATCTTTCAAAAATTTCTTTAAAAAAAAAAGATACCCGCTTTGTGGATTGTTTGTAAGTAAAGGCTAATATGAAGACAAGAATCCTGATAGAACCCCATAAAAGCACCAATTATAGGAAAGTATTAAAATTAATACAAAATTCATTTCTAGCAAGAATAATGTTGATGCTAAATGATCGTAGAATGAAAAAATACGACGAAACGTGAAATCTTTTCAAAATTACAAGTGGTTAGATTATAATAAATTCCCCTTCGTTCTTCGAATTCATTTAAACATCATTTTAGTTTCCTAATTTACTTTACTTGATCGTGTTTTTATTAGTTGATGAGGTTTTATTCTGAGCGATTTTGCTAAACAGCTTGTAATTTCCAACTATGAGAGGAAACTAGTTGTTATCTTATTTACATTATTTATTTTTAAGGAGATCAATTTATCCTGATCAAAAAAGCAGTTTATGTTAACTTCTGTCTGAAGTACAGATGTTATGTGAGTTAATGACTTGGCGAGTGAATTATAAAATAAAGTTATGTGAGTAAATTGTTTTTGATCTGAATATGTGAAATTTTTTACTGCACGTTAAATTTATTTATTTTTATCGTTGTCGGAACTAATACTGTTTTACTTAAAAAATATTTCGCCATTTCAAAGTATCTTGAAAGTTTTTTCATTACAAATTTTATTTCAATAACACTTACACGGAATGAAGCACCTCTCTGGCACACTTAGGTGGCATATTAAAGCAACAACCATTTATTTTATTACATTCATTTAGTAACTACAAAAAATATAGTTTATTTTATGGCATAATAAATAATAACATTTTTAAAATTTTTCATTTATAAATAACTTTTAATTATTGTTACATTTTAAAAGCTTCGTAATTAAGTTTTAGGTTTACAGAAAAAAATATATTTATTTTAAATTTGGTATAAAAATTCAGGTTCCAATACCCCCTTCACACAGAAGCACACACATCCTGATACTGCTGTTCAAAAGTAAGAGAATTTTTTTGATTTGGTTGATTATCTCCAAAACAACTGGACATATTTTAATGAAACTTGGTTTGAAGGTTTATATAATACACTAATAATAATTCGTCAGTTATGATCATGCGTAACAGTCATCGAATTCACAAAGCATGACATAGGGGTTAAAGAATCGAACAAAAATATGTTAATAGGGAGTATGATTCCCTCTTACGGATAAAGAGGACTCAGTGATTTCATACTGAAAAAATGCACTTTCTGTGGCAAATGGTCCCGCGTGGTTTTGAAGCTTTGAGTGGTTCTTGTATGGGGATTAGGAGTTGCACATACATTCTCCAAATCGATTTAAGCATACTCTTCAAGATTGAGGTCTCGAGATCAAGCTTGCTAATCCTCTGGAAAATATTTTCCATCTCCTGAAAATCGTTGACCAAATGACCTCTGTGTTGACGCATATTGTCATTAAAATGAAATCAGGGCCAGCTGCTCCCCAGGAAAGGAGAATATAGGGGGTCCAAAGATCTCATCCCTATACCTTACACAAGCCTCATTACCTCTTTTAAAGGCATGTAAAGGTGTACGGCCACCCAAAATGATACTTCCTCAGACCATCAAGCATCTCTTATCATAATGGTCAGTTTCTTCACCTTCATTATCGGGCAAGTAGTGGGTCCCTAGTTCTCTCCATATAAAAGACCGCCTAGAAGCAATGCTTAGGCTGAACTCATCAGTGAAGAGAAATTAATCATTATACATCGGAAGTTTGATAATCTAGGCAGGCACAGTGTTGTGTAACCAGACACTTCTGTGTATCTTTCACTAGAACTGATATGACATATAGGGATGAGATCTTGGAGCCCTTTAATGTTTAATGTTTGCCTTTTCAGTTCACCGTTTTAGGGTTTCAGTTGGCCTTGATTTCATTTTAATGTCGACGACGGGTAGTCACATATAGCTCATCTAGTCAACTATCGTTTGGAAAGTGCAGATATATGCTAGATGAGTCAACCAGTTAGATCACCATACATCAACCCTATAGAGTATGCCTGGGACACTTTGGAGAGAGCAACTGCAATCTGCAACGGTCATCCGAGAACCATCCAAGGCTTAAAAACAGCATCTCTAAAAGAGGGGGAAATTGCCATAGGGACTCATAAACAGCCTTATTTAGTATGTAATCAGGATGTGAGACCTGTATGTGGGAGAATATCCTCCCCAACCTATTATCCCATTTTTTGTTTAATTTTATAACCATATACACTGAATGCAATGAGTTTTACATTCAATCATGTGTGTGTACTACAATTGTTAGATAGTTAATATTTATCTATTTTTTATAATATCGACCCATGTTCACATCATTAAAATCTGTCCAGTAGTACTAGAGATAATTCGCCAAATCTGAAAATTCTCTTAATTTTGAACTCCAGTGTATGTTATAAACATCTTGGTAGTTGAATTTCATTATTTTCATATACGTATATTACGTTTGTTTAAGCATATTACTTTAAATGACAAAATTATACATTTTGAAAGTTATAGTCCTATTAAAAAACTTGTAAAAACTTTATTCTAAAACCCACAAAACATTTTCTTTCATAGTGTATAAAAAATGTCTTGTATAAGAAAGATTTTTTGGTTCCAAAAGGTACTGTCTTCTCTACAAATGCTCCATCATGTGACACTGATAACATCATTCTAAAGTCATTCATTTAAAAGATGCCATCATTTCGTTTCACGGATTACGTTATTTCTACAATAGTCTACAA
>CM063498.1:34380496-34397996 GCA_032207245.1 Pardosa pseudoannulata
TTCAATTATTTTATAATTTCTGTTATTTTTTTATATCTGTATAGACATTAGGATCTCTGTAAAATAAACAAAAAAATATCATTTTCCATTTTTGAGATAATTAATGTCCGCTGTGGCGAACACTGACAATTATGTTATATAGTAGTTATAAATATACATGTCCGGTGTAGCGGCCAGACTTAGCCAAATTAAGGGTTAAGTAAAGAATATATTCAATTTTGAATGTACTTAAAAACATTTTTCGTGTTAGGTAATGTTCTAAATATCATATATCTCTGAATGCCTTCCCTAAAATATCTCAGAATACTTTCAGACTAATATAATAGCCGTAGTATTTTTAAAGTGTCTTCTAAGAAATTTTTTTTCATACCTCTGGGACCTACTTTTCAGAATTAATGTTCTATGAATAAATTCTCATCCAAGTGCAGCGTAGACAAGTCTTAGTACTCAGCAGTTTTGACTGACTTTTCCCCCGTATATTGTTTTCATTAATTTATTTTTATACCTACTATGAAGGTGATTTCGAAGCCAACTTTGCAAGGATATTTTTTAAGAAGTAAAAAATAAAAGAAGCTAAATAGAAAATGTTCCCAGTGTGCTCAGGAAAGTTAAATAGAAAGTGTTTCCAAACTTTAAAATAGGAATATATTTTCTGCCAACATGCATATATTTTGTTTCACATTTGAGAATCATTAATTTTGTTCTTATTTAATACATTTGAGATTTTTCATAATGTTTTTCAGTATTTTGTTTCTTGCCTAGTTTTTAGTGGAATCAATACTTTTTGAATAATTTCTTTAATAAAACTTATAGCGCATTGACAATTGATAGTTTCTACTAAATAAGATTTGAGTTCATGGGTGTTTTTAAATAACGGCGAAGCGTTATTGTAAGCTATGGAAGCGCCGCTTCCCTTCTTAATTTATCTTTTCATTTTGTTTCGTTAATTTTTAACCCCTTCCCGGTTTTTCCCGAGCTGAACTCGGGCAGGCGAAATGTACCACACTGGCTCAACCCGAGTGTAGCTCGGGCACTGTGAAATATTACACTCTGCAATCAGTCTTCCCTGAATTATTTCACATGTGCGAATTTTATGGTTTCGAATTCTTTTGTTTACTTTTCTGGCTACTAGATTATTTGATGCTCAAAGAGAGACAGCTGAGGGAAGAAGGTAAGGAGAGAAACAAGGTTCTACTGTCCAGATTGCGATGTTGGACTCTGTGCAGTACCGTGTTTTCGATTGTATCATACACGACCAAATTTTAATTAATAATTTCATAATCATTTATGTAAATGCAAAGGATATAAATAAAATTTAATTCAAGATAAAAGCTAGGTATTCTAAGCTTTATATTTATAGTTAGTGTGAATTGACTCCAAAGTCTAATGATTTCTGCCGTACAGAAAGCCAACTATACATGTAAATTACTCATTTATTTAAATTGATTTTTTTACATTAATTTTTAGGAAATTTTGTATGCGAATGATGCTATTATGTTTAAAAAGCTATGTATGTATAAAAATAAGCATAAAAAATTGACATTTTTTGACCCATAATCCCGAAATAAAATGAACCTGGAAGGGGTTAATTTCGATCTCTCTATCTCTTTGAAACACCTTCAGCCTCTAACTCACCATCCCTATCCTGTTGAACGGAAGCGCTACATATTGTAATATAGCCTCCACACTATGGCCAGTTGTTCACCACTTCCTGATGGTGACCTCGAACGATGGTTCACGGGTGGCATCCACACGCTGGGCCACTAAATGAGCTGATCGCATTGATTCATCCATAAGGTCTATTGCGCACTTTAGTTGTACATCTGGCTGCCTTTGATCTTTGGAGAAAAACAGCCTCGGAAGCCATCGTCCGCCAAGGCTATTTTATCGTCTGCCGCCATCGGCCACCATAAGCCAAACCCCCTCCAGACGGTGGTGATGGCTTGCAGTGGACCATAGTGTGGAGGCGCCTTAACGTTCAGTTTTCCGTTTTTCAAAGGGCACCACGCTCCTGCCCTCTGTTAACACACTGTGTGCGGGTACATTTCGCAGCGGAATTGTACCGGAAGCGGGCGTTTTGCGCGTAAATTTAGTTATTCAGTTAAATCTCAATAAATCTAAAATTATTTAATTTTTAACCAACTTTTCTTATTTTATACATAAACAAATATATAAATAGAAATATATAAATAACAACCATAAGGTTTTTGTAAACAAAAAATTTATTTTTAGTGGATAAATTTATAATAGTATCGTAAATATGAAAAATCAAATAAAAAATAGTAGTATATAGTTTTAACTTTTTCGAATTATGTTATATGTAAACATTTTTATATTATAAAAAATGAAAAGAGTAATCATAAAACTAATGATGTAAAAACTAGTTTTTATTTGTCTAAATGTTTCCAGAATCTATGTAGTAGACAAGAATGTTCGGCATCTTTTTCCTGTATATACCATTATTTTTGTACCCACAAATAAACCTTGTTACACTAACCCATACTAGTACGTGACCCCGAGCTCAAGTATCAATCATCAGAAAACGTACTAATACGTGTCCCACTTACAATGTGTTAAGTATTGATATATTCTTCCTTTTTCAAATGCATTTACTTTGCGACTTGTATTTTATTTAGGTTTTCTTTTTGAGGAAGGGGGAACATGAGGGTACTCGGAAAGTTTATTATTAAGTTGTTTTATGCAAAATTATTAAAAATTTAGTATAATCCATAATATTTATACATAATATATATCTTACTACCAAATACACCGAGTTTGACGTACCCCTTTATTCAATAAAAAGTGCCCTTTCACTTTGTTGAAACTGCTCTTCTTGATAAATATACACTGCCCTTTCATAAAAGAAATGTGAACATTACATATTGTGCTGATAGCACAATCCGAGAGTTTTTACTAAACTAAAATTTATACTTTTTCTGCCTACGAGAATTCCTTTTGTTTCTCCAATTTATTGAAATACTGCATTGAATGTCATAGCAATAATTTTATAATACGTGTTAGTGACTCTACGGTGAAAAATGTAAATTCTGTAGTTGTGAAATGCTAGTTATTGCCATAGGATTCTTTGCTTCCCTGGAAGCAGTGGAAACACCGCTTGTGGCAGCTTCCGTTCTCTGTTTTATTATTATTATTATTATTATTATTATTATTATTATCATCTTGAGTTTATGTATTATTTGTAATTTTAGATGGTGATTTTGGTATATTGGTGACAAGTTTCTGACTACATACATATTCATCATGGTCTCATCCCTTTTTTGGATTTCTTTATCCCTTATTTCCAGTGCCGTTTTGGGTGAGTTACTTAAACACATTTTTCATTCTGTATATTTTTTTCCACTTTTGATGTTTATGAGTAAATGAGTTACCTTTTAAATCGCATGTTTTAAATCACTAAATGGGATTACCAATAAAATCAATTATTTTAAAATATTGTAATATTGTTCATTTTTCGTGGTTAACAAAAGATTCGAATTTAACGGACATAGATAAATCATTTTAAATTCATGATTTCATAAACACGAAACATGTTAAACACAATAAAGTAAACAGGAAAGAAATATGGATTTCAAAAGTTAGACAACAGACTTGTTTGTTCATATCTTTTCAAAGAAACCTTTTGAATGCAATTGCATACATGCAATTTCTAAATCTCTGTCAATTTCCCGTTTGACAAAGGACAGTATGATCCCATATGACAGTATGTATATCCCACCATTTTAATATATACACTACACTATATATGCCTTTTATTTTGGGAATGCATTTTAAAATCATAGACATTATCAAAAAGAACAACTTCAAAATCTAAGATTTACCGAGAGAGTATTGCTTCTTTGAAAGGAAATTCTTTTTAGCTGATATCAAACTCCTTTCAAACATATATTTTCTTAAATATCTATTTCTGAAGAATTTTATACTAGGAACTGTCAAGCATTTGTCTATGTTATAAGAGTCACTACAAATAATTTTTTGCTCTAATCAATCGCATACTTCTAAGTCAATAATGTCCCTCACCTTATAGAATACAGAATAAAAGTTAGTTAAAATAAATATTTTTAAAAAATCTATTCATTCGGCACTTAAAAATTACAGATATTTTTTACAAAAAATAATACATTCAGTTTTTTTCCTGAATGCTTAAACTAGCTGAGACCTAAAAGACTTTCTAAATAAAAAAAACTTATTTAAAAGAGAATTTTTCTTACATTTTGCTTTGAAATATTAAATCGTTAAATAAATGTGAGATATTGTACTTTAAAACAAATTGATAAATTAGTTTCAAAAATCAAATTACACTTTTAATTATCTCCACTTTTTCAAAATTTACTCAGGCCTACAATTTTACTGGAAAAACTTTATTTTAAATTCAAAATATTCAAAATTACAAATAGCTATTTACAATTTGTACTTATCGTGTTCACACAAAATGATGCTAAGCATCTTATTAAAAAATGCCTTATAAGTATAAGTATGCCAAACGATGGTTTGGGTGCTCATCGTCGGTACCGGAGTTCGTGGGTTCAAATCGCACTGTGACATGGATATTCATTTGGAATTGGCTTTAAGCAGTAGGTTCCGGTCTCATTAGCCCTCGTGTTGCAAAAAGTAGCCCGTAACTCTCCAAACCAAATCAAACCATACATGTTTTAAGTATGCTTAAAACGTCAAGATTCATCTAAATTTTGGCTTCAAATATTTTGATGGATATGTTCTCTATGCCTACTTAGAAATGAAAAGAGAAAAATCTTGCTATTTTTATTAACTCCTGGAAAAAAAAATTTGATGCTCCGCAAAAAAATAACCTTATTTATTTTGGATCAACACAAAGTTACATGCAAGCTTAGAAACAGAACACGCCATTTTAAAATTTATATTCCTATGTAACCTTTATTGAGGTTCATATATATATATATATATATATATATATATATATATATATATATATATATATATATATATATATATATATATATATATATATAATGTTAATAGACAATAAGTTTCATGCAAGCTTAGAAACAGAACATTTCATTTTAAAATTTATAATTCTCTGTAACTTTTAATGAAGTTCATATACTTGATGTTAATAAGTAATAGTATTAAATTAGTATTTCTGTAAAGTATGAAATATTTCAAAGCATTTTCGAATAGGTACAGGAATTGACATTCTTTGTAGTTCTATGCTGCTTAGCTTCTTGTATTGTTTTTTTTTTTAAGGATACTTGACATTTTGAACATTGTATTCAAAATTGAATAAATTACGAGTTAAATAATGAAATAATTTATTATTATGCTGCATGAAGTTTGCTGAAAATAGTTTTTGACGTCTCCAAGACGTCAAAGAATGTCAAGGGGTTAATACTTCATTATGTTTCTGTTACTTAACGCCCTGTTTTCCTTAATCCCTTTACCTTATTCAGCAAAGAAAATGTTTTCAAAGTTTGATTATGAAATCCCTATTTCTTCCTCTGTCTTACGAATAAGTCCGAAAATTTCCGTGGAAATAAATTTTCCACGGAAATATTGGTGGAAATCGAATGTCAACGAAAACAGTGGTATGGCGTGGTAACCGTGGTATTTTGTTATTGATACACGCTAAGAAAAAATGGGGGATTCGTTGGCTATTTGGAAGTGAATACGATGGTGACTGAGTGGACACACGATATAGCGTCATTCAGCTGTTAAAAAATCACAGTATTCGCCCTTCTTTTTAACTGTGGCGCATTGTGCATTTCCGCAATTTTGCATCAACTTACGGTTAAAAGAAACTAAAATATATTCCCCGTAAAATTTACGATAATGCATGATTAATGGCGTTAATTTAT
Organism: Pardosa pseudoannulata; assembly: GCA_032207245.1. Classification (NCBI taxonomy): domain Eukaryota; kingdom Metazoa; phylum Arthropoda; class Arachnida; order Araneae; family Lycosidae; genus Pardosa; species Pardosa pseudoannulata. The sequence continues at coordinate 34,386,346 of CM063498.1, forward strand.
TACAAATTCAATTCATTTTTTATTCTTGTTATGTGATCTCTGTATTACGTTCTGAATTAATATTTATTTAAACCTATCCCTATTAAAGGATTCTTTATTTTTAATTTTTTTGGATAGCATAATTACTTCATTGATATAAATTCAGAACTAAAATCATGATCTACCGTATAAGTAATGACACGAATTGAAAAGAAAGGGCTGAGTCCAACCATATTGTGCAATGCCGTATTAAAACGATACGTTTCGCCGTATTAAGACAGTAAAACACTCAAGTTTCCAACTGCTTCACAGTTTTACAATCCTTCACATTTAATCACTTTTTTTGCCGTTTGCGTCCCACGCGGGCGTAAATCTTTATCCTCTTAATTGCGAATTCCCTATTGGGAGAAACATTCCAATTACGGAAGTCAAGCGGCTGACTGCTATCTTCGTGTCATTTAATCTCACTCTTGTCGACTCTGTTCGAGCAATGAAATTGACTGCTGTTCAACAACGTGTGGTCTGACATGCTTGGCATCCCATCTTTGAAGAATCTGATCACCAACAATTAGTACTCTTACTTTTTTTTATTCTTTCGCATACTTTGCAGCGACCCGTCTCCAGTTTTTGTCAGTAAATTGTCAATTAGTTGTGCACGCATAGCACAAATAAAAAAATTAAAAATTATATTTGTAGGCGGAGCCTCAGATTTAACCTAAGACTAAAAATAATCGAAAAGATAACGAGTACCTTCCCGTAGACTAGTGGTCGACAGACTTTCAAGAAAGAACAGACAAATTTTCAATAAAAGGTATCAGAGATAAATATTAATTGCTATGATACAATATATAAAGGTAGAATTCTGAAGAGCCCCAAAAGTTTATGAAAATAGTCGCATGCAGCTCGCAAGCCGAGGTCTGCCGAGACTTGTGTTCTGAGATCCGCAGTACCATGTTTTGTTTTGATACTGAAAGACGATCGTCTTAGGCGGCACCATAACGGGGCGGCATAAGCAGCGAAACACAATATAGATGTCACCAGTTTCATACATGTAACATAAATATCTATTAGCATGGATATTTGCAGCCGTTTGAAATCTATTGATAGTATTAAGTCCTGCCGTATTAACCTTCATTAGGCAACACAGTAGATCGTAACATTTCAAGCATAAACTTCTCCATCCTATTTTTAATTCTCTTATTCATACAAATATATTCAAAACCCGTAGAATCACCATTACCTGTCCCGAAAACAGTTTGGACTCTATGCCGAAGCGCTGCAATAATAATAATCAGGAAGCGGAGAGGAATATGAACTTTAAACTAAGTCTAACATTTGACTAAGTCTAACATTTGACTAAGTCTAACCTTTGACTAAGTCTAACCTTTGACTAAGTCTAACATTTGACTAAGTCTAACATTTGACTAAGTCTAACCTTTGACTAAGTCTATCCTTTGACTAACTCCAACCTTTGACTAACTCCAACCTTTGACTAACTCCAACCTTTGACTAACTCCAACCTTTGAATAACTCCAACCTTTGAATAACTCTAACCTTTGACTAACTCTAATAAGACAGTTCCTGTATGAGGAACTTTTATTTCTTATGAACATAACTCAAATATTTACAAAAGACTAAAAATGAACTTAGCGTAAACTAAAAGATAAAATCAAAATAACATGCCTAATAAAGAAGTTAATTTCTCTTCACCTCTAAACGTGAGAAGGAGATCGGAACCCGAAATTATTCGTACATTCAATTGATTAGGTGAAAATAATCTGACGTGGTATTCAATTACACAAGCGATCAAACACAGTACGCCAAAGTAATTTCACTGATTAAAACGGACATACTGTGACATATTTTTAAGTGTAGAGTGACAATACAAAAGCAAAGCAATTTCTTATCAAATATTATACACTATTCCACTACTATAAAAATATTCGAGTGGAGGGGGGAGGAAAAGGACAGTAGAAATAAAGTTTTTAAAAATTTTCAGAAAATTTGAGATTTGTTATTCTTGTGTGATAACAAATTGCAGCTATAACAGTTAGGCGCTATAACATATTTATAACATTCAATGAAAAGTGATTAGTTTACACACGCATGCTATAACGTGATTTGAATGAACATATGAATGGAAAATTTGTTGGTAGTCAAACCAAATCACCGACATATAATAGCAGTATAGAGGACGAAGGAATAAATGTCTTCCCTGAAAAGATGGTTTTAAAACAACTTCACTTACAGATTGAACTTTCACTAATGTTTAACTTTAAAATTATATTATAAATAAAACATACACTAACGGGAGCATTATAAAGGCTACATGACAATAAGGCGATTTCACCGAGTAGGGAAAATTCTCAAATTATGACAATTCTGGCTTTAGTTTCAAACGGAAGGGCAGTTTATTGTTTGTCTATTGGCTGTTGTAAACATGAAAATGAATGGGAAGGGCATTATAATAGTTCGTGACGTTGCGACAAATTGCTCTATATTAACCAATAAAATAGGTGGCTGGCAGGCTTGGCTACCTAGCAAAAGTTTAACTTCCAGAATAAGAGTTTAAAAACTACAGTGCTGAATGATCACATGCTTAAATAGACGACTGGATCGGGACAGCCAATTTTGGGTGCTTACACTTCCGGTAGAAAATTGCTTGCTTTTCAGTTTATTGTAATGGACAGTAAGTAGCCTGATTTAAGCATGAGAAAATTACTTATTGAAATATATTTCAATATAATACTTTAGAAGCTTATATTTTTCTATCAAAGAATAGCCAAGAAAAATTCTCTTTTACTCTTTATTAAGTGAAATAATTATTCAATATTGCTGTATACTTTTTAGAGGAATAGTAAAATTTAAACTTATGGATATTCTTTGATAGAAAAATGTAAGTTTCTAAATTATTATATTGTTATAAAATTTTTTCAGACCAATGTTTTTATCTTTAATGATCAGACTGTTTACTGCCCATTATAGACAGCTTGAGGTATAAAGTTTAAAATAGCAAAATTTGATTATGAAGTAATAAAAAAAGATTAAAAAAATTGACAGTTAAAAATAAAAATCAATTTTAAAAATTGTCAAAAATGTAAAAAAAATATTAGAAATAAAATAAAATATTAAATTATAAAAATAATAATAAATATTAAAATTAATAAATTTATTACAATAAAATATTAGAAATACTAGCACTTCTCAAGCTCATTTCTTAGCAGAAACTAATTTAATAAACTTAAAACTACAAAAACTAACAAAAATAAAAGTAAAAAATTAAATAAATTTCAAATAAAAAGGAGAAAATTGACTGATAATATTGTCAAAAATGTAAATAAAATAATAAAATAACTACCCAATTAATTGAGTAGTTTTAGTTAATATATTAGTGAATAGATAGCTCCAGTGAGGCAATTTTCTACCGGAAGTATAAGCACCCAAAATTGGCTATCCCGATCTACTCGTTTAAATAGTACAAATATCTGTTAAATTTACATATAGCATTCGCTTAACAGTCAAGGTCAAGTATATCCTTGATTTAAGTTAACACATCAGATGAATAGCATCGTACAACGTCATTGATTTGTAATGACGCCATAAAGATGTAGGGAAGGATTTTAAAATTTTAATTTCCCAACAAAGTGCAGAGAAATAAGAACTTTAAATAACAAGTCAGTTTTCTGTGTGATAAACTCTTATTTTTTACAGACATAATGCAAATATTTACAGATGTCTAAAAATAAACTTAGCGTAAACTAAAAGGTAAATTAAAAATAACATTGTTATTCTTAATTTACCTTTTACCTTAAAATAGAATAAAAAAATATGCTTAACAAAAAAGTCAATTTCTCTTCATCCCTAAGCATAAGAGGGAGATCGAACCTGAAATAACTGAAGCAGCACATATATACAATTGATCAAGTGAAAATAATCAGAGACGGTATTCAATTATACAGGAAAATAAATACAATACGCCAAAGTAATTTCACTGATTAAAACGGAAAACTATGGATTCATACTTTTGCACAAGAAATTCAGAGTAATTTCTTGTCAAATATTATGCACTATTGAGTAAAAAAATACTCGAATGAAGGTGTAAAAAAAAACACAGTAAAAAATAAATTTCATAAAATTTCAGCCCTGTTCCTGTACGGTAGACACAGATTCCTGTTATAACGAGTTGGCGTTATAACATATTTATAACATTGAATAAAGTCCTATAAGGGTGATTTGCCCCCTCTCCCCCAACACATACACGGAGAGAAAGAGAGAGTGAGAGGTATGCTAAAGCGGAATTTGTCTGTACATAGAAGCTAACACACCAGCTTCCAACTACTTTTTTCCCGCTATGTGTAGCTTTAAAACACCGGTGTTATCCAAAATATGTGTTGAGCTTTTTAAGGATCCCTATATTTTCTCCAAGTTTTTTTCTTACACGGGAAAGTAAATAAGGTGCTAAACATCCCCGACTTGATTTTATTCAAAACACCTCTCTTCCCGAGGGTTTTAACCTAGAAAGAAGTTTAAACTCGCCGCTAAGTGCTCGAGTGAGAAAGAGATAGTAGTGGATTAAAAAGGGAATGACGCACAAGTATTTTTAGCTTGAACCACGTAGTAAAAATATATTTTCCTTTCGATTGGTTTTGTTTAGCCCTGCCTTAGTTTTTTTAGTTTCAATTACTGCACGAGTTCAAAACCACTTCGCGTGATTTACAGAAACCACAAGTTGACACATTCTGAAGTATTCGCAATGTTTTAATCAACAAAACTCTCTCGTATAAAAGATTAAAACATGATTTTTTTTTTTTTACATTTTTTTACAAAAGTTTTCACATCTATCCCATGATTTTAATGGGACTGCGCTGTTTTGCAATTTTTATAGCACTGCTAGGATTGATTCTTTGTGTTGTTCGTTAGGAAACTATTTAAAAAATGACAAAACTCTACCAAAAAAATTATTAAAAACCTTTAAAAAAACTATAAAAATTCAAAAATCTTATAAAATACAAAAAAATATCTTTATAATTATCTTGTGCTTGGAATTTTTTTATTAATATTTAATCTTGTAATTGGTTTTAGTTCCTATTTTGAACTATAGTTGGCTGCACTTTTTTTGAGATATGCGAATTTATGAATTTTTTAGATAATTTATTCTGATATTCAGATTTTTCACTCTGCATAAGCATATTTTGCTGCAATTCAAAGGCATCAAATGTGGTGATGCAACTGGACCATATGGGCCGTGCCCGTCAATCCAGAGGCTTCTGTCAGTAAGCACAAAAATGACAACGAGCGAAAAATAAACACATAAAAGAGCAAAGAGATAGAAGGGTGGATTCGTGAGTTCATAACACAAAACTAGAGAGTAGAGAGTTTAGGGATAGAAAAACATAAAATATTTTTGTGGCCAGTGACATCCGTACGAAAAAAAGCCGAAAAAGTAGAATAATATTGAACAAGATCGAAAAAATTAAAAATTTTTGGAAAAAATAAAAATATATGTTTTAAAAATAAATAAGTTGTATTAAAAATCCAAAAAGGGCCTAAATAATAATTTTTAAACATAAAAATAATTTTTATTAACTTAGATTAGGTTTTATAAATTTTTGTTTATTGAAAAGTAATGATCAGAAACGATAAAGTTAAAAATTTTGAAAAAATAAAAATATATGTTTTAAAAATAAATGAATTGCACTAAAAATCCGAAAAGGGCCTAAATAATGATAAATAAACGTAAAAAACTATTTTTTTATTAATTTTGAATAAGTTTTAGAATTTTTGTCCTCGTCGGGGACAGAACCTTGTTGCAATTGATAGATTTATTAATTATTATATGATTGATTAATTTATTACGATCCGTGTCAGACTACGAGGCGAAACAGTTCGCAACAACGTAATTGAACAAACAAGGACAGGATTTTAACCACTAGAGTATATTCAAATTCATTCCACTTTGCGATTAACGCCTAAACTGATATGTAGATTATGTCAAAAAATTAATTCATGTATGTTTTATTAGTTTGCGGTATTGGTTGTAGGAAATTAAATGCACATATTTCATTGCAGGTTTTGCAACCTTACTTTTTGACACCTCTTACTAAGAAATGAAAGCTATCTAGCAAATAGTGTAAATAAAATGTAGTTTATTTTCATTTTGTGTTGCTTTCTTAATTTGTTATAGGATAGAAAGGGTTTTACAATCGTTGTAACATGTATATTTAAATACGAATTACTTAGTAAATGTTATCCAAAATATGAAAGTCAAATGCAGAATAAACCTAGCTACATGGTTAATAAATTATAACTACCTTGTAATCATTATTCAGAATAATTAACCTCTTGACCAACATGTGAAACGGAATCTGGTGTGTCCGAAAAATACTTTTTATTTCTGTCTCATCTGAACAATTTTGTGCAAGTTGAGAAAGAGAAAGTTTTATTTTGAAATTTTCCTTGCTATGTAACATTTAATGAGATTTATATATGATGCTAATGTACAACAATTAAGTAAAAGCGTAAAATTATGATTTAATATCATGCTGCATGACTTTTATCGGAGACAGGTATTGACATCTCAGAGACGTCAAAGTCTACTTTGGCACATGAGATGACTGACGTCTTCCAGACGTCATTGTTTGCCAAGGGGTTAAGTAAATCCAGAATAAAAAAACTTTTACAATCTTAATTTCACGGTTATCTAAAAAATACGATTTATCAAGTAAATAAAATTAGTTTCTTTTCAGTTTGTTTTGAAAAGAAAATATCGTAGTTTATAAATTTTAATTTATTACAGCATCATAATTGTTGTTAAGCAAATATATAGTAAACACAAATTAAAAAAGAAATATGTGTTTTCCTTTCAATTCGTTTTGTTAGATTCCAGATTAAGATAGAGGTAACGCTATCTTAGACTTTCTACTGTTTTAATAAAGCGATTATTGTTACATTTCATATAACCTGATAACATTCTCAAATGCAAAGCAGATGAGTTGCATACTCAGATAAATATCTCTTTAGTTCAGGTAATCCATGTATATAAAAAGTTATAAAATGTAGCAAAAAAGATGAAATAAATCCTATACACAAAATTAAATTGCATTCATAATAATAATAAATGCATTTGTATGTTAGTTTCGATGCATTTTTATGATAGTGGATGCATAAGTCAAAACCAAACAGGTAATCGAAGCTTAAAATTCTGTATCACAAAGCAAATCAAGCACTGAGCGGAAAGATCACGATTTTTAAATAAGCAGAAAAAATGGAAACCAATTGACGTTCTTAGGCGAGTATGCAAATTTTCAACTCTCTCAAGGTTCAAGATATATTTGCACGTGATGAAATCGGTTCTGCCTTCTATTTTTTGTTTTTATCTCTTTACATATAGGTGTGTGAAACAAGGAAGGTTTAAAACAGATTCTTATCATTCAAAAAATAGTTTTTCATTATCTTTTAACCTTTGACATGAGAGAAGCTATATTCTTTTAAAATTGATTCTTTAATAGAATTATATATTTTGATTTACTTTATTGCATTCTGCCGGCTCAGAGGTTATATCCAGTTATCAATTTTTATGATGTCAAACTGGTGAAAAAATTTTTATGTTCAAAACATCGTTTGATACATATATATATATATATATATATATATATATATATATATATATATATATATAGAGAGAGAGAGAGAGAGAGAGAGGGAGAGTGGATTTGAAACCATTTTGTTCGCTTAATGTTCTTGGGAATGTAATTGTTATTTTGATTTATTCGCACTGCTTTCATTATTTAGAAGTGTTGTTCTCCTGTAGATCTTGATTCCTGGGAGCCTTTTCAGAAATCCATATTTTTATTAAAATTTTCCCTTTGTTAATTAGTGATATTACTATCACTCTTGTATTTGTTAGGATTTGGAATTAGTTTTATCTGATTATTGTTCACTCTTTTCATTTTCGCTCCTTAATTTCTTTTTCACATCTCTGTCGCTTAAATCCTCTTTTATCCAGCCTTGCTGCTTGTTGTCATTAATTTGTTAAATTTCTTTGTCTTTTGGCCTTTTAAAAATATTGATCAGTCTCCATGCTCACTTTTTTTTTACAACCACTGAATTCTGCGCTATGATAATACAGTTGGCTCGAGTTTGCAAAACATAAGTCTGTGTTCAAATTAGGCCCCCTAATCATTAATTCTTTAGGCATTATTTGCTTTGATTTATTTATTGCACAAAGATTTTACCTTCTCGTTTACAAGTAAACCATTTTTTTACTGTTCTCACAGAGGTATATTTTAAAAAAAGGACTCAGATGACGATTGAAAGCATTTAATCTGTGAATACACCTGTCATGTAAGAAGATTTATATTTTGATCAAAGTATCATGTCAAGAAAACACATAGTTCTCGCATTAAGAAAAAGTATTCAGATTATTAACTGTACCTGTACTTATCTGAGCATACGATCTAATTGTAAGAGTGAGTCTCAATACAAAAATCTCTTAACTTAAAACGACGTAAATCAGGGCTGCCTCAAAAGAATTAACCAAGAGTAAAATGATGAATCAAACCCTCAAATCCCAAAACTAAATGGAGACTATCGTTACCATATATATATATATATATATATATATATATATATATATATATATATACATATACATGCAAAGATTTTATTAATCTACATGCTGAAAATTGCATCTTTATTCAGTTATTATATAGTTTGCACTACTAAATCCAATTTTAATGAAAGAATTACATTTTCTTTGGGAGATTACTTTTTCATTTAGCAAAAACAAAAGTCTAAACAAATTCAATTCAATATTTTGTAGACTAAATGCTTTTTACGTACATCTTTACAGCTCTTATTTTCCAATCCATTTATTATAATCCGGTGATTTGTATATTTCAAGAGCTAAAACGCCACCTAGTTCAAAAATGCAATTCTACCATTTGAAGGGGTGTTTAAATATTCAGTTGTTTATCAATAAAATAGTTATAGATTACTATTATAACAAGATATTTCTCTCTGTGAATACAAAAATATTTTATATTGTAAATTTTTATATTAAAAGAAAAAATATACGACTTAATATTACTTCCGCATAAAGCAATAAATTGCCAAAACTATACAAAAGCTATAATAATTCTGCAATAGACGCATTTATAGGTATATCAACTTACGCAGCCTTCATTATTATTGCATAATTTAAATATAGCCACTAATGATGAAAATGTCCCCACTTCTGTCCTATGCTGACAGAGAAAAAACAGCAGACACTTTTTGACCAAACACCACTTATCCTTGCGGCTTGAAATCGACCATATAATCGAGTTTTTACGACTAGATCTCCACCCCTTCCATGTAATAAAACAGTGTTCGAATATGTGCAAATGACTACTATTATTACTAATGACTTTAAAAATTCTAGCAATTATTAATTTTAATATTATTTTGTCTACATGAAATTTATAAAATATTCAAAAGAAAAAAAAAAGTCAGCATAAATCAAACAGTAATTTTGCTTTATTATACTGATTAGAAAATCTATTTTAATAATTTAAAAATTGAACTCTGATTATAGCATCTTCCCCAAGAGAAACAAAACTAAAATTTTTATCCACATGTAATTAAAATTCCCAGTAATAACTGATAAAACTTATACACATAATTCTAATATTTACTTCCTGTTTCCGTGCTCACATAATGGTATATCAGGTTCTATTTTCAGAGATTAGAGCAAGATAAAGTGAGATTTATTCTTCAGATATACGTTAAAGTAACTCTGAATTAATGTTTGCACAAGGACACACAAAGAACAGGTCTAACATCGCAAAACATGAATTCCTGTGTGTTTCCTACTTTAAATCTAAGTATGATGAAATAAATATATAGGTAGAATAAAAAAAATTTCTCTTGCAAGGTAAATTTGAGAACATTTATTCATGTCTTAGAGGTGTCATTAATAGTCGACACAACTAACTGTTCAGTAACAGGTTTTGTACTAGATTTAATTTATCGGTATCTGTATTTAAAGCCAGATTTTTCAAAGCAAATATATTTAGAAGTAATAATATTTGGAAGAGTAACCCTTCAAGTTTCATTGAAAATTAAATGGACAAAAACACTATCTTTAGTTCTTCATGGTCTTTCTCTATTTGGAAAAAAATTCTAGGCTTGTTACTGTAGTTCAGAGAATCGTAAAATGTTGATTTATGTAAATTTCAACATTTTAAAGGCTGAAGGCTATGATGCGGATACGTGTATTAATGCTTTAGAAGTCAAAAAGCTCTTTTAAATTATGAACGTACTATAATAAGATTGTGTGACCCTTCAAGATTTAAGGGTTGATATTAAATTGATCAAGGTTGTATGCTTGATTATAATTAACGATATATAAAAACATATGTAATTATTCATATTTATACAGTAGATATTAAGATAATTAATATCTATTGTAATGTATTTACGAAATATTTACGAATAATGTTGCTGTTCATTAACCCCTTCCGGTATGATTTAATAATGAAAAACTGTGCATGAAATAACCATTTAATTTTTATTTAAAAAACGTGTTTCATTTTACAATTCTTACATATTCTTAATTAAAATCCACTTTTTACATAGTGTTAAATAATATCAGAAACAGTAAAATTAAGAAAATATCAAAGCAAAACATTAATAGGGTATACAGATAATAGTCTTCAAGCTAGTGGTACTTTTCAAAACAAAGTGCAAAGGAATTCTTAATTGTTTACACCGCCAAGTAGTCTCACTTTTAATTTGATTCTTGTAACACACACGGCATTTCTTAGTAGGTTTTCTTTTATTCTGACTCATTAATTTGGCAATGACTTGTACCAAGTAAACAATATGCAATAGTGACTTGTGATTTTCACAAGTGATAAAAGTGTCGCCAAATTCAGTACACTAGAAATTTTAAACTAAATTAATTATCATATTTAACAGTAACTTTAATCGCATGACGAGTGTAGCTCGTCATTGTGCAGTATGGAATGAAAAACTAATGACGAGCTAGACTCGTCATTTTACCGGAAGGGATTAAACATAGCATTTCTTTCGTGTTCGTAGCCAGTCTAGTCGTCTGTAATAGGAAAGAAAAGGGATTGCAGAGTACTCCGTTCTCGAAATATTACCTACGTGCATTAACTCTGAAAATTATACAACGTTGACTAAAAGGTTATCCAGCCACTGGTATGTGCATATGTAAATTAAGTTTTTCTTTCCTCCTTTTATTCTTGCAGCCATGCAAATTTAAGGTTTTTATAGTGACTGTCGATTTCAAGCGATAGGCAACACCCGTTAAATGTCATGTATTCCAGAATGGTATGGGTTTAGTAGAAAACAAACATACTTACCAACGTACTTAAATTGTCCCATTGCACTTTTAAGACTAAAATAAAGCGAAAGATGCCTTGAGAAATGAAAAGGCTTACTGCTTGACTCCCGAACAAAAAGACTAAATTTACCGTCCATTCTTTTATAAGTCCCTTTCATCTCCTAAATCCCTGACAGAATGCAGACTAGTAGAAACTAGGAAGTGGAAAACTGTCGAGACTTATTTTGATAGAATGCCGAGTCACCTCTCTCCTGCGTTACCCAGAATGTAATTTTGGATATAAGCCTCTGATAGAACAAAGTATCTTTATGTACTCCAGAAC
>CM063498.1:34402996-34427996 GCA_032207245.1 Pardosa pseudoannulata
CAATCTTTGGCGGAAGCGAGGGAAGAAAAAATGAAACTTATGGCTTGTCAGTTGTACATTTAATACGTAGACATTGTTGAAGGAATAGCTGATTCGACAACAAGGGTTCATAAGAAGACTAATTATCCACTGCTAAAATCCGCTGCTAACAGCGGATTATACTCCCCAGAATCTCTCCCAGAGAGGAATGAACTGCATTTATGAGAGCCTAGGAATCAATTGACAACCATCTGGATTTTATTTTCTTTTTACAAATTCTTAACGCAGAGCAATATGTTCTTCCCTTTTTTTAACCTTTTTTCAATTGGTGGTGAGGGGAATAGCCTCACACAAAGAAAGTGTAACGAAAGTTTACATTCTATGCAAAATGTCTACTGCTACCATATTATGCAGATATGTGTGAACTAATTGAAGGGTTTATTACTTTAGCGAGAACTGATTCCCCGATCGAGAACAATCCTCCTTTTTCATATATGAGTGGAAGTCGAAGATGTTCGGACGTTGTCGATGCATGTAGTGACATTCTGCTGCCAGCAATCATATCTTCTAAGTTGATACAACTTTAATTTTCACACAATGGTAAAATTTACCTTTGGTGGATACTTATGCTTTGAGCAGATGGCAAACAAATCTAAAACAAAGAGAATTATGAAGCTAGGTTTCGTGTACATCAAATCATGTTTCAGTTTAGAATTACTTTGTCAAGTATCTAGAGCTGATAAGTTTGCTCATTTTCTTATGCTGTGTAATCTAATTATTACAATACAGAGTTAGTCAAGCAATAATGTCTCGTTAATCAGTCAAACACACACACACACACACACACATATATATATATATATATATATATATATATATATATATATATATATATATATATATAATCATAAATACATACTTGTATAATGCCGAACGATAGTCGAACGTTATGGCGTTGTTCTTCAGTACCAGAGTTCGTGGATTAGAAATTTCCCCCAGGCATAAATGTTTATAGGAATCGACCTTAAGCCGTAGATCCCCGTCTCATTAGCCCTTGTGTATCAAAATAGTTGATTGTAGAGCTCCTAAAATATGCAAAATATAAGCATACCTATACGAAGTCTGCTTGATGATGCATGTGAAATTCTAACTGATACTGGTCGAAAGAGGTAGTATATTTATCATTCTATGGACCAGCTGTCCAACAGACAACGAATAAAGCATTTCAGTTCAAACTTTTCCCTATTTAAAAAGAGATTGCATAGTGAATGTATTCCGAGATCTTTGTCGAAAGCTATTCTTGGACGAAGTTTAAATCATCATCTGCAAAATATTTTTTACATGTTACGCAAGGGATTCTCGCTCTCATCGGCAAGATTGAAAGTCCCTACAATTGGCTATGGCTGTATTTTGGAAGAGCACACCAAATAAGCCAAACAGCACTAACAAAGTAAACTAATTAAAAAGGAAAAATCATATTCTGATTGCATCTCATTCAATGGTATGATCTTCTTGGCCATACACACAATAAAACATGATATTCTCCGATGTCCTGAATGCGATTAGTAAGAAGACGAAAAACTACACATATTTACATTTTCTTTATATTTTTAAACTCATTGGTGGAAGAGTATTTGAGTCCCCTGGCGTATTTCAGGAGATAAAACGAACTGTAAGATGTACACATTCTTTCTTCAAATCTCAGTTACAGTTTCACAACATCCCTTATATAATAATAGACTAAGTTATCTGTCCGTCTGTCCTCGAATTTTTGAAGTGGTTGCACCTGGAATGGATAGAGGCATCCATATTGGATTCTTCATGAGTTAGGGTTAGCAAAATTCAAAGCTATTCAAGTTTATTTTCTCCTAAACTATCGATCCAATTCTAAAAGAAATTTCTATAAATATGCTTCATATCACAGCGAAAAATACTGTAGTCTTTAAAACATTCGAAATCCACTCCTTCCCCTCTCTTTTCGAGAGATTAATACCATTATTTCAAGCCCTATTTTCCCAGGTTAAGAGAGTCTATTAAATTTATAAATTTATCACGTAATAAATAGGTAAAAATAACATTTTTTTCTAGCATTATGACGTCATTCCTTTTACCATCTCATTTAATCACTTCTTATTCTAAATTATTTAAATATCATCTGCATTATTTTCATACTTTTTATCACTATTTAGTTATTACTTAAATAATTTTCCTTTATATTTGATTTAAATAACAGATTAGGAACATATGTGATAATTTTAAATTTAATCATCGATTTATTTTGGTTGCAAGATGATTCTCAGCCAAAAAACAAACCCTTTTTGCCTCACAGGGTACTTTACAATTCTGGAAAATTAAAAATTTTACTGATCCCGTCACATGCAAGTCAAAATGAAATGATAGCCAAAATAAATAAACTTCCATTGCTTTTTTAAAATGTAAGCGAACAAACATTTCTCTTTGAAACATCCTTATCGACTGTTGACTAATGTGCGGGGCATGAAATTATCAGCTATGCGCGCTCCCCTATCTTACATCCATTACGAGGAAATTAAAATTTTTCAAATGTCATTCCGGGATCACATTAAGAATTTATTTTAAAAACGTGACCTTAAACCACGCCTGGAGCATCCATTCGCGCTTCGAGTTTTTCCATTTTTAATTTGCAAAAAGCTGAGGCGAGAAATTGTAGAGACCTCACAGTGACATACGATAGTTTGGTATCTGCAGAAAGAACATTTATATATACATGCGATTCTTGTCGTTCGCCCTTGACCAAGTTGCGAAAAACTTCGCTGAATCAATCATCGTCGCAACAGGAGGGTGTTAAAGGATTATTATGCACCACCTAGTGGTTGAGAATAAATTGAGCGTAGTCGTATCTCCTTGCCTGCCTTTGGGAAAAAGATAAAAACAAAAATATTGAAAAATTTCCTACTTAGAAGACTTGTATCTAACAGAACGCCTTACTTGTTCAATTGGAAAAATAAGGCTCCACACGTGTTATTTCCTACTAACTTTTTTCATTGTGTGGTGATAGATGCAGCACAATTTATGCGAAGTGGTTTAGTAATTTCTGTAGCATATCATGCAGAAAATATTACAAATATTATGAGGGAAAATTAACACATTGTGTGCGGATACTTTTCGCAGCGGAATTGTACCGCGAGCGAGCGTTTTGCCCATAAATTTAGTTATTCAGTTAAATCTCAATACATCGAAAATTATTTAATTTTTTAACCAACTTTTCGTATTTTATAGTGAAATATATAAACATATATATATAAGTCAGGTCTAAAAAAGGGGTAGTTGGAAATTCCGTGAGTTAAAAGCGATTTTAAAAAGAGAATTCTTTTATAATAATAAAATAAATGAAACAGACCCACGCTCGCATTAGCTTTTGGGATCATCCGGTCAGGCGGAAG
This sequence comes from Pardosa pseudoannulata, assembly GCA_032207245.1. Taxonomy (NCBI): domain Eukaryota; kingdom Metazoa; phylum Arthropoda; class Arachnida; order Araneae; family Lycosidae; genus Pardosa; species Pardosa pseudoannulata. The sequence goes on from CM063498.1 coordinate 34,406,398, forward strand.
CATTTTTGAGCTATTTGATGAGCTTGCAAACAGATAAGTTTCAATTGGCGCGTGGACATGGAACTGTGAACACAAATGAAAATGGCGCAGGTTTTGATTTTAGAAGAAACGATTATTTAATAAACGTATTATTATCAAGAAGACTGTTTTCCATTCGCGTTAACTCTGGATCACGACGTGATATATATATATATATATATATATATATATATATATATATATATATATATATATATATATATATATTTACAATATCATTTTCGCAAGGATAAATAAAAAGTTAATTTTAAATCTAAATTGACTTTTTTTAATCAACCTTCCCGTTCTGTGGTTCCGCATCGACTGATATAAAAACTAGTTTTTATTTGTCTAATTTTTTCCAATATCTATGTAGTAGACAAGAACATTCGTCTTCGTTTTCCTGTATATACCGTTATTTTTGTACCCACAAACAATGTTGTGACACTAATCCGTACTAGTACGAGACCTGCGCTCAAGTATCAATCGTCAGACAACGTACTAGTACGTGTACCGCATACAGTGTGTTAAATGTTCTTATTTGAGTTTGAAATAGAGTATACTAATATTTCTCCCAAATAATTTAAAATTAACTATATTTTTCCGGAAGATTTTTTTACCTTAAGAAAAAGAAATAATTTACTTTTCTATCACGCTGTATAAATTGTTTGAAGAATTTTTTAAATTCAAACAAGCCAGAGGGAATTGTGTATTTCATTTGTGTTAACATTGAGCTAGAGAAATCCAACATAGATCAAGCACAGATCCTTCTTACAGAATCAGAAATGTTACTTTCGCACCCTTGTGTAGCAAATTTTAATAAAGTCTAAAAATTGTATTGCTTTAACCGTTAGTAGTGTAATTAATAATTAAGCGAAAAGGATATTAATCAATAATTGACAAATTCAAGTGGCAAAATTACAGTTACGCGGTCATGTATCAGTCGTCAGAAAACGTACTAGTACGTGTCTCGCATACAATGTGTTAAGAAGTGAACTAAAACAACTGTGTTGAAAATAACACTTATCAACAACATTCTGAAAGTTATATTATTTTGGTTTTATTTTATAGATGAAAAGTTAGAATTTAAAATAGGTGGTTAATTCATCGCTGCTTTCAACTCTTTACCATTAAAGTGTTATAAACATTTAAAATAATGGATCATTTCCTTCTTAAAATCTTTATCTTTTGTAAGTGGGATTAATATTTTAAAACTCAGGTTTCAAATGCTATTGTAGTTTTTAATTCGGTAAATTATAGTCTACTTATTGCAAAATTATGCAGCTTGTATTTAATACTTTTAAAAAATATCGTTTACTATCTACTTTATATAAAAATCATTGTCATAAAATGTAGTTAGATTTGATATTAGGAAATAAAAAAACCAGAAGTATACGAGGTTGAATACAGGTCGCAAATAATTTCTTCTTTCACTTCAATCGTAAGAAGCATTCAACTAAATCTAAGTTACCAAAATGTTTCTTCTTGTACAGTGAATTTTGTACAACAATGAAAATTTGATGTTACCGATTATTGCTTTCTAATTTTCATTACGAGAAAACGTAGAAATACACTTAATAGCAAATAGTTTTTGAAATTTGTAAATTAGACACTAATATTTTTATATCAGAGAATCTAACAATATTTTTTATTATTTGAACCCCAGTTATATTAACACAGGCAATTTATATTAATTTTATAGCATGATAATTGCTAATTCAATTACTTAGCAGTTTTTAATTTTTTTTTTAAATTTTAAGATATTAGATACTTTTGAAGCTTTAGGTTTGCAAATTGAAACATATTTTACTTTTTTTTTCATATAAGAATTTAATTTCTAATATACAGTCTACCAAAAAACTTAACGAATTACCAAATAGATTTTAAAAATTCTAGGTTTTTTTTATAACATTCTAGGTATTTTTTTTTATTACATTTAGGAAATGTCAATTATAATTTTCATTTTTGGAAGGGGATCTTTGAGTCACTCAATGAGTCATATTTTTGTTATTTATATATTAATGTCATTAAAGATGAAATTTAAAATTCAAATATATCTTACAAAACTTCTCTATGACATAATTATAAAGTAGTGCATTATTCCGTATTTTCATGATCAAAATATTAACTCATACAACTGAATGAGTTATATATTTTTGTTGACTATTATTTGTCATCATATAAACAAAACTTCAAATATTTAAGTATACAAAGGTGTGGTAGCTCAGCAAAGGCAGCGATCCCGTAACTGAAAGGTTGCGGATTTGAGCTAGAGCCGGCCTAAGATCCACCTTTTTCGGTAAAGGTGACTGGGGGACGTAAAATATGTTACTGGTTACAATGTCCTCCACGTTCTCAAACGATACCTTTGGGGTGGCAGTCCAAACCTGGTCCTCTGCTTCGTTCCTGCTTCTAAATTATAAGGACTCAGCGGGGGTAATGTTAGTCGAGTCTGTAGCATACCTTCAGCTACACGGGCCGGGTGGTGTCAAATGGGTAATTTCCTGCAAGCATGGTCCAAGCCTGTGTCTTCTGCTTCGTTCCTGCTTCTAAATTATGAGGACCCAGCGGGGGTAATGTTAGTCGAGTCTGTAGCATACCTTCAGCTACACGTGCCGGGTGGTGTCAAATGGGTAATTTCCTCCAAGCATGGTCCAAGCCTGTGTCTTCTGCTTCGTTCCTGCTTCTAAATTATGAGGACTCAGCGGAGGTAATGTTAGTCGAGTCTGTAGCATACCTTCAGCTACACGTTCCGGGTGGTATCAAATGGGTAATTTCCTGCAAGCATGGTCCAAGCCTGTGTCTTCTGCTTCGTTCCTGCTTCTAAATTATGAGGACCCAGCGGGGGTAATGTTAGTCGAGTCTGTAGCATACCTTCAGCTACACGTTCCGGGTGGTATCAAATGGGTAATTTCCTGCAAGCATGGTCCAAGCCTGTGTCTTCTGCTTCGTTCCTGCTTCTAAATTATGAGGACCCAGCGGGGGTAATGTTAGTCGAGTCTGTAGCATACCTTCAGCTACACGTGCCGGGTGGTGTCAAATGGGTAATTTCCTCCAAGCATGGTCCAAGCCTGTGTCTTCTGCTTCGTTCCTGCTTCTAAATTATGAGGACTCAGCGGAGGTAATGTTAGTCGAGTCTGTAGCATACCTTCAGCTACACGTTCCGGGTGGTATCAAATGGGTAATTTCCTGCAAGCATGGTCCAAGCCTGTGTCTTCTGCTTCGTTCCTGCTTCTAAATTATGAGGACCCAGCGGGGGTAATGTTAGTCGAGTCTGTAGCATACCTTCAGCTACACGTGCCGGGTGGTGTTAAAGAGGTAACAGTTTCGCAGTCTTGTATTGGTATAAAATTCATATAGTGCTTGTATTGCCAGCTGCGTTTGGAAAAAACTTCTGCATGACGTTTAATCATAGAATATTTATCAAAATAGAAATTTACCATATTAGGAAGAGGTTCAAAATATTTTAAACTGTTAAGGTACTATTTTAAGAATTTAGTTTATTTGCTGAATTTATTACAAATCAAGCTTTTAGGAGGCTTGATGACGATAACAGTTACCGATAATAACTAAATGATAAAAGCGAACTTTACCCGTAAGATAGCGTTTTAAATATTTATATTAGAAACTTTTTGTCCAAACTGAAGTAAAATATCTGTAAACCTAAAATTAAATTTAAAAACTAAAAACTGTTTAAAGAATGAAACTTAAAAACAATTGCTAATATGCTATAAAATAAAATATATTCCTTTAAAAATATTTAGTTTCATTGGTGTAGATATTGTTCGTTTCTAAAAGAAGAATCGCCTCGTAGAACAAAATTAAATAATTTATATAGACATTAACGATCTAGGCAATATATTTTATTCTAAAAAGAGCAGAACATTTCATTGTATATTGAATTAAAAATGGCCTTTTTATTTTGAAAATTTTTCAACTTGAATTTTACCATACCCTCTTAAAAAACAAAGATTAAAATAACTATATCACAACATAAAAGTGCTTTCGTGTAGTACCACAAAGGCAAAATCTAAAGCTTAGAAATAAAATCTGTTTTTCCTCTCTTTTGATAGTAGCTAATCGTGAAAATTTTTCATAGCATTCTCTATATCACGCTAAAACCAAGGTTAAAAAATAAATTCGTTTCAATGCACATTAATCATCACTTGGCAAGATTTATGTAACTGAAATTATCAGTTTTTTTTTCAATCTGAAAAATAATACTCTACAAAATCTAGTGATGCTAATGAAATGTCACTCGTAAGTTTGAGTCAGCTGACCTGAGATGAAAGGAGGAATGTTCAATGTCATAAAATGCATCCCATAAACTCGACACTGTCCGCGTTTATGGCCAGTGCACAATTTCATCCTTAATTGTTCAATTAGTTACGCTCTTCAACACTATCCTGCTTTTTGTCCCTTTCTCTGCTTTGATGTATTTATAAAGATAAGGTAAAAAAGTTATGGTTGAACAGAAGAAATTTGTTTTAGCTTCAAGTGAATGCGGAGTACTCACAGGAGTATCATTTCAATACTTCGGATAAACTGATTTGTGAGTACTTTAACACTTTAAGCATCAAAACATCGAAGCTTCAAAATTTAACAGTATAAATGGTTAAAAAATATTAGAGTTAAATTCATTGGCTATAAGACAACAATAATAAATAGTTAAGATATTGCTTGCAATTTCCAAACTATTAAACCATCTACTAACATTAATACTAAACTAAACTCTTCGGAGCAACAGCCCCTAGGCCATGGCTTACGGTGTCAATCTCCAATTTCGAGACCAAGGGCCAGGGGCACGGAGCATTTGCCCCGGTTAGGTGGTGTGGGAATAATGTTACTTTAGTGTTTGAAAAAGAATTTAAAACTTATTAATAAAATATACCTTGACCAATATGTCTTGATTAAAGGATTGTATATAATTAAATGCCTAAAGTATACAGCAGGAATACAACTTATCGCTTGTAGATGTGTATGACTCCTCTAGATTCGGCGTCGGTCTTACACAAATGGTGTCACTTTTTCTTTGATTCATGTATCTCCAGATATTTATCCCGCAAGCAGCAGATGCTGGCAGAGTCCACCCTCTTCTTTCCTCTTGTAACAATTTCATACTAAAAAAATTAGCCTCCCCTATCAGATAGAAAAACAGGGGTCCACTAGAGAACGTAGGGGTCAGATCCCGCCAAACCAACGGGCCCTTCTATTGGTTGGGAAAGTCCGAAGTCTCTTCCTAGCTCAGACCGCCTCTGTTCTTTTGCCTTTTGCGAAGAGGTAATAAAAACGTTGAAGCACCGAATGTAACTTATTGTTACAGGTGGTCAACCTTACGTGGAATCCCCAGTGTTTAGTTCCCAAGTATGCTTAGTCCTCAATTTGTCTACCCGCTGAAGGAATGAAAGGCTGAGACAATCAAGCGCCAAACCAGTCCCATATGGGCGTGAGGCCCTTCAGGCTTATCTCGGCGGCGGTGACCAGATCGCGAGTACTGGGCCACCCAACATTGCACCCGCGTGCGTCGCGCCGCAGGCCCAGTCCACGTGCAAACGCAGAAGACGGGCGCTACAAGGGGAGAGAAATTGGAATACTCACTGGGTGCTCAGCGGACCTCTTGACGCCGGAATTAGTGAGGGTAGAGCAAACTACGCGGGCCGAAATCTATAAAATAAGCAGGTAGGAATTTAGCTCGTCAACTAGATAAGACGGGAAACCGAAGGGATCCGAACGGGATCGAATCTCAAACCTGTGTAGTGGGAGTACGAAGCGCTACTTCAGTGCCACTAGGCTTACCAACATTAGTAGCCATTAAAAATATATATTATTCCACAATTCAATTCGAAGCCATGAAGAAATGGAGCATTTATGTTGCACATAGATGAAACTGAAAAGAAAACCCATAAATATCAGCAAATTGAAAAACAAACCGGCCAAGGAACAAATTTTATTATATGGTCACTCCAGTTGCATCGAAATGCAACTTTGTATTTATTATCCATCTACCAGTATTAATAGCTATTTAAAATACATATCATCACACTTTCCAACTAGAAGATATAAAATACGGTAATCTTGCTTCACCGAAATACTGCGTCCTAAGTATTAATCCATCTATCAACAAAAATAGCTATTAAAAATAAACAGAGAAAAGTTTCTGGTTTTTTAGCACTGAATTCCAAGACCTGAAAAACACATCTCAAATGCTTATAGATTTATTCATTGCGAATGAATTTTTTTTTTTAAAGCTTATAAAATATTTGAGTTTTTTTTTTCTTTTCCAGACGTATGCAACGGACAAATATGTACCAGACTCTGCCTCTACGGCTACCGCATTCCTGTGTGGAGTGAAAACCAGGTACGAGGCGGTGGGTGTGGACGGTGCCATAAGGCACAGCGACTGCTCCAGTTTACCAGGAACGGAACTCCGATGCATTGGCGAATGGGCGATGGCTGAAGGTAACAACACTTTGCTCATATCATTTGCCTTGACGAGAACCATTTGTTTCTTTCGACGCGAAAGTTACAACTCCGGTTGAAAACCTCGTAAAATAATCCTAATTCTCCCATTCACACTACATTAATTGACATTAACACTTTAAAAATATTTCATATATTTTCATAACAGCAGTTATGTTTTAATTAAGCGGGGAATTATGTTCTTTCAAAGGTAGAAGAGACATTTTTTTTGTTACATATAGAAAAAGACAGAAAATAAAAACCTGTAGCTCGGCAAAGTGAAAACTTAATCGACCAAGGAACAGCATTTATCGTAAGGCCCGTTCACATAAACTTATTCAAAGAAACAATCTATGTATATAAAGAAAAGTGTGGGTTTGTATGATCCACATCTTCCTCTACACATTTTTTTTTTAAAATCTCGATGAAACTGCATGATAAACCTTCTTGATGAGAAGACGATTACTATCTATTTTAAATTTTACAGGGACTTTAATTAACGGAAATATTAACTGAAAACTTCATAGCGCTATTTTTTCACATATTTCTTCAGACTTTCCAGTACTGCTTTGGCGCCGCCACTTGGCGATAAACGAAAAATGTAACCGTACATACTATTGTTTATATGCAGCTTATATAATGTAGCTCCGATCATCTCTCAGTTCCTGTACAACCGCTGTGTTTCACTCTGCGCTGGTAATCCGCATTCCTTCTCTTTGCAGCAATGTATGTAAGACCTAACTCTTATCTTTATTAAATTGTTAAGTTTATTTTACGACTGGTACATGTATCATTAATTTTAACCTTTTATTTTCTTTAATATTTGATGCACGTTAGAACTAGAGTGCTTCATGACTTTTAAAACGACTCGGTGACGCTCACCCACCCTGACAAACGAAAAGATGTTTTTTGCTAAGAAAAACCAAAAATGGAAAATAACGACATTTCACTTTTGATTTTCAAATAAATTGATTGGTGAAAGTGATATATAAACACTGATTTATACCTATAAATACGCACAAAAATCCACAAACTAGGTATTTGTTTGTTTCTTTTTCTAACATACATACGTAAAACAACACGTACACTCAAACCTTACGTTTGCATGTAAAATAATTTGCAGTTTTATTGGCCCTTAATAAAATTTTTCACTATTTCTTACAATCAAAACAATTAACTTTAATCTAAATAAAAGATCAAATCCCCATTTTTACCTGGGCATAGCCAGTTTCTTTAACTAGCAAATGACGTTCTCTCTGCAGCTGTATTTGTTAGACCCATCCTCTCCAACCGTGATAACAATGCTTGCATTCCAAAGCAAATAGCAGCTCAAAAACATAACGACGCTTTATTGTATTCGGCAGCTGTAACTAACGTTCGAGAGAACTATTTTCTTCATCTCTAAGCACTGACTCATCATTTCTCCTTATTTCAATTTCCAACAATGGTGTGATACACCTTAACGAAACTTAGAGAGGTGTAGGAAAGAATACAATTAATTCATACATAACCACTGGTTACTTAATCATCCGTTCACATTCACACAATTAATCGCCGGTCTCACCAAAGTCGTTTAAATGCTAACAGTGATTAACCCATGGCACCATCCAATAGTAGGTCGCAATTCTCCGTTTAAACAGAGATTAATCGCCAGTTAGACATTAAGCAACTTTGGTGAGACCGGCCCTCAATCAGGTAACTGATCTAACCTCCTTACAAACATATGAAAAAAATCGAAAGTACTGAAGTAAATGAATAAATAAAGTCTCTTAGATATTTTACGTTTAACCGATTTCAGATACTGAAAATAATATCAGTTTTTCAATTGTATTTGAGATGTAAACCTAAAATTTGAGTTTCTGAATTCTGAAGATCCCTTTGCATTTAACTCGAGAAATATATATAAAAAAAGTATAACTACTTCCTCTAAGAGTATTTCACCTTATTTCTTGAAAAGGATCCAGAAAAATCTGGAAGACGTTTTACTTCCCTATAATTATTATTTCAGTTTAATGACTCTAATCAGTCCGTCATAAAGTGTGGACATCTGTTAACCGTCGGTTATTCCAGCCGTTCTCTTCCGAGTGACAGTGTTGCTGTGACCTTCCCGATGTTCCGCTGGCACATACCCGAAAGACATCACTCTGATTTATTTCCGCGTCAAAAGACGAGAGACGACTAACCCCATGTACCCCATAAATCTCGGGGGAAAGAGTTTTTAGGACTTTCTCTTCCGAGAACCGGCTCGCTCGTCTCTTGACGACCCTCAAAAAAGGTCTCTAGATTAACTTTCCGTTTGACCTGAATACTTGAACTTAACTCTTTTTCCTTCCCGAACTCCTGACCCTTTTTTTTTAAAATCTCTCCTTTTGGGTGAAGCTGACTGTGTTTATCGCTCGTCTCACACTTTTTGATTTATTTATTTTCTTTTTCATTCAGAAACATTTGTTGTGAATGGGCGAAACCCCAAACAACAACAACGCTTTATTGTATTTTGTAAGGCACTAACGGCAGCTGTAACTAACGTTCGAGAGAACTATTTTCTTCATCTCTAAGCACTGACTCATCATTTCTCCTTATTTCAATTTCCAACAATGGTGTGATACACCTTAACGAAACTTAGAGAGGTGTAGGAAAGAATACAATTAATTCATACATAACCACTGGTTACTTAATCATCCGTTCACATTCACACAATTAATCGCCGGTCTCACCAAAGTCGTTTAAATGCTAACAGTGATTAACCCATGGCACCATCCAATAGTAGGTCGCAATTCTCCGTTTAAACAGAGATTAATCGCCAGTTAGACATTAAGCAACTTTGGTGAGACCGGCCCTCAATCAGGTAACTGATCTAACCTCCTTACAAACATATGAAAAAAATCGAAAGTACTGAAGTAAATGAATAAATAAAGTCTCTTAGATATTTTACGTTTAACCGATTTCAGATACTGAAAATAATATCAGTTTTTCAATTGTATTTATTTGAGATGTAAACCTATAATTTAAGTTTCTCAATTCTGAAGATCCCTTTGCATTTAACCCGAAAAATATATATAAAAAAGAATAACAACTTCCTCTAAGATTATTTCACCTAAATCTTGAAAAGGATCCAGAAAAATCTGAAAGACATTTTACTTCCCTATAATTATTATTTCAATTTAATGACTCTAATCAGTCCGTCATAAAGTGTGGACATCTGTTAACCGTCGGTTATCCCAGTCGTTCTCTTCCGAGTGGCAGTGTTCTGTGACCTTCCCGATGTTCCGCTGGCACATACCCGAAAGACATCACTCTGATTTATTTCCGCGTCAAAAGACGAGAGACGACTAACCCCATGTACCCCATAAATCTCGGGGGAAAGAGTTTTTAGGACTTTCTCTTCCGAGAACCGGCTCGCTCGTCTCTTGACGACCCTCAAAAAAGGTCTCTAGATTAACTTTCCGTTTGACCTGAATACTTGAACTTAACTCTTTTTCCTTCCCGAACTCCTGACCCTTTTTTTTAAATCTCTCCTTTTGGGTGAAGCTGACTGTGTTTATCGCTCGTCTCGCACTTTTTGATTTATTTATTTTCTTTTTCATTCAGAAACATTTGTTGTGAATGGGCGAAACCCCAAACAACGCAGCATCTGATAATCGTATGTATGATAGAGATCAACGAAATCTCGGAGGAAGGGCTATAAAAAAACTGAGACGGTTTTATCTTACATAATTTTTTTTTCGGCTGGGTGTGTTTCGAGAACTATTTGGTGTTTTTCTTACCCGTCATCGTCATTTAATCCTTGGAAGCCTAATATTGAATTAGACGTTAAGAAAACAACAAAGCTTAGAGCCTCGTTTCACGCCGTATTATCTCTCGAGGGTAAAATCGGATTAGATGTACGCTTGCTAGTATGTCCGCCACACACGATGTCGACATCGATTCACCGTAAACTTTCAAGGATTATAGGCTCTGAATATTGATTTGACAAATATAATTTGATCTCGGCATTCTCATCGTAATACTTTTTGGCTTGTGTAAGCATGTCCGGCTCTAAGTGATAGGTATAGTAAACAACTGCCTACCCTAGAGTCAAAATAAATCCTTGAATGTGTATAAATTTTATTGTCTTAAATTAAAATTTTCTCTTTTCAAGTTAATTTAGTTCTTTTATGGTTCGTTTGTTGGTTTGAAACAGTACACTCTATTTTTCTGATACACGAAGGCTAATGATACCGGAATTTATTTCTTAAGGTCGATTTCGAACGATTATGAGCGTCTGTGACAATACTGGCATTCGAAACCAAGAACGTAGCAAAGATCAACCTCCTACCCAATAGACCATTGTTCGGCACATGGTTCTTTTATAATTTTATGTTTTTTATTTTTATTTTAAATTTTGCCTATAGTGACCAAAACACTAAGGTCACTTTTGGTATAAGTCTGTCCATAATTCTATATTTTTTATTTTAATTTTAAATTTTGCCTATAGTGACCAAAACACAAAAGTCACTTTTGGTATAAGCCTGTCCATAATTCTATATTTTTTATTTTAATTTTAAATTTTGCCTATAGTGACCAAAACACTAAGGTCAATTTTGGTATAAGCCTGTCCATAATTCTATATTTTTTATTTTAATTTTAAATTTTGCCTATAGTGACCAAAACACAAAAGTCACTTTTGGTATAAGCCTGTCCATAATTCTATATTTTTTATTTTAATTTTAAATTTTGCCTATAGTGACCAAAACACTAAGGTCAATTTTGGTATAAGCCTGTCCATAATTCTATATTTTTTATTTTAATTTTAAATTTTGCCTATAGTGACCAAAACACCAAGTCACTTTTGGTCTAAGCTTGTCCATAATTCTTATTTTTTATTTTAATTTTAAATTTTGCCTATAGTGACCAAAACACTAAGGTCACTTTTGGTATAGCCTGTCCATAATTCTATATGTATTAATTTTAAATTTTGCCTATAGTGACCAAAATACTAAAGTCACTTTTTGTATAATGTCCATAATTCTATATTTATTTTAATTTTAAATTTTGCCTATAGTGACCAAAACACTAAGGTCAATTTTGGTATAAGCCTGTCCATAATTCTATATTTTTTATTTTAATTTTAAATTTTGCCTATAGTGACCAAAACACCAAGTCACTTTTGGTCTAAGCTTGTCCAAGAAAGAAATTGACTCTGGTGGCATATGCCAACTTGTTTTTTTAAGGGGTGACATTTACCCTCTTGACACTATGGGAAAATAAAAAATAAAGAGCATTTTGTGAAATGTTTAAGTTAAAATTGCTGTCTAGATCAGAAGCGGCCAGCAAGTCAACCGATAGCAACGCACGAATTCAACCCAATCTTGATTTATATAGTCATTTAGTTTGATAGTTTGATACGGTCTTTCGGTAACTTCTTTAGCTTTGTCAAGTATCTACCTACCTATCCCTGATCACTACGTTGAGTTTCAGTTTTTCGTAACTGTATTTGTAGGCAAAATGTAATCCCCTTATATTTTTCTTTGAAATTAAGCTGTGGGTTGTCTTACTAAATAGAGTAAATAACTTTTGTATTTTTACAAAATATATTACGATATCTATGCAGTACAGATGCAAAAATTAAACAAAACAGAATGTTGTGTTATCACATCTTAGACAAATATGAAACATCAACTTTTCAATCTCATGCTACTCACTACTATCGAGAGTTTAGTCAAATTTGAAGCCGCATATGAGACCTACATGTATAAATTGCCTCTAGATATAAAATTTTGTCAAAAAATCATTTTCTTGTTACTTAAATCAAGAGAACTCCTATGAGATTCATATGAGCGAGAGCGCAAATCGTTTTTTGCGGCATGTGGCCTTATAATTCCGATTCTCGACGCATCAGCCGTACTTGGAAGCCATGGCCTACGATTGCCCTCTCCATTTTCGACACCAATGGTCCTGAGGTACGAAGCGTATGCCCTGATTAGTTGGTCATCCTCATTCAGAACCCCCCCCCTGATTAGTTTCCAAGCATTCTTGGTCCTTAGTCTATCCACGCACTGAAGGAATGAAAGACTAAAGTGTACTTATAATGCTGATTTTTTTTAAACTATAATTATCGTTTACCACTTGTGTAACATCTTTTTCCTGGTAGGCAAGGGTGTAGGTCTGGTAACCAATATGCGAGTGACCCATGCCACTCCGGCTCCTCTCTACGCACACAGTCCCGACCGGTGGTGGGAGTATGACGGCAAAATCAAGCCCTTCAAAGACAGAAGTCTCTGCAAGGACATAGCCAGGCAACTCGTCGAAGACTATCCAGGAAAAAATATACAGGTACTTTTCCAAAGAGGTTATGGTTTTGTAGGATTTGAAACGCTACAATCTGTATTCGTCTGGGACGAGGGGGGCTACACTGTGACTTACGAGACCAGAATTGTAGCTTAAATCCGAAGTCAAACGTCTACAGGTATACGTGTCTGAGGATAAATTCGAACTCACTGACTCTGGTTCTGAAAGACATCGTTGTTCCTGCTTCGTCTCTGCTGTATTTTCTAGAAACAGGAAAACTGTAGATTACAGTACGTGTCTGTATAAGAAAAGTAAATAATTTTGTTAGAAAATTATATTTAATCTCAAATATTATTTATTCATTCAGACTATCCGTACCAATATTAACTTTTAGTATAGAGGGCGGGGTATAATGGTTAGGGACTGCTTATAGACGAATTCGAACGGCTGCGAACATCTTTACGTTCCGTAGCTGTAAATTCATTCCCCAAAAGAATGAGTCAACTATGATTGAAATATTATTGAATATATTTAAGCAACTATTCAGCTCAGTTGGCAAAGGCAACTATCTCGTTACTGTAAGATTGCGAGTTCGGAGCTCGAGTCGGACTAAAATTTTCCGTGTTCGTTAATGGTGAATAGAGCAAGTAAAATGTGTTCTTGGTCGCAATGTCCTCCAACTTTTCAAACTATACCACTGGGAGTAGCAGGCCAAGACTGGAGGTCTTCTGCTTGATCCCTGCTTCTAAATGACGAGAAACAACTTAAGCTAAGATGTTCCTTTACCCCGATTCTTACACCCTAGCGGTGCTCGTCAATCGAAAGGCTCACCCCTTCGCCTTAATTCATGTGGCTTCTAGCCTACGTGCTTAGATCGCCCAAATGGCTTGGATCACCTCAATAACAACACAACTATTTACTATGTTTGCATATTTCTTTTTTAAGAAAACTCCCTAATCAAAGAGTTTGAATTCCAAATATCATTTTCCAGTAAAGAAAAATTCAAAATTAAGCCTCTGTCTGCTGCTTTCTAGCTAGCGGGATGATCTCAAGCCAAGAAAATGTCTAAAAATTTCCCTTGTATGAGTGAAAAACTTGTAGGATGAGAAAAATTGGACATTCTAAATGTGTTTGAAAGTTCTCCTTTTGGACAGATGACAGCTGGTAAAGAAGTAAGGAATGAGGAAAAAGTCACTCCCACTTTCTTTTCTCTCTCATACACTCCTGTTAGATTATCTATATTCAGCAAGATATCACGTACGTCTGACTCCCGTCAGGGTAGACTGTCCGTCGAAAGTTACCAATACCAATACTTAATTTTAAGTCAAAATGAAACTAAAATCTTTTAATTCATGATGTCCAACAAAGATTGCATATGCATTCTAAAGATTTAATTATATTTTTTTCTTGGAAAATTCTGTATTATTCCTGTGTTATGAAAGTATTTTTCTGATGAAAACACGCTGCTCATTTTAAATTGTTGTCTTTACATTCAAACACGTAAGGTTTAACTGCATGCACAACTTTTTAAAAACACATTAAAATGATTATAGAAGTATGAAGAAACAATGCAATGATGTAAAAATTATATACCAGAGAATCAGGAAATCAAATTTCCAGAACTTTCTTCCTAAACCTTTTCTCTTTCTATCAAAAGCTTGTTTGCCAAGGCCACTTCGTGATAATTAGGATAATTTTCTCAAATAATCATTTAAATGACTTAAAATCATTCGCCTGCTGTTGCAGCAACAGGAATTTGGGGAATTCTACTATTAAATGCTTTCATATTAAACAGGAAACGAAGATACCCGTGTTTGTGTTAAAACATGGGAAAAAATAATTGTTTGATTCACGCGGGACTTGTGGCTTTTATGATGAATAAAACTATCATAGATCACGTTCTTTGATTATATCGCATCTATGTTAAAATAGAATTTGTAAAACGTGATTTTAAAAGAATAAAGGATAATATGCCTTACTGTAAAAAATAGCGTGATTCATTGGTTTTTTAAGTGTATGCCTCGACGCTCTTAGAAGTTTCGGTTTCTTCAAGTATATTCACGAAATGTTTTCTGAATTTTATTTATAACTAGCCACACCACGTTCAGCCTTTGTTGTAGGTAGTTAAGTTAAGGTTCTGTTAGATAAAGGCTTTTATTCTGGATTAACTTCGGCTATTTACAAAGGAATGTTAATTCCCAAATCATCTAGAACAGCAAAGGATGGTTGCCGGTAAAACATCCTTACGACGATCACAGTCGAAAGAAAACCAAGAGATTTAATAATCTCTTACAAGTGGGGAGGCTTTTCCGGGTGCAATCAAACCCAATTTATCCCCCGTTCGGTATCCGAGACTCTGCCGCTCCCTATATGAGTGGACTTATCGAATCTCCCGAACTAGCAAGCTGGTTCTGGTAAAAAGGCCGAAAGCCTCAACGGGGTCAACACACCTACGAAAAAAAATGACGAAAAGCTCTGAGTCGCAAAATTGTAGGATTTTTATAGCTGGGGGGTCAGTTACGGTTCCGCCAATTGTGTTTTTCTCAGTTAAGATCCCAGTTACTTGAGAACTCCAGCTAAAGTTACAGTTATATTTTTTAGCTGAATTCTCATTCTCTGGATGTCTCTTCACGGAATTTCCGAGCATTCATTAACGAGATCCATCAGGGGCGTATTCTTCTATTCAGTCCGACTGTCAAGATCCCCGACTCTGCGACGCCACGCTATTGTCCAAATAAACAGGTGTACTACAATCAGCTGTTTTGGCGCGTGCCCGGACAAAGGAGAGTCTTCACAAGACTATATTTTAAATTGTACTGAAATATTTCTATTTATTTAGTATCTATATTGAAATAAGATTATTATTAAAATCGATATTAATAGAACAAAAGTTGGACCTTCCCACGTCCAGACTTCACTCTGGATAGTTATAGTTCTCCCAAATACATGTTATATTTATTTTAAAATTTATACTGAAGCATTTATATTGAGTATATATGAGTATTCAAATAAGATTATTATAAAAATTGATATTAATACAACGAAGGCTGGACCATCCTCTTTCCACCTTCGATCTGGGTAGTTAGGTTTTCTCAAATAAAGTTTATATTTATTCCAAAAATATATATTCAATTATTTAGTTTAATTCATTGTCTATATTTAAAAAATATTGTTATCAAAATTAATATTATAGAACGAATGCTGCACCGCTTGAAAAGTTTGAGCCATATTTTGTTAACATTCTTTTCTAACTTAGACATGTATTTGAAGATGTAGGCAAAAATTGGTCTGTGTTTCAGGTGGTCCTCGGGGGAGGTCGAGAGGTGATGATGCCCAACTCTACTTACGACCCGGAATATCCTGAGAAACGAGGTAAAAGAGGAGATCAGAGGTTGCTGATCGACATGTGGAAGGAGCACAAAGAGGAGAACAAGCTGCGCTACCGTTACGTTTGGAATAAGAAAGAATTCGAGAAGGTGGATCCCAGGAAGGTGGACTATTTGTTAGGTGAGGAATACCCAGGAAGTAATTACATTCCACTGCATTTACCTATTATTCATGGACTACCTAAGAAATAAAAAATGTTTATGTATTTAGCAAATATTTTAACTCACTCCGAAATCTGCTACAGAGAATTTCTGTCAAAGCTCTTGTTTTCTGTCAAAGAAGGACTGGGAGTAAAATTACATTAAGGGACTGTTACTCCAACATAATTGATCATCTTTCTCGGTGACGGAATTTAATTACAACGGATCTATCAGACAAGCCGTGTAATATAATTTAACCAGGCTGACCCAGGCTTTTCGCCCATACAGCAGCAAACTACTGAAGACAGTCGCCACAACAGCAATCACTAACAGCTACAAAGCTGCGCTGACCTACGAGAGGCTCCGTCGTGGCTCGAAATTAATGTAGACGACCCCAGTAAGGATACAATACCACATCGGCAAGATCGAGACTACCAGGGAAGTCTGAAGAGAAGGATCACTCAGGAAACCCCGGGTTCGTGAAACCCGAGTATACCTAAAGGAGGTATACCCCTTGAGGTTGTCAGACGGCTATCATCGGCCTAGGAGGGACACTCCTAGTTACCAGGGGGCGCCACGAGGAGGCTGATAGCTGTCCTAGGTGAGGTACCGTAGTACAACACCCTGAGGCTCAACTCCTCAGCTGTGCCGAAACACCGCTGAAGTGTATCACTGCCCCACCCCCCAGACAAGCCGTGTAAAGGTTTCTTGATTCCTCATATGTGTAAAAAAAATATAAACTGGACTTTTAGAAGATTCCAACATATCAGACATAAACCAAACATACCGCAAAGTTTTCACTTGGTTTTGGAGCAGTATTGTCAACGTTTTGGTATATGAGGACTCAGGATAGTAGTACTTACTAATTAAAATCGATTCCGAATAGCTACAAACATCTGTGCTATCAGGTGAATCTATAAACTCGGTACCTAAAGTCTGATCCCTATTTGTTTGACCATCGCTTGACGTCTCCAGAAAAGATACAACTTTTGCACATTTAAGGACGCGATGTTGTATACCGTGCACCAAGTGCAAAAGAGAAATCCATCCTCATATGTACTTTCAGATTAAAGAAAAGAATCTGCTGACGCAGGAAAGAAAAAAAAAATTCTGCATTATGTATCTGGTTTTCTCACACAGAGTATCAAATTTCGAAAAAGCCATTCGCTTCGGCTGGCTTTCCTTAGGTGATTCACATGGGTCACCTACTCTAGGTATTAGCCATTCGCAAGGCCACGACAGATATTTTCAATTTTATCGTTCTACAGAAGAGATAATTTCTTTACTTATGCCTTAGTCCAAGAGGCCAATTTCCAGGCAAAGGCTTTTTGACCTGCACCTTTATCCAGCTCGTTCTCTACTTAAAAAGAGAATTGCTTTGTACAAAAGACAGGCTCAGTAAAATAACTAGTAGAAAATTTCGAGCCTAATGTTTTTAAATAGAATAGAAATTTAAGGAGACACAAAATCGCGACGAGTAAAAAAGGAGCGATTTTAAGTGAAATGTTGACAACTATATATTTGAATTCTAAACCAAAATATTTAGATACACGCGCTGTATATTTAAAACAAAATTAAACATAGAAATCCATCTTTTAATGGCAGTTTCTTCGTTTTCAAAATGTTTGATACTCTGTATCTCTGAAATAGATGTTTTCGCTGACGTACCTAGTCTAAAAGATCTAGCCTAAAAATTGATTTCGAGAATCTATTTTCTGATACTATCCAATGCTTCCTTTTTCATGTACATTCGAACCGGCCATTCTTTCATTTATCTTTCCAAAATTCAGTAAAGTAGTGGGTGTACTAGTACACCCATTATATTGCATTTAAGTGACATTGTATTTAGGTGACTGAATTTATGCAATGTACGGGGCAACTATACAAGATTCATTCAATTTCAAAACGCTATATATTCAAAAGTGTTATATTTACAAATATGAGTCATGTATGCAAATAACCGCTAATTCAACAACTTTGTATTATGTGCATTAAATGCAGTATTTTCAAATCTTGAACAAGGAACTTTTGCATCCATGAATCGGGAATATTGATGAGGATCATGCTTTGTTCCCTTGGTCCTATCCTCCAAGTCCTCTGATTTTGACTTTTTGGGACTTTTTCCTTTTGGGACACATTAACTTCTTTGTGTACCCCTTCTACCACAAACGTTAGAGGAGCTCAGTAAATAGATTAATGCTGAAGTGATAGTCATTGAGAGAATGACGCTAAAAGATTGTGGGAGGAGTTCAACTATAGCCTAGACGTGTTTCTTTCAGCTCGAAAGCACAAATAGAATATAAATAGAATGAATAGAAAGCTTGGAAAGTGTTATGGTTATTTTCGTGTATCACATACCATTGTACATGAAATACTTTAAAAAAACTTTTATAGTAGCTCTGGTCGAATGATGGCCGATTGGTTAGGGTGCTGGTCTTCGGTTCCGGAGTTCGTGGGTTCGAATTCCACAGTGGCATGGATGTTCGTAGCCGTTCGGAATCGGTTTTAAGCTGTAGGTCCTGGTCTCAATAGCCCTCGTGTTGCAAAAAGTAGATCGTAACACTTCAGACCAAACCAAAGTATAATAGCTCTGTATTTTTTTTTTCGAAAAAAAAAAAAAAGCCGAATTAAACATTTTTAAAGGAAAGTTCTAAAAATGAGAACGATTTCGAGAACCTGTTTTCTGATATCGTCCAATGCTTTCCTTTCCAGGTCTATTCGAACCGGCTCACATGTACGACGTGACGGACAAAGACGTGCAGTCGAAGCTGTCGGACTTCGGCGAGCCGACCCTGTCCGAGATGACGGCAAAGGCAATCCAGATTCTGTCGAAGAACGAGCAGGGATTCTTCTTGCTGGTGGAAGGAGGCCTCATCGATAAGTTACACCACAGTGGAAGGGCCGTCAGGGCCGTCTCCGAAGCACTCGAGCTCGAGAGCGTGGTGCAAGCTGCTCTGGACCTCACCAGTCGGGAAGACACCCTGGTTGTCGTGACGTCAGATCACTCGCAAGGCATGAACTTCGTGGGGTACGCCGATGTTGGAAAAGACATATTCGGTGAGTTGAAATGCTTAACTTTTTACACGCTAATGTTTTAAGATAGGGACATAAATTTGAAATTCAATTAAAAACAAAGTTTTTATTAGGACGGTGTTGTAAAAATTTTAAATTGCAAAACAAAAATATGCTTGAGTTTTACATTTACTGATGCCATGAGTTTGCACTATAATCATAAAAAGTTAGATCTGTAAATAATTAGATATATGAAGGCTTTTTTAAGGAAACAAATCAGTATGTTCCCAAAAGGGAACAACGGCTTGTTCCAGTGTACAAAATTATATGTATTTTATTTTCAATCTAGCATAACACGCCAGTGTTTAAATATGAGATTATGTCAAAAATCGGTTTTTTCGTAAATTTCCTATGAAATATCCTTATATAATATATACCAGGGGTGGCTAACTTGCGGCTCGCGAGCCACATGCTGCTCTTTGAAGGATTATTTGTGGCTCTCGATACATGTACCTGAGTTCCCTTTCCATTTTTGTGTTATTATATTTTTAAAAAATATTAATCTCTGGCAATGCTGGGTAAAAAAATCTGTTTTATTGGGCTTTTAAGAGATGATTCTCAAATTCCACCACCTAACCGGAACTTCGCACCGCAGGGCCTTTGGTCACGCAAACGGAGATTGGCACCGTAAGCCTTGGCCCCCTAGGGGCTGTTGCGCATTTAAACATTTAAACAAACAATTCTCAAATTCCACAATTCATACCGATTCACTGCATAATTCACCGAGAACGTCTGCAGAACCCTGCTATGGCATGGGTGTTCGTAGCCGTTCAGAATCGGCTTTAAGCAGTAGGTCCCGGTCTCATTAGCCCTCGGGTTCCAAAAAGTAGACCGTAGCATTCCAAAAAACCAAAAACCAAACCGAGAACATCTCGTTACAAAATATTAAAATACCCTGATGTTGTGAAAACAGTGTAACACATTGTAAATTACATTCGCACTAATGCAAAAAATCATCGACAATTCAAAAATTTCCTTGAAAAATTAAAGGACGAAGAACTTCTAAATGATATTCAATAAATATAATGTCTGTAAAAAAATTTTAATACCTTTTTTAAATACCTTTTAAATACGTTTTTAATTGCGACTCGCGAAAAATTTAATATTTTGAAAATTGGCTCGGAGTATTAAGCAGCTTCGCCACCCCTGATATATACTCATATTTGTTCTTAAAATAGCATTTAATCTAAATTTTAATGAACAAATATTGCTTATTGAACTTCATAATGTAGCTTTGAAAAGATTAATAAAAGCAATACCGTTCATGGAGGACTGGCCGCTTCGATGCATAATTAAATTGTATGGTCATGTGAGCATTCATTATAAATCGTTACGTATTTAATAAGTAAAAAATTACTTTGGGAAAGTCCTGTAAATAAGTAAGAGTCAAAATATAACAAAATTCTATTTTACCTCAAATTTATCATAAATGATTTCATATGCACAGTTACTAGGAGAGAATGCACTATCATAATCTCCGAAATAAGGATCGGTAATTAAATTTGGAACATCTACTACAGAAGTAAGTTTAACAGGAAATATTTCTTTGACATACTCTGGTTGGACTGCGTAAAATAAGCTATTCTTATCAAAGACGAAAACAAAACATTCAAAGTTCCGAAAAGCAGGTACCTTGAAGATGTATTTTACCTTTACAATACGTGTTATTCGTCTAGAATATTGTACCAAAAACTGTGTCATGTAAAAGAAATGACGTTTATAATCAGACTATTGATTTTTGCTTTATCATTTCTAAAAAGTTAAATTATAAATCTAATATCTGATTTCAATTTTTAAACATTTCTATGCAAGAACAAACATAGAAATGTTCATGACTTTCTATGTTAATTTTCAAGGGAAATGAATCTGTACTAATTTCTTCAGACACTCGTCTTTTAAAATAGTGGTATCCAAAAATTACACCATTACAATGAGTAATATTCATCTAGAATATTGTACCAAAAACTGTGTCATGTAAAAGAAATGACGTTTTTAATCAAACTATTGATTTTTGCGTTATCATTTCTAAAAAGTTAATTTTATAAATCAAAAACCTATTTTCAATTTTTAAACATTTCTGTGCAAGAACAAACATAGAAATATTTATGACTTTCTATGCCAATTGTCAAGATAAATGAATCTCTACTAATTGTTTCAAACACTCGTCTTTTAAAATAGTGGTATCCAAAAATTACACCATTACAATACGCATTATTCTTCTAGAATATTGTACCAAAAACTGTGTCATGTAAAAGA
>CM063498.1:34432996-34497996 GCA_032207245.1 Pardosa pseudoannulata
TGTCAGTAAAATCAGTAAAATTCCAGAGAACGTGCAGGATAAATCCATAGATCTAGATATCGTCTCACTGGGAGGTTGACAACTGGAAGAAATGTGTACGGAATCAGCTGAAACACTCTCCCTTATGAGGATTATCGAAATTGAAAGCATTCGCCGACAGATCCTGATGCCCGGGCGGTTGCCTGCCGTATGAAGCCAGCACAGGATGTAGCGAAAGTTTATTTACATTCTGCTATTGCCAACTAATATTATATAAATAATACCAATTTTTGTGGCAGGCACGTTAGCATTCGATATTTCTTTAAGTCACGAACTCTTGTAATTTTGAACCCAATCAACCATCGCTAACTATCCAATTTCTGTTTTCCTTTCAGCGGACAAAGACTACCTGCAGCAGGCTACCATCCCCAGATCAACGGCCACTCATGGGGGAGAAGACGTCGGAGTGTACGCCATTGGGCCCATGGCTCACCTATTCACGGGGGTCTACGACCAGCATTACGTCGCCCATGCCATGGCCTACGCTGCCTGCATGGGCCGGAACAAAGACCACTGCACGGAAGGGAGAAGGGGCTACCCGAACGGGGCGTCTCAATCTGCCAGAAGCACCAGATGGTGGTGGATTCAGGGACTCATCGTTGCGGCTGCCGTTATGGTCTACTGAGTTGCAGTTCAAGGAGTAATTGTGGAATTAAAAAAATAGAGACATCCTTCGGTAAATTTTGGAAAATATCTGCAAGTGCATTGGAGACGTACTCACTATGAACTAACTTTCAACTGTGGTCGCAGAAGAGTTTTATCTTGAACATCTACCACAATAGAGGGTAGCTAACAAACAATTTGTACTCTATTTTCAAACTCACTAAGAGCATGCTGAGATGCAGAATGGAATTTTAAGAAAAATATATTCAAATTCATCCATGTAGTTTTAAGAAGTGTAGACATATTCATCGAAGGAATAGTTGTATAGAACTTAACTATGCTTTGAAATTATGGTTTTATTTTATTTTGGACCGAAATCCACCTCAATAAAAGTCAGCTGAAAGACAATTTGTACTTATTTTTATCGCCCACAAAAGGGTGCTGACTTTAAAAAGAAATTTTTTAAAGAGTTGAGAAATTTTCCGAGTGAAGTTTGAAAAATGTAGACAGTCATCAAAGGAATGGTAGAAGAGAACTATGGATTAGATGCAGAGAGAAATGTTCTATTCTTCTGAATCGAAATCCCTCAACAAATGGCAGGGAATAAACAGTTGGAACATAATTTGGTGGATACTGTGTATTATAGTGCTATATGGTTGCGTAAAAAGAAAAAATCGCATCATAAAGAGTGCTTAACAGTTTCTGGAAGATATATTCTGAGTTTTTAACTTAATTTAAAACTTTTATTGTCAATGAATGAACGCTGTAGAATCCACCAAAAAACAATAGAAAGTGCTTAAAGAACACGGCACAATGTATATAGAACACTAATATCTTTTGTAAATAATTTTCAGTGTAGAAGATTAAACATAAAAGTGTTTCGTTAATCTATTAAGCTTTGTGCGATGTCGTGAGTGTATCTGTTTAAAGTTTTATTTTAAAAGGATCTGCAATGTAAAAATATGGAGATGTATTCGTAGGTATTTCACTGCTATGCAGTACTTAATGTCGTAGCTATCACAGTCATCTTATTTATATTTTAGTTTAAAACTAAAATTAAGCTACTAGTAACACTGTCGGCATAATATCCTTGATATCTGAATTGTAATTAAAGGAGGAAATTAACACTTTTTTAACAAAAGTAGTAGTGTAAAGTATATTAAAAGTACTCATGCAGAGTTACAAATAATTTTTTTTAATGTAAACTTCACACTGCATACAACCGTAAAGAAGCCTAAGTGACATCTTATTTAGTTCTATAAAGAAAGATCTGATGCCACAATCTCTCTTGTATTTTATTTAGCAGCAAAGGGGTAGTCTCTCCTACGTATTACTACATTGCTGCATTCCCGTACTTCATTTTTCCTGTTAATTTCACTGTAGTAATTGTAACCCCCCCTCCTAGTTAAAAAGTACTCTTAATTTAAACTTAACTACCATCGTGCAATCTTACAGATATCATCCCTAAGCAATTACACTCCTGTAAATCATAACTGATCTGTTTCTTTTTCAATATTTTCCTGTAGCGTGCTGTCAAAATCACTTACTAAGTTGAAAGATAGTTTAAAATTTATTAAGATTAATTTAGAGATAGATTTATTTCCCAAAATACGTCCTCAGTAGTTAAAGATCAAAACTCATTAATGAATTTTTCTTTGTATGCTTAACACTAGATTGCCCAAGGCAGTCATTTTGACTGTTTTTTAATTTCAATTAGAAAAACAATTATGAAATATAATGACACAATTTCTTAGAATTTGGTGACTTTTTCTATAACATATAAATGGGTTTATGAATAATTGTAGTTACTTCCGCCCTCCTTTATTATATAATATTAAAAATTAATTTTAAACAAATTTCTTTACATATTTGTTATTTTTTCACAATGCAGTCATTTTGACTGTTTTGGGGCAATATAGGTATACAAGAAATCTCGGGCAATCTAGTGTTAAAGACAAAAATATCTATACCAGAGTTTTAAACTTTCATTGACATTTATTTTACCTATCGTGTAATTTTTTTTTTACTTTGCCAGTGAAATGTATAAACAAGGCTATCCTCTTCTTGTAAAGTCTGCGTGTGGCTTATAGTGTGACTTGTAAGCTCTACACAGATAAGATCGTTATTCTGAGTTGTAAAACATTTATAGCATAAAGTTTTTCCAGATCTAATGCATTTATTTTTTCAAGATGTAAAGATTTTTTAAATAAAGAATTGTACTTTATGGTTCTATAAATTTTTTACCTTTATTTGAATTTGCAATTTCATACAAAACAGACATGATCAGAAATATATTGTTTACATCATAAATAAGTGTTTAGTTCTTTATAATCTAATTTCCAACATTCGAAATCCGTAGATAAAATGGATATAAATGGTTTTTTTTTTCACACATACATACATGCGTTTGGTTTGTTGTCGTTGTCTTATGCCACTTGGTCAAACCAAGCATGAGGAGCTGGAGGTTACTCTTGTTAAGGTAAAGGGGTGCGACTTTCGTTTTGACGAGCACCCACCTCAAGGGTGAAAGTACGACTTATGATCCGGTGGGTCCTCTAATTTCGAAGCCTCCCCCAGAGGTATTGATGGAGAACTTGAAGAGCATTGTGACCATGAACATTTTACAAGCTCCAGTCACCTTTAACGAACACGGCGGACCTTAGGCCGGCTCGGTCTCCGAACCTGCGACCCTCCAGTTACAAAAGATTTGCCTTTGCCGACTGAGCTACCGCGGTTCCCAAGTTGGTCTAAATGCATCAAATAGGAAATGAAATAGATGAAGACATGCATCTGTTATATAGGTTAATGGTAACAACAAAAATTATTAACTCTATAAGTTAAATTTTTGTTGATTTTAATAACAAAAAAGTGATAAATCAAATTTAAGTAACTATCACTGAACGTTAAAGGAAAAAAAGTTTCTATATAATGAAAATAGGGAGCGTTCCATTTTTATCTTTTATAAAGTACTGTCAAGTTCAATACCTTGTGAGTGGTTCGCACGTTCGGCCATTTCCTTATAACTTTTTTGTAACTTTGAGTTTTTTTTGTTTTTTTTTTTTGTTGGTTATTAAAAAAAATAAAGTAAAAATGAAGATAAAGACAAATGAAGATAAACTGCTCAATATTTAAAAGAGATCATTCGGTCTTCCTATCCCATTTCTGATCTGTCTTGGTCTGCCACCCCAGGGATATTGACTGAGAATTTAGAGGACATCGTGATCACGAACATATTTTACAGGCTCCAGTTACCTTCAACGAACACGGCGGATCTCAGACCGGCTGGGGCTCCGAACCCTCAACCCTCCAGTTACGAGAGCGTTGCCTTTGCTGACTGAGCTACCACGTTTGGTTTTATGGAGCTTAAAGCACTAATAATCAGCTAATTTTCCCACGACTCGTTAAATGGGTTGAGTTTAATTGTATGGAGTTTAATGCCACTGAGTTCTCTAAGAAAATATTGTGGTAAGAGATAAATTAAAACCAACAACAAGACCAAGAAAGGTTAGTAAAAAAGTTAGACATGGTATAACTAAATAATCCCCTATATAATAATAGCCTAAGTTATCTGAACGTCTGTCCTCGATTTAATGAAGCGGTTGGACCTGGAATGGATAGAGGCATCCATAGTTAGCAAAATTCAAAGAGAGTAATGTTTATCTTCTCCTAAACTATAGATCCGATTTTAAAACAAATTAGTATAAATATGCTTCATATCACTGCAAAAAATACTGCCTCCTTTAAAACGTTCGAAATCCACCCCCTCCCTCTTTTCGACCTTTTAATGCCATTATTTCAACTCCTATTTTCCCCGGGTAAGAGCAGGCGATTAAATTTATCAATTTATCAAATAATAAATATTCAAAAATAACAGTTTTCTAGCATTATGACGTCATTCCTTTATCCATCTCATTGAATCATTTCTTATTTTAAATTATTTAAGTTATGCCTTATTTTCATACGTTTTATCATTGATCTTAGATATTACGTAAATAATTTTATTTTATATTTGGCTAAAATAATAAGGAAATTTGTCGCAACGTCACGAACTACTATAATGCCCTTCCCATTCATTTTCATGTTTACAACAGCCAATGGACAAAAAAAAACTGCCCTTCCGTTTGAAACTTAAGCCAGAATTGTCATAATATGAGAATTTGCCATACTGCGTGAAATCGCCGTATAGATTAGGTACATATGGGATAATTTTATATTGAATCATCGATTATTTTTTGTTGCAAGATAATTGTCAGACAAAAAACAAACCATTTTTTTTACCTGATTCATAAGGTACTTTAAAATTTTGGAAAATTAAAAATTTTACTGATCCCGTCATATGATGGGTTATATGCTAGTTTAATAGATAAGAGCAATAAACAAAAAAAATGCAAAAACAGAAAAGTGATTTACTTATTGAGTTCAGTTACAACCATTAAAAGGAATACCTTTTTATAAATCAAACAGATTAAATTTGGATGGATTCCAAAGTAATGAATTCATGCAAATGGGATGAGGGTTAAAATTGTGAGAACTATGATGGACACTCTACAAGAATGTGTTTTACAGTGATAGGGTCGTTACATGTTAGCTTCGCTTACAAATATTTTTGAAAAAAAAATTGCAAAAAGCTTTCACATTTTTTAAATTTTATTATTAAATACGAGGGAGCGAAATAAAAAGAAATATATAGGTTTTAAGTTGATTTTTTAAAATTTTTTACAGGTGTAATACCATTTAGTTTTGTATTCTATTACTATCCCGAGTTATCTCTGCAAGAGAAAAAGTTAAATATTAGTTACTACCTTGTTGGATTTGACTTTTTTTTTCTTGCAGTAGCATGAGTAACATCTAGAAAATGCCATCAGGTTTGAATTTTTTATTTTTTACAGGTGTAAAACCATTTAGTTTTGTATTCTATTACTATCCCGAGTTATCTCGGCAGAGGGAAAAAAGTTAAATATTAGTCTTTGTATGATGAAACAAAGGACAACGCAAAGTGATACCTGACATTCTGCACACTGGTATCTGGTCTCTTTTCTTACTGGCTTACCTCTGGAATCTCTTTTACGGAAGAACAGAGTACACTGACTTGTTGGATTTGATTTCTTGCAGTAGCATGAGTAACATCTAGAAAATGCCATCAGGTTTGAATTTTTTATTTTTTACAGGTGTAAAATCATTTAGTTTCAATTTTCTTTTAGTATCCCGAGTTATCTTGGCAAAGGTAAATAAGTTATATATTAGTCTCTGTATGATAGCTTTTGAAACAAAGGATAACACAATGTGATACCTGACATTCTGTACACTGGTATCTGGTCTCTTTTCTTACTGACTTAGCTCTGGAGTCTCTTTTACGGGAGCACAGAGTACACTGACTTGTTGGATTCGATTTCTTTGCAGTAGCAGGAGGAACATCTTGAAAATGCCATCAGGTTTGAATTTTTTATTTTTTACAGGTGTAAAATCATTTAGTTTCAATTTTCTTTTAGTATCCCGAGTTATCTTGGCAAAGGTAAATAAGTTATATATTAGTCTCTGTATGATAGTTTTTGAAACAAAGGACAACACAAAGTGATACCTGACATTCTGTACACTGGTATCTGGTCTCTTTTCTTACTGACTTAGCTCTGGAGTCTCTTTTACGGGAGCACAGAGTACACTGCCTTGTTGGATTAGACCTTAATGCCATCAGGTTGGAATTTTTTATTTTTTACAGGTGTAAAATCATTTAGCTTTAATATTCTTTTAGTATCCCGAGTTATCTTGGCAAAGGTAAATAAGTTATATATTAATCTCTGTATGATAGTTTTTGAAACAAAGGACAACACAAAGTAATACCTGACATTCTGTACACTGGTATCTGGTCTCTTTTCTTACTGGCTTACCTCTGGAATCTCTTTTACGGGAGCACAGAGTACACTGTCTCGTTGGATTAGATTTCTTTGCAGTAGCAGGAGGAACATCATGATAACGTCGTCAAGTTTGATTTTTTTAAATTTTTACAGGTGTAAAATCATTTAGTTTTAATATTCTTTTACTATCCCGAGTTATCTCGGCAGAGGAAAAAAGTTAAATATTAGTCTTTGTATGATAGTTTTTGAAACAATGGACAACACAAAGTGATACCTAGCATTCGGTACACTGGTATCTGGTCTCTTTTCTTACTGGCTTACCTCTGGAATCTCCTTTACGGGAGCACAGAGTACACTGCCTCGTTGGATTGGATTTTTTTGCAGTAGCAGAAGTAACATCTGGAAAATGCCATCAGCTTAACCTGAGTGGTGATGGACTAATGCTGGGTTTTCCTGATGTGGCAGAAAACTCGTCACGAGGATTTTTCGCAAATATTCTTCTTTATACATAACTAAACAACAAATCGACTATATACTATACAATAAGGAAAACACGTGACTCGACAAAAGAACCGTGAAACTAACAAAACTTGGCAAACTGTCAATCAAAGCTGAATATTTCTTTCATTTCCTCCAGGCCGAGTAAAATCGTGATAAAACAAATCGTCTTAACGAATTCTGCTTCACCCAAGTATCTCAGGATAATATTTAACTGCAATATATGCAAACCCGAAATAACTCGGGATAATCAGGCAAGTGGTTAACAAATGCGGGCAGATTCACCATTCAACAGGTGGAAATGGGTGAAGCCACTATGTTCGATGATGAGAAGACATGATTCATTAGACAAGGCGATAGTTTAAGCTAATTCTGAAAAACCCAAACATCCTTTCCCGCAGTTGTACTCAAATCCACATTTAAGAAGTAGCCTCTAGAACATACGAAGACTTTACTTTTACATTAGTTCTCGTTTCTTCAGAACGTTCAGCTAAACGCCACGTTCGAACTGCCCCTCCTCTGCTGCAAAACAGTCGAGAGGTGATTACGACACGGCAATTAACGAGTTATCGGTCGAGATCTACAACTTGTCGTGACTTTACACTTAAAAATCAAGCATCCATCCTTTGCCTTAGTTACTTTCCAATCACCCGCAACTCTGGTAATTAATTAAAGCGTGTTATTTCTACCTGTGACACCACAGCGCGAGAGAGGAATGCATAATCACGGGGCACATTACAAGACGGTCAGGTATGTAAGGTCACTTTCGAGCTCCTTCCTTGTTGACGTCGCGAAACTCAAATCCATTCCCGACATTTCGTGAGCATTCTCGGATTATTTATTTTTATTCCAATTAAAAGAGGGTAATTTGTCAGCGCTGCTTGTGGTTGTATTTAAAAAAAAATTCATTTTTTTGTAGTGATTAATTTTTTGAAAGATTGAACAATCTCGTTCACCTATTAGAAGAAAACCAAAGATTAAAATTCTTTTGTGACTTGTAATATTTAACCCGTTCGCACCAACGTCCCGTATATGTGACGTAGCGATTTCAATCTTATCAGTTCAGCGTCGTCTCCACGCGATGATCTCCGATTGATATTAAGAGACCAGCGTCTTCGCGTGTGGGTAATAGGAGATCTGAACGTTTTATTTTAATTTTTAAATGCTAGATTTAATTACTAGATGGCGTAAACGGCAGCAGTTTTCTCAAACGGTCGACTCGTTTAGCATTTAAGCGCTGGTCCTCAAGGGGTTAAACTGTAAGGCAGAGGCGCAAGCAAAATTATCCCTGTCGGGTATGCAGCTAACGCCCCAATTCAGGGGCGCCAAATTCGGTCTGTATCCAATAATGTAAGAAATTACCTATACAAAGACAAATAAATTATCCAATGACTTTTGTCCAATGTTAAAAACACAATAGAATAACATATTATTCCATTTTTTTATAATTGTTTAATAAAATCTTTCGTATATATTTTCCATCCCGCCTTGTTTATTTTATGTAACTTTGATGTAGCCTCCACACTATGGCTCGTTGTTCACCACTTCCTGATGGTGATCTCGAACGATGGTGCACGGGTCGCATCCACACGCTGGCCCACTGAATGAGCTGAGCGCATTGATTCGTCCATAGGGTCTACTGCGCACGTTAGTTGCGCATCTGGCTGCCTTTGATCTTTGGAGAAAAACCGCCTCCGGAGCCATCGTCCGCCAAGGCTATTTTATCGTCTGCCGCCATCGGCCACGATAAGCCAAAGCCCCTCCAGATGGTGGTGATGGCTTGCAGTAGACCATAGTGTGGAGGCGCCTTGAAAGTGTGTTAATGTGATGTTTTTAGAGTTTTTGCAGAGAATGCAAGAATAAAATGTTTTGGTGTGTGTGTCGTATGGAAGTAGTGATTTTTTTTTGTCTTATTGGCCCAGACACCCCCGTGATTCAACATGACAGGTAAAGAAATTTTTCCATATTTTAATTAAAAGAACATTAAAAGGAACCCTAGTCAGTGGATTCTGACAACTATGGTCAACAGAAGTTGATCGGATGAGTAACATGGATATTTATATTTTTAAACACTGTTTTTTTTTAATGCTTATTTTTTAGTATTTCAAATACCCCTTGTTAGTTTTCCCTAACATTAATAAATAAATTTTTGCATATATATGCTTATGTACACCATACCTCAACAAATTGTTACAGTGTAACTGCATTTACAAAACTCTTAGATTATTGTATTGTGAAGGGTCATACGACTGTTATATCGGCAAAAAATTCGATTTTCCAAAAACAATGTAGTGAAGAGAAATTCGATTTTGAAATTTTTAAAACGCGTAAAAAAATTGCTAAATTGAGAGGAGTTATGGACAAAAAACGTGTCAGCTGTTTACTGTAAACAAATTTAAACTTATAAAACTGTAACTTGATTTTTCTCAAAGCGTGTTTTTTCATGTAACGTACGTGTTATCTCAAAACGTTTTAAATATTTTTTCATGAAAATATTACAGGTTGTATACAGTATAATTTTCCTACTATTGAAACTAAACTTGCTTGTATATTCCCATAATATATTTTTTTCAGTGTTAAATTTTTAATTTTTAAGGAAAAAATTTCATTTTTTTTCAAATATTTTTTTAAAAATATATATGCATCTTAAATATATACAAATTTAGGTTCAAAGTTATTTTGAGATATTGTATTATGTTTTAAAATAATAAGTTTGTCTTAGGCTTAATAATATTTTTAGTAATCTTACGCGTTAGGCCTCGATACCATTTTTGTTAACAACAAAATGTCTCTTATTTAAAAATTTTTTCAAAAATAATATTTATGTTTAAAAAATGAGATATGTACATTGTGAGAGTGCAGCTATGTTTAGGTTTGCGAAACTGATTTGCTCGCAGCACTCACACGTTGTGGGTTGAATGCCCAAGTTTTTTTCGCAACTCCAAGAAGCGTGTGGTGTGGCCAGAGAAAATAAGTGCACTTAAACTTCACCAAGTTTTGGAGAATTGTGATTCGTCTCCAGGAGGCGATTCAGGACCATCTTTGGAGTACCGGTTCCTTCCGGGCAGAACCAGAAAAGGACACATTGTAAAAAGGACAATGGAATGAACAGGATAATGGAAAAATGTTGTGTAGGGTTGCCTCGAAAAAGGAAGGTAAAGATGCATCCAGTGTTGCCAACCATACAATAATTATCGTATATGTACGATAACTTAGGACGCTGTAAGATGAAAAATAATCTCAAAATTATGTGACATAATTCTGAAAAACTGTACGATAATTTCCTGATTTGTACGATAAAACAACATTAGACTAATGGAGAATTAAAAGAACGGGTAATTTAACTGTAACTCTATAAAGATCAACAACAAAAAACAGAGAATGTCTAATTAATTTTTTTATCACTTTTTCCCATCAAATAATTATTGTTGTAGATTTTAGAGCAGCTTAAGGAGCATGTTTTGAGGTGCTTCTTCATTAAATGAAAGTAAATAATCCTGACACAGAGGTTGAGAAAGCCCATATGTACTGTGTAATAAAAGAAAGGAAAGTGTCAATTATAAAAAAAATGTATATTTGTGAAATTGAATATGACCTAGGTACTAATGTTTGATATTATTTGAAACGAATATAAAATAAAGAATTTAAAAAAAAATTATGTCCAGTGTTTTTATCTGTTAGTTATTTCAAATTATTTAAATCAGTCTAAAACATAAAATTGTTAAATGCTAAA
This sequence comes from Pardosa pseudoannulata, assembly GCA_032207245.1. Taxonomy (NCBI): domain Eukaryota; kingdom Metazoa; phylum Arthropoda; class Arachnida; order Araneae; family Lycosidae; genus Pardosa; species Pardosa pseudoannulata. The sequence continues at coordinate 34,443,722 of CM063498.1, forward strand.
ATTACTGAATATTCAAAATTTTATACTGGAATATATTTCTTTAATGATTACATAATTATGGATAATTAGAAGTAATTTTGCATTTTACTTGTTTTATTGCAGTTTTCACTAAAATATGGTATTTTTAGTAAATAAACCAATTATTAAATAATAATCGGTTTTATTACTGAATATTTCCTATTTAAAAAAACCCACAGTAAATAATTAATTATTATGAAAAATAATATATATATATATATATATATATATATATATATATATATATATATATATATATATATATATATATATATATATATATATATATATATATATATATATATATATATATATATATACACACACACACACACACACAATTTTATGCTTAGATCAGTAAAGAAAAATCACATGTCTGGTGTTTCATTTAAAGTAAAATACGGGATGATAGAAAAATATTTAATGAATCCTATTAGAAGATTTACATATTTTTTGCCCCCCCCACAAAAAAAAGTTGGCGGGGAGGGAGAGAAATGTATAACGAGAAAAATATATCGTACAAGCGCCATCTATTAACACTATTTTTAACTATTACAAAAATGTACGATAATTTATAAGCCAATGCCATAATTTTAGGACCTAGAATCCATAATTTTGCCTTTGAAGGTTGGCAACACTGGTCCCGGTCCTTCTGGACAGAGCCGGAAAAGGACACATTGTAAAAAGGACAATGGACGAACAGGATAAGGGATAAGTGTAGGGTTTCCAGAGTCGAAAGAAGGAGGAAAAAGAATGCAGCGTTCTCTTGGACATTTGGCAATTTTTTTAGGAGGCATAGCACGTGGAGTGCTCCTTTTACTTTTTAATTTTTATATAATTTTTTTTTGCATATTTTCTTGTCGTTTCTTCTAATTTAGAACATTGTAATATAGAACAGTGGTACTATACTCTTATTAAAAGCAATGTAAAGCAAGTTGGGGTTATCAATGTCTTCGAAATGACAATGCAATGTACTACACCACAACATGCATAAAGATAATAATTTGTTCTATGTTTAAAAAAATGATGCTTGTAAAACTCGTAGTTTTCAAAGTATGAGAAATGATAATTATTTTACATTTTTTCTACTTTTAAGAGTCATATGACTCCTTAAACGGTTTTAAATATATTTCATGAATCGTGAATAATTGAAGCATATTTTAAAGTCCACGTTGCTATAAAACGATTGAAAGTTACTTTTAAAGAAAAGTTATCCTTAATTTTTTTAACAACTCTACTTAACACATTTTTTGTATTTAAAAATTTTTTCGCAAGAAATAAGAAGGTATTTATTTTTTATTTCAATTTCGGTTAATATTCTCTATGGTTGCTAACAGTCTTTAAAATAAGCTATATTTAATGATAATGTGATTCGCTAAACTGTACATTAAATTATTAGTACATTTTCCCTTTATTTATCCTTTATGAATACATGTACAAGTGAAATTCATAAATAGTAACTGATATCATGCCTGTATACATGAACATAATCAAATTGCAAAATAATCCAAATTTCGCAAGGGTCAGCAGGACACACAAAATTCCTTTGGGGCCCATAGATTGTACACTCTGCTATATCATATACAATTGATAAATAGGGAACAGACTAAGTTTCGGGAAATTGAGAGCTAAAATATAGACTAGATAGTAAAATTTAGAAGTTCTTACAAGAAGTAGGGAAGAAACAAAAACTAGTTTTAGGTCCCTGACATAAACAGAACATTACCCTCCGACAGCTGATAAACAGTCATCGTTATGACATCATTCATCGGCCGGAAGTATACAAAGCAGCTTTTTATCTCCAGTGTTTATCAAACAGTAGCCTGGTAATCGGCTTTATGCTCAAAAGCCACTGCCTCTGCCAATAAAAAATAAGTTCTATAAGTCTCACTTGAACTCTTAATACGAACTTTCCGTTCTTTGTTGCGACAGACTTGATTCTTGGTGTTCTAACCGGATTATTTTACACAGCATTCCATTTGGGACATCGATGACAACGATAAAGTTACATCGCTGGCATTCATTCGCAAAGTGGAGAATCAAAGTAAGATGTCGCCAAACGATGGCCTAATGGTTAGGGTTCTTCAAAACCGGAGTTCGTAGGTTCGAATCCCACTGCGGCATGGATGTTCGCAGCCGTTCGGAATCAGTTTAAAGCAGTAGATTCCAGTGTCATTATCACTCGTCTTGCAAAAAAGTAGACTGTAGCACTCCAAACCAAATCAAAATAAGATGTAGATGTAACTTTAAGAAGATAGAGGTACCTCTGTATTGATAGATTTATTTACAGCGATATACACCGCTACAAATTTTATAATATATGACTAAGGCGTTGACTGTCTCATAGTAATATACGAGTTCAAAAAGCGAAAAATGAGCAGCATTTTAAGTTAACAAAAAACCAATGAAAATCACAACTACAGCAAAAATATTCACAAGTTACAATCTCGTTTAGACTCTACCTACATGTAATGTCAGTGACTCACATGTCAGTTCGTACGGATTTAGATATATAAGAAACAATACACTAAGAATTATTCTTGTGATGAGCAGCAAATAATTCAATATTGAAAAGTTTTATAAGAATTCAAAATCCCAGTTTGAGAATAACTATTTCAGCGATAGTGAAATCAAAACAGTCTCTGACAGAGATATAAAAGATTTTATCGTAAACAAACCTGCTACCCTCCATTCTGGAAAAAGCAAGTTCATCAGTTCTGAAAAAGAAAAAAACTAAGAACTCGGGTGGAGATATAGCCCCAGATACTAAGATATAGTCCATAACTCCGGTGATGGACTATATCTAAGAAAATACAAATAAGCTTCTCTTCATAATATCTTCTATCATCAATGTCTTTTGCAGTAACATTCCTCAACGTAGACTTGTGAAATGTCCAATGTAAATTTTAACGAGCATTAAAAATAGGCAAAATATCGTTCTAAATAAAAAAAATTAGAAGTGGATTTTATTACCTGATACGATTAATTTATCAGTTATCTTTAATTGTTTCGTACATGTAGGAAAAGGAAATTTTCCTTACTGAAGATTTTCAATCATTTGCTTATTAGTTAGTTTATTAATACTATCAACGAATACACTTATTTATCACATAATAAATTCATTCTTTAAACAATAATCAAGTAACATATCTTAATAAGTTTTTGTTAGTTGCAATATATTATTATATTAGTCATTAAAAATTACCACTATATACTATATTGATAATAAATAACAATTCATCATCAATTAATCAGTACCCTAAAAAAAATACTAGAATGTTGCTATTTGGTGATTTTTAAGTCATTAAATCAGTTACCATCTGACATAAGAGTATCGGCGTGACTAATAATACTTATATGTAAATAATATACAATTTTCCAATTAATCATGAAAACAAAATTGCGTGATATTTTAAGAATTGTTTTTTACGTTATTTTTAATATTAATTTGTGTTAATTTTAAAACATTAAAAATTGATTAGTTTATTAATATTTTTAAAATATTTCCTGATTTTAAACTAAAAAACAATTAAAAATTTCATTTTATAAATAAGAAATAAAAAAATAAAACATATGCAAAGATTCAATTTTCAAACAATATTAAGACGTTAGTACTTTCTAATATTTTATATAAATTTTGTTTTATCAGTTTTTTATTTTTTAATTTAATAATATAAAATTTATTAAAAATGTAATAAATTTATATTTGATTATTTTTGTTTTTTAATATTCTTAAAATATTTCCTGATTTCAAACACACAAAACAATTAAAAATTTCATTTTAAAAGATAAATCATAAATAAAAAAATAAATAAAACATCCGCAGAGATTTTTTTTAATTTTCAAAGAACATTTAAAGGTTAGTACTTTTTAATTTCTTAAATAAATTTTTATTTATCAAAAACTTTTTTAACCAAACTTTTTTTAGGGGTCAAGGGCTCTGCTCCCCTTGACCCCCCGTAAATGTTATTAGAAATATAAAAAATTTATTAAAAATATATTTTTGTTCATTATGAAAAATAATAAATAATATTCTAAAAAAATGCTTAAATCCGCAATTAAAAAAAAAAAAAAAAAACAAAAAAAAAAAAAAAAAAACCAAAATTCCTTTTTCCACACGAAGATTTTACAATTAAAAATAATGAAATATCACTTATTAAAAAAATATAAGCTTAATTTAATTCAAAGCATGAAAAACTATTGGATGCTTTAGTTAAAACTATTTAAGGGCTTGCGTCATAAATTTAAAATTTTTATGTCCATGATCCATGCGAATATAATAATGATTAAAGGAGAAACTGAATTTTCATTCTTATTTTTATTCATATATTACGTCTTTCGTTATCCGTTTGACTTAATCAAATCCATACTGAGTCTTAAAATTCTTCTATTGGTACAATTGAAGTACTTTTGTCAATACCACTTTAGTCAATAAACATAATAATAATGTTGATCCGTGAGCAAAATAATAAATCTTCAGTTCTCTACGTCCTACAAATACAAGTTTTGTGAAGAAAAAAACCTATACAGATGAGGTTAAATGTACTGCTTGTTAGATAATGAAGTAAACTTTTAATATTTTCTCAATTCTATTAAATAAGGTACAGTAAGCTAATTTTAACTCTTTTCCTACCCTATATTGAATACTCCTGCTTAAAAGCTAAATTATATTGCTTGTATAATATTTTTTTTCTTAACTGGTTCATGTTGGTGAACTGTCAAAATAATTAAATCTTTATTACATGATACGTTTTTAACTCGGTACTTTGGTCTTTATTTCTCCACTGAGCGATATTATCATTAAGAGCAGTAAGAAAAAAATTTTCCTAATAACATCTTAAAAAATTACATAAAGAACTGCTTGGAAAAATTAAACTGAGATGTGTAAGCTTCCAGGTCCAACAAAATTGGCTGTGCAATAATTTCGATAGTAATCATCTGCCATAATATGCTCTTAGCATCAATTTGCAAAAAAATTCTATTTTGGTGCTGCCATCTGTTGGGAAATTAAAAAGACATACTCTGTAAATTTTGTGCATTTTCGGGATATTTATTGCTTTAGGTCGTCTATTTCAGCTTTATCTTCCAATACTTTTATTTTAATAAATTTACAGCTATGATTATTGAAATATTTCTAAAGTGATTCAGAATTGACTTTAAATTTAGAAATTAAAATATCTTAAAAAAATATTTCCTAACTCATGACTCTTCGAACGTTCTTTTCACTTACGTGTGTTCTAAAACCTCAATAGTCATACAATTGTATAGACAACTACACTTTTATACTTTTTCAAAAGTTCTATTTTCTTTTATTCGCAAAATGAAGTACAGACGAAAAGTATAGATTTTATTCTTTTGAAAATAGTTTATGTCGGGTATGGTAAAGTTAGAATTTTACAGGTATAGAGCAGGCAATTTTTTTTATTATGTATAATTTTTTAAATCTATTAAAAAATGTGTAATGGGAATGGTTTTTTAAAATTTTTTTTTTATCTTTTTAATCTTGAAAACTTAATTTAGATTGCGAAAACTAATTTCATTCATAGAAGCACATTATAAAAATAGTCTATAATTTATTGAATTTTCATTTGAAATATTATTATCACTGTTGTTTTATAATAGTCTTTCGATTTAAAAACATGTTATAGACTTGTTCATTTCTCTTTATTTTATTGAAATTGCGCCATCTGTCTAGAAAATTGTTTAAATTTAAAAGTACTCTACCAATTATATAAAAAATTAACTGTGTAATGATTTTATGAATTAGCTTTAGTACAGTTATATACGCTTGGGATTTCATTTTTAGCGTAAAAAAAAAAAAACAGAACTCTTCAAAGACTTTCAGATAGGTCAAAATGTAGCAGCTCGACTACTGGAGTAACTGTGCCCGAATCATTAACCTAAATAATCATTAAAATTTTCAATGCAAGCATTCCACTGAACACATAATTTTATATTCATTCTATTATTTTAATCTTAATTTAATTGCATATTGTACTTGTAAATGTTTTAATTTTAACCTGTAAATTATCTTTTACCTTAACTCAATAATCCAGTTTTCTTAGCTTTAGTTCTTTAAGCATTTTAAAATTTTTGATTTAAATAACGTCTTTTACCAGTTGCGTTCTCGTTGAATGGAAAAGCTAGATATATTTGGTTAATAATGTATGTTTGGTAATATTCATACATCAGTTTTTATATTAGCGTAAATAATACATTTCTATAAATTTATAATTTTATAATTTTATTGCACATTAAATAAAATTCTTTCAGTATAGCTAAACAATACAGTTCCATAAGACTATATAATTCTTTTTAGATAATTTCTTTAGAAGTGAAATATTTTATCACATGTAAATGTTTTTTTAATAATACTTTCAGTATATCTAAACAATACAGTTCCATAAGACTATATAATTCTTTTTAGATAATTTCTTTAGAAGTGAAATATTTTATCACATGTAAATGTTTTTTTTTAATAATACTTTCAGTATATTTAAACAATACGTCCATAAGACTATATACGTTATTTTAGATAATTTCTTTACATGTGAAATATTTTATCACATGTAAATGTTTTAATAATACTTTCAGTATATTTAAACAATACAGTTCCATAAGACTATATACGTTATTTTAGATAATTTCTTTACATGTGAAATATTTTCACATGTAAATGTTTTTTATTAATAATACTTTCAGTATATTTAAACAATACAGTTCCATAAGACTATATACGTTATTTTAGATAATTTCTTTACATGTGAAATATTTTATCACATGTAAATGTTTTTTTAATAATACTTTCAGTATATTTAAACAATACAGTTCCATAAGACTATATACGTTATTTTAGATAATTTCTTTACATGTGAAATATTTTATCACATGTAAATGTTTTTTTTAATAATACTTTCAGTATATTTAAACAATACAGTTCCATAAGACTATATACGTTATTTTAGATAATTTCTTTACATGTGAAATATTTTATCACATGTAAATTTTTTTTTTAATAATACTTTCAGTATATTTAAACAATACAGTTCCATAAGACTATATACGTTATTTTAGATAATTTCTTTACATGTGAAATATTTTATCACATGTAAATGTTTTTTTTAATAATACTTTCAGTATATTTAAACAATACAGTTCCATAAGACTATATACGTTATTTTAGATAATTTCTTTACATGTGAAATATTTTATCACATGTAAATGTTTTTTTTAATAATACTTTCAGTATATCTAAACAATACAGTTCCATAAGACTATATAATTCTTTTTAGATAATTTCTTTAGAAGTGAAATATTTTATCACATGTAAATGTTTTTTTAATAATACTTTCAGTATATTTAAACAATACAGTTCCATAAGACTATATACGTTATTTTAGATAATTTCTTTACATGTGAAATATTTTATCACATGTAAATATTTTTTTTAATAATACTTTCAGTATATTTAAACAATACAGTTCCATAAGACTATATACGTTATTTTAGATAATTTCTTTACATGTGAAATATTTTATCACATGTAAATGTTTTTTTTTTAATAATACTTTCAGTATATCTAAACAATACAGTTCCATAAGACTATATAATTCTTTTTAGATAATTTCTTTAGAAGTGAAATATTTTATCACATGTAAATGTTTTTTTTAATAATACTTTCAGTATAGCTAAACAATACAGTTCCATAAGACTATATAATTCTTTTTAGAAAATTTCTTTAGAAGTGAAATATTTTATCACATGTAAATGTTTTTTTTTAATAATTCTTTCAGTATATCTAAACAATACAGTTCCATAAGACTATATAATTCTTTTTAGATAATTTCTTTAGAAGTGAAATATTTTATTTCATTGTATAATATTTTATATTATTATTATTATTATTATTATTATTATTGAATGCTGCTAGACTGATGTAACAATAACAACACATTACATTGAGTTACAAATAATCTGTTTCCACAACCATCACAAGTTGTTGTGCAGTTTTATTTACGTTAAAATAATCATTTTCATTAAATGTGCCTTATTTTTATGGATTATTCTTTCTGTCCTAACCCAGAATGCATCAATTATATGAATATAATTCTTTCACCGTACATTTATTTTATTAAAATAAAACATCATTTAGCAAAAGTATACATTATCCCCTATATAATAATAGCCTAAGTTACCTGTCTGTTTGTCCTCGATTTTATGAAGCGGTTGTACTTGGAATGGATAGAGGCATTCATATCGGATTCTTGATCAGTTAGGGTTAGCAATGTTCGAAATCCACCCCATCCCCCCTTTTCTAGCATTTGATGCCATTATTTCAAGCGCTCTTTTCCCCGGTTAGGAACGGGCAATTAAATTTATCAATTTGTCACATAATAAATATGTAAAAATAACATTTTTTCTAGCGTTATGACGTCATTCCTTTAACCTTTTCATTTAATCATTTCTTATTTTAAATTTTTTAAATATCGTCTGCATTGTTTTCATACGTATTATAGCTGCACTTAGATATTACGTAAATAATTTATTTTATAGTTGGCATAAATAGTAGATTAGGTACATGTGTGATAATTTTAAATTTAATTATCGATTATATTTTGTTGCAATGAAAATTTTACCACCAGTATTAACAGTAATATTAACAATAAATTCTGTCTACCCCCAGGGTGTAGTGAAATGATAGTTTCATTCCTTTACTTCCATTAATTAGTGTGCAAAAAAAAAATAATTTTGAAGAACTTAACGATAATTTCTACTAAGAAAACTTTGAATTATCTTTATAAATTCATTCAACGGGATTTTAAACTGCATTCACAATTTTGGGTGACTTTAGAGGAGTATGAAGCTAAACAAAGTATTGAGAGTGTACCAGATAATTCTTACCCAAAAAACAAACCATTTTTTACCAGCCTCATAAGGGTACTTAGCAATTCAGAAAAATTAAAAATCTTACTGATCCCGTCATATGACGGGCTATATACTAGTAAAAGAATAATTTTGATTTAAAATATCATAAATTTTGTTTAATCTTTTGATAAAGTTTTTATTTATTATTATATATTCTTTATAAGGTCTAAACCCAGACAGTCCAATAAATCCATCAGTCGCCTCTTGTTATCGTGAGTAATTCAGTCATTGCAAACAAATCAGTGTCATTCCGACTCTTTGCTCATCAAATAATCAATCGGCAGACAATTAGGCAAGTTAACAAACAACAACACTGTGTCTAAACGAAGTCGGGCACGCGAATTGGCCAACGGAAAGAGAACGTTTGGCCGCGAGGCGAAGTGATTGTGGGACAATTCGAAAGTCGTTGGGTAATGTAATCTTCTAATTTGAGGATAAAACTGCCTCTTAATGCATTCCGAAGGCCACTCCGGAGTACTGTTTACGCGGTAAGCAAGACCAACAGCGCGTAACTGGCGACGTGCTTGGCATCCGAAATATCACAGTTCATAATTTAAATGCACATTTCTAAAAATATGAAGACGACATCCGTTTAGTACTGACCGTTTCCTTGCTTGAAAGAGGTAGGGAACAGTCAAACCGCTGTGGCAGTAAAACGGAATGACGGTGCTATTAGCGTGATAGTATGGAAAATTAATAACCATAACTATAAAGGCAACGTAAGTACGACACTGATAGAAAAAAATTGAACTCATACAGCTATTTGGCAGCTGCGAATGAGATGTATTACCAATACGAGAGGAATTCAGTGGCGGTATAAATGTTACTCCGTTTATCAAAAACCGAAGCTACACACGTCTATAATCAGAAAGAAAATCTCCAACCTGGAATTGAATCTGGACCACCAGCTTAAAAGTCGAGCCTTTTATTACCGAATTACAAATGCATATGTTCAGAAGTAAAGAAGTAGGATAGCAATAAATAGAAAATCGGTATTTAAACGAATTAATTTATCTATGATATTGTAATTTTATGATTAATTCGTGTATTGTCATCGAAGATATTATTAGTATGCAAAATCTCACCTAAGCTGGAGATAGCAATGGTAGATATTAAAGAATAATTTTGATTTAAAATATCATAAATTTTGTTTAATACTTTGGGCAGTTACGAAATGATCTGTATTATCAATATGAGAGAAATTCAGAGGTTACACCGTTTATGGAAAACCGCAGCTACACACTTCTATAATCATAAAGAAAAATCTCCAAACTAGAATTAAATCTAGCCTATCAGCGTAAAAGCCGAGAATTTTACGATTGAGCTGCAAACTTTATATGTACAGTTGTAAGGAGATAGGATAAGAATAGATAGAAATCCAGCATTAAACAAAATAATTTATGACTAATAATGTAGTTTTATACTTAATTCATATATTGTCATCGGAGATATATATATATATATATATATATATATATATATATATATATATATATATATATATATATACATATATATATATCTCCAACTTGGAATTGAATCTGGGCTAACAGCGTGACAGTCGATCAATTTACTGCCGGATCAAAACTTACATCCACAGAGGTAAAAAGAGAGGATAATAACAGTTTAAAAAATCAATGTTTAAATGAATTAATTTATATATAATAATGTTTTATGATTAATTCATGTATTGTCATCGAAGATATATTAGTATACAAAATCTCAGCTGAGTTGGTGATAGGAAAGCTTGCGAAAAATTTATTATAACATTTAGACCTCTAAAAGAGACATACAATGGGAGTTCAATAAAAGGTTGTAATAGTAGATTGACCTTTACTTGCAAATCACAGACCCACAGTCAAGGCTTTATGATTACCAAAGGCAAGGGGTGACTGGGAAGAAAAATCAGCTATAATTCAATATTTATTATTATTATTTTATATAGTAGTAAATAACATGAAAATGCAGCATTATTAGAGTTCGTAATGAGATCTATTCATACAGTAGTTTTCATACTTATACCATTTAAATGGTACAATTCTCTAACATTTCTATCAACTTTATGCATTTCTATACTTGAACAATTTAAATAATACTTTCAATATATTTAAACAACACAGTTCCTCAAGACTATATACTTTTTTACATAATTTCTTTATAAGTAAAATATTTTTATCTCATTTGTATAACATTTTATATTATTGTTATTATTATTTCATTTATTATTATTATTGTAACATCCAAGACATGCTGCTAGATTTATATAACAGTAACCACAGAGCTTTCAGATACAAATATCCTGTGTTCGCTAACACCAAACTATGCAGTTTCACTTACGTTATAACAATCGTTTTCGATTAAATATATTCTATTTATATGAATTATTCCTTTGGTCCTAAACCTAAATGCATCAATTATATGAATATAATTCTTACGTTGTACATTTATTTTACTGAAATCGAATATCAATCAGCAAGAGTAGACATTCTAAAAGAATAATTTTGATTTAAAATATCATAAATTTTCTTTAATTTTTTGACAGAGTTTTTTAAATTATTTATTATTTAGTAATATGGAAGATTTGTCGAATCCACTTTTTTCTTAATATTAATTTTTATAAGATTTCTTGGGAAAAATCATGAGAATCACATTTTCCATTAAGGCACTAAAAAGTATAATTTTAACGAAATTTTTTTTAATGAGAAACTTTTGTTGTAGAGGTATAAGTTTTATATATTTTTATGTTTATGTTTATTGATGCTGTGATTATTTTAATTCAATTTAAGACCTTTTTGGAAAAAAGCCGTTTGATAGTCTCGAAGGGAAGGATGTTAACCTAACTCTGATGAGAGTCGATAAAAAATATTTCCCTCTCCATTTGAAATCTATTGAAATACGTAAAATTGTTTAAAAAAAAAACAAATTCCGAAAATATGTACTTCCTAGGTATAAAATTTACTCTTGAAATTCGAGGGAAAAATTTAAAATGGCAACAGCCCGCTGTGTTCCCAGGTGGTCACCCTCCCAAGTACTGACCGCGCCCGATGCTGTTTGATCGGACGAGAACCGGTATTTTCAGCATGGTATGGCCGTTGACAGCGAAGTTATAGTTTATTTCTATCTTGAATGTATCAACACATTTTAATTATTTCAATGTAGGGGATTTTTTTCTCCTTTAATTTTTATGTATTTATTTATTATTAGCGCTGTATTTTTTAATTGAAGATCAGATGCCAGGATGTCGCCCAGTAATACTCAGATAGTAAGGTAATTAATTGATTATATACCTGGCAACAGTTGTAGTTATTATTTCAAAGAGGAAACACTTGTATCTTATAGCATTCATCACTATCAAGAAGTAAATTACTGTTGGCCATTTTATTAAAGACACTCCACATTGGAATCAAATATTACTCCCTTAGACGACCCGCCGAACGATGTCTGAATGATTAGGACAATGATCTCCGCTATCGGGTTCGAATCCCACTGTGGCATAGATGTTCGTAGCCGTTCGAAATCTGCTTTAAACTGTTGGTCCCGGGCCAGTTAACTATCGTGTTGCAATAAAATAGAACGTAGCGCTCCATACAAAATCAAAAGACGACACAAACAAAGTGGTTCTTCATAATTTAGAAGCAAAAACCTAGACCCCCCCCTCAAGCCTAGGGGTCTTCTGCTTTCCTCAGGCATTAGAATTAGGCAGCAGACATCCCTTGATATTGGTTGGAAACTCAAAGGACATTGTGAATACGAACTAGTTTTATGTGCTCTAGCCACCATTAATGAACACAAGTGCCTTGCAACATGTATAACAAATAATTAGGGATACTAGTGATTTAGCAGATGCTTGCTACCGTTGCGTTTCTTTTTAAGTATAGATTAGCGGCTAAACTTTTTTCTTATGTTATTGTGTAAAATTAAATTCATTGGTTTTTAATGTGTAAACAACTTTTACAACTTTATTTTTAGAGCTAATGAAATTATTTTTAATATTAGAATGATTTGTGGTCAACATACATAATACGTTGAGCCCAGCCAGCCATACGTCTGATTGATTCTAATCAAACACAGCATCTTGAAAATTACACTAATAGATTTTTATCCCTTTCAGCCTTAACCTTCCATGTCGAACTGAAAACATCGAATGCGCCTCAGTTCTTTCGATCACTCTGTGCCAAACAAACCCGTACATTGGTAGAAATGATAAGATCTCGCAGAAACAAAGTTACAGAAAAGGAAGTTTCAACAATCCGATAATTGTTGTCCATTCTTAAGGATATGAATGTAGAAATATGATCACTTTCTCTCTTTCTTTCTCTCAGTCACACATACCCACACATACACACACATGTTACATACATACATGATTAACCAGGATAACTAATAACATAACCAGGATAACATTCTAAAAGTCTAAGTAATGTGGTACATAAAAAATTATCCTGAAAGTCTTACTACATACATAATTTTTAAATGGTTCCTTTTAAAACGAAAATTTTAAATTTTAAACCAAAATTTAAAGAATTCTAACATTATTTTTAATGTTATACACTTTTTAAATGTTACACATTACTTTTTAATGTTTCATATTTAAATTTAAGAACTTTTAAAAATATGAAATATCTTAAAGAACAGGAAAAAATGTATTTAAAAATATGAAATCGCCCTGAAGAACAGAAAAAACTATTTAAAAATATGAAATCACCCTGAAGAACAGAAAAAAATCTATTTAAAAATATGAAATCACCCTGAAGAGCGAAAGAAAATGCATTTAAAAATATGAAATCAACCTGAAGAACAGAAAAAAATGTATATTAAAAAAATGAAGTTTCCTCAAGAACAGAAAAAATGTATTTAAAAATATGACATCCTCCTGAAGAACAGAAAAAAAATGTATTTTAAAATATGAAATCACCCTGAAGAACAGAAAAAAATGTATTTAAAAATATGACATCCTCCTGAAGAACAGAAAAAAAATGTATTTTAAAATATGAAATCACCCTGAAGAACAGAAAAAAATGTATTTAAAAATATGAATTCATCTTGAAGAACAGAAAAAATGTATTTAGAAATGTGATATTACCCTGAAGAACAGAAAAAAATGTATTTAAAAATATGAAATCACCCTGAAGAACAGAAAAAAGTATTTAAAAATATGAAATCACCCTGAAGAGCGAAAGAAAATGCATTTAAAAATATGAAATCAACCTGAAGAACAGAAAAAAATGTATTTAAAAATATGAAATCACCCTGAAGAACAGAAAAAATGTATTTAGAAATGTGATATTACCCTGAAGAACAGAAAAAAATGTATTTAAAAATATGAAATCACCCTGAAGAACACAAAAAATGTATTTAACACAAAAAATGTATTTAGAAATATGAAGTCACCCTGAAGAACAGAAAAAAATGTATATAAAAATATGAAGTCATCCTGAAGAACAGAAAAAATGTATTTAAAAATATGAATTCATCCTGAAGAACAGAAAAAATGTATTTAAAAATATGAAATCGCCCTGAAGAACAGAAAAAAATGTATTTAAAAATATGAAATCACCCTGAAGAACACAAAAAATGTATTTAAAAATATGAAATCAACCTGAAGAACAGAAAAAAAATGTATTTTAAAATATGAAATCACCCTGAAGAATAAAAAAAAAAAGTATTTAAAAATAGGAAATCACCCTGAAGAACAGAAAAAAGTATTTAGAAATATGAAGTCACCCTGAAGAACAGAAAAAAATGTATATAAAAATACATTTCTTTTCCCTTCCACAATTTCAGACAATTTTGAATCCATTGTTACACTAGTTAGGTACATTTAAAGCATAATATGTATATTTAAATAAAGATATACTGTATGTTCGATTACAGTTATTTTGTGAAAACTATGAATTTATAACAAATAATCTACAATAATTTACATTTATTAGTGATTTTTAATTAATATTGATAAAGAGTGGGTATTCATTACTTTTTAATTGTTAACTGATTTTCCTAGGAATAATTTTGAGCATTTAAAATTACATTTAAATCCCCCCTCCACACATCATTTTTAAATTGCGGCGAATTTGATACATTACACTACTAAACAGTTTTAATAACCTTACTCAGTTTACCTATTTCAAGGTATACAGACCTTCTTAATTTTTTTTATTATAATTAGAAAAAAATTACATTCCAAAATTATCTACGTAATTTAATTTATATTTTTAACTTTCTATAATATTTCATACTAGACAGTTTAATTCAGCTCATGATAGCTCAGTGTTCAAAGGTGTCGATATCATAATCAGAGAGTTGTGAGTTCGAGGTTAGAGCCAGTCAAAGATCCTCCATGTTCATTAATAGCGGCTAGGATACGTAAAATAGGTTCGTGGTTGTAATGTTCTCCAAGTTTAACATACTTCTGGAGGGAGCAGGCCTAACCTAGATGTCTTTTTATTACGAGGACCCAGCGTTGACCACTATAACTTGTGTCTGTAGCATTCCTTAAACTACACGTGCTCCTTGAGTAGTGCTAATTGAGTAACCGTGTTTGGCATAAAAATATCTGCCTGTATTTGCCATCTCTATTAGAAAGAAAAAAATTATATTCCATAAAATACAGCTACGTCAAGTCTTCTTCTTTAATAGCGTGACAACCTATTGTAGGTGTAACGTCACAGCTCTAAAATAGGCAACTTGGTAGCGTTATCGCCGAGCAGGGTTCTTCACAGGCCTGATAAGGAGGACTCATCGAACACAAGCGAGATGGAGAAGAAAGAAGGATTTATTCTCGTATATACAGATATTTACATGAATTACATCCTCGGCGCGCTCATTCATCCTCGCCCGCCGGACAACAACTCCCAGCGTCTTCTCCCACACCAAACGACGCTTGGCCCTCGTGACGTCACTCGAAATCCCCCACACCCCTATCTCTGTCTTTCCCAGAGGAGAGGTTAGGCATGGGGACCCCCCCCCCCAGATAGCAAGAATACGTTCGACTGACGTCAGAGCAAGCCGTAATACACAAACAAATACAAAAAGAAATAAATTTCCAGTAGCGTGATGCTACATAGGTCTTAGCTGCCTCAACTGCACGCTTCCTTCAACTCACACGGTCCAGCTCAACTCTCTGCCAGTCTTTAATTCCTAAAATTTTGAGGTCATTTCTACGTCATTGAGCCACTTTGTTGGGTCTTCCTCTGGTACGAAATCTCTATGGCTTCTTAAAAGTAAATAGCTCGAAATTATATCTTATTCTCTAGCAACCTAGTTCTTGTATAGACTCAAACATAGTTCTTAAAACTTTTCTCTCTCGATAGTCTCCAGGGCTCGCTGGGTATCTAAATTTACTGTCCAGATCTCGCTAGCATACAGCAGCCTAGGTATAATGAGTGTCATGTTTATTTTTAGTTTCGTTTTTCAGCTGGTAAGTTTTAATTTTAATTTTTTTTCAACCCGAAGAAGCATTTATTGGCCGATTTCATTCTGGTATCAATTTTGGCTTTCAGCATGTTTTGGTCATTTATAATAGTTTTAAGGTATTTGAACTCCCATACCTTTTTAAATGTATGGCTGTCTATGCAAAAGGGGGTGCTGTGAATCACGGCCGAGGACGAAACCTCCATATACTTCGTCTTGTCTTCATTAATGCTGAGGCCCACATTTGTGGCAGAGGTTTCTAGGGTTCGGAAGGCCTCTTTCATTGCCTTTTAAGATCTACCAATGATGTCTATATCATGCTACGTCAAGACATAATGATATATTTTTCAAGGATAATAACAAAAATATCAAGCATTCGCAAACATTATGAAACTTTAGATGTATGCACGAAACATACACGGCGATCATTTCTGCAAAAGTTTTATTACATCTTAAAAGAGTTCAAACTAATAAACGTTTCATTCCACCCGAAAACAAAGGAAGGAAATATATATGTATATACGTTCCTTATTGATGTTCTAAAACATGTGATGCAATTCCAGCCACTCGTCTGGCGACCGAAAATGGCAAACAATGAATCGTGATTAACATGTGTTACAGAGCAGCGAATTAGATGAATCGGAGAGAGAGCCGATGTTGCTAAAATTAGACTGAAATGCTTTTGTTTCTCTGAACCGCAATAATTTTGAGTATTAATATCTCCGAACTTCAAGAACAATGTCGCGTAAGCGAGCAGGTAACAATTACACGTCACGCGGTAATGAATATTTACGAAGATCTTTTTCAATTAAGCTTTGTTCGAATGCCGTTAGCGTTCAGACTTTCACCTCGTTTCTGATATCGTTCTTACAACTAGGGGTAAATTATCGAAGCAAACGTTTAAATAAAGCAGGTTTCTTTCCACGCACACTGACGTTAAATAGAGAATGCTAAAATTTTTATACATGTGATATTAATTGTTGGAGATTAAGGAAGATGCGTGTAACGCACCCACTTTCTGGTGCGCTATGCTAGCGTTTGACCTGCCCGCCTACTTTACTGGGGCAGGTATGTTCGTAGACCGTCGCTGGGATGCAGTACCAAAATAATTCCTCCAAAGCATAGACGGACAACACACATTTATTTACAATATATTATGAAAAATTAAAGTAAATCAAAATAACATATTTCTGTGCCAGTCTTAGCCAGATTTAGATGTCTCCCGGCCGCAGGCTGTATCTCGACTCCCTGAATCATATTGCCCTCACAGGTAAAATGAGTGTCATGTTTATTTTTAGTTTCGTTTTTCAGCTGGTAAGTTTTAATTTTAATTTTTTATTCAACCCGAAGTAGAATTTATTAGCCGATTTTATTTTGGTCGCCATTTCGACTTTCAGCTTGTTTTGGTCATTTCTAATAATTGCCAAGTATTTGAACTCATATACCTTTTCAATGGTATGGCTGTCTATGCAAAAGAGGGTGATGTAGTTCACAGCCGAGGACGAATCCTCCATATACTTTGTCTTGTCTTCATTAATGGTGAGGCCCATATTTGTGGCAGAGGTTTCTAGGGCTCAGAAGGCCTCTTTCACTGCCTTTAAAATCTGCCAATGATGTCTGTATCATGCTACTTTAAGACATAATGATATATTTTTCAAGGATAATAACAAAAATATCAAGCATTCGCAAACATTATGAAACTTTAGATGTATGCACGAAACATACACGGCGATCATTTGTGCAAAAGTTTTATTACATCTTAAAAGAGTTCAAACTAATAAACGTTTCATTCCACCCGAAAACAAAGGGAAGGAAATATATATGTATATACGTTCCTTATTGATGTTCTAAAACATGTGATGCAATTCCAGCCACTCGTCTGGCGACCGAAAATGGCAAACAATGAATCGTGATTAACATGTGTTACAGAGCAGCGAATTAGATGAATCGGAGAGAGAGCCGATGTTGCTAAAATTAGACTGAAATGCTTTTGTTTCTCTGAACCGCAATAATTTTGAGTATTAATATCTCCGAACTTCAAGAACAATGTCGCGTAAGCGAGCAGGTAACAATTACACGTCACGCGGTAATGAATATTTACGAAGATCTTTTTCAATTAAGCTTTGTTCGAATGCCGTTAGCGTTCAGACTTTCACCTCGTTTCTGATATCGTTCTTACAACTAGGGGTATATTATCGAAGCGAACGTTTAAATAAAGCAGGTTTCTTTCCACGCACACTGACGTTAAATAGAGAATGCTAAAATTTTTATACATGTGATATTAATTGTTGGAGATTAAGGAAGATGCGTGTAACGCACCCACTTTCTGGTGCGCTATGCTAGCGTTTGACCTGCCCGCCTACTTTACTGGGGCAGGTATGTTCGTAGACCGTCGCTGGGATGCAGTACCAAAATAATTCCTCCAAAGCATAGACGGACAACACACATTTATTTACAATATATTATGAAAAATTAAAGTAAATCAAAATAACATATTTCTGTGCCAGTCTTAGCCAGATTTAGATGTCTCCCGGCCGCAGGCTGTATCTCGACTCCCTGAATCATATTGCCCTCTTTCAGATCTTCTCTCCCTTCTTCGGAGGGTCAGCTTCTCGAAACTTGATCCCTTCCGAAAAGAGAAAATCCTCCTTTTCAGATGCCTACAAAAACAAACAAGCGACACGCCCGGAACACCTTATCACCCCCACCTTAGCTGGTTGTCTCCAATTTCCCCAAGGAAAGCCGGGTGAAAGGGGTCAATGTGGGTGGTTTTGCAGATATCAAGAAGGGCACATATGTGCAAAACACTGGTCGTGGGGTCCAAATTCCTTACAATGCGGATTACTTTCTGTTACACAAGGTCATTGGTAAGTTCCATTGGGATACTCTGACGGGTGTAATGCCCTTGTGATGCCACGCCGGAGATTCCCTTCAATTCCGATAATTATCAGAGGGGAAGGATTGTCATTCCTGATTCTACTCCTTTTTCCCACTCCAGCTAAGATAAAAGAAAGTTTTGTGTAAATAAAGAATTCTCACCGATCTGAATGTCGTTATAGACAGTTGTTTTATCGTCGTATACAGTATCGTTTAACCCAAGTTTCACCGTGCACAGTTCTGCTCAATTGTGTTCAGCAAATAGTACCACGTGAAACGAAGTCAAAGCGAATAGGACGCTATTATTTGGTAACAAAGATTGTAGATTTCAATTCCACTGCTGACATAGATGTTCGTAGCCACCGAAATTGAATATATAAGTAGTAAGTCCTTTTGTAAGGGCAGGAGATGGCCTAGTTGTCAGCATATGGGGCTAGAATCCCGTGGTGCCCGATTCGTGAAGGAAAAGTGCTGTAAAACAATCTTCAAAAAACGTATTGGATAAAATCTGTGAATCTGGATAACTTCTCGCTAGGATGTCAGATAATCATGTTACCTGAATTATTTAATAATTTATATTTCAATACCTCTCGTCTGTAAGTACTTAAGTGAGCTTCCCATAAATTACCAATACTGATATAATCTATGGACTCTCATCTTTAATTTCTCGAGTCACTGACAACTATCTTTCCATAAGAAGTTATGCGACTTCTAGATTGACACTACACACCAAACATTTAACTTTTCATGTCCATTAGTGCATAAAAAATTGAATTAGTGTTGGTAAAGAAATAGTGTGGGTTTTACAATGTACATGCAAAGTTATTGTTAATTTCATCAGCAGTGAATTTACATAAATATTTTTCAATTATAATTTACAAAAAAACTACCATATGCCCCGCCATATGACAAGATCAATAAAAATTTTAATTTTCCAGAATGGTAAATTACCCTATGAGGCAGGTAAAAAAAAAGGGTTTCTTTCTTAACTGACAATTATCTAGTATACGCTCAATAATTTGTTTATCTTCCTACTTCTCTAAAGTCTCTCGATACTATGAATGCAGTTTAGAATCACTTTGAATTCATTTAGAAAGATAATTCAAAGTTTTCTTAGCTACGTCGAAATTATCGTAAGTTCTTCCCAATTTTTTTTGCCACAGTAATTAATGGAAGTAAAGGAATGGAACTATCATTTCCACTACACCCTGGAGGTAGATAGAATTTGTTGTTAATACCGGTGATAAAGTTTTCATTGCAACAAAAAATAATCGATGATTCAATTTAAAGTTATCACATATGTACCTAATCTCTTAATTAAGCTAAATGTAAAAGAAAATTATTTACGTAATATCTAAGTTCAGTGACAAAACGTACGAAAATAATGCAGACTATATTTAAATAATTGAAAATAAGAAATAATTAAATGAGATAGTTAAAGGAATGACGTCATAGTGCTAGAAAAAAAATGTTATTTTTGAGAGGTTGCATTTTGAACGTATTAAAGACGATAGTATTTTTTGCTGTGATATGAAGCCTATTTATACCAATTTATTTTAGAATCGGATCTATAGTTGAGGAGAAGATAAACTTTACTCGCTTTGAATTTTGTTAACCCTGACTCATCAAGAATCCAATACGGATGCCTCTATCCATTCCAGGTCCAATCGCTTCATAAGTTCGAGGACAGACTGACAGTTAACTTAGGCTATTATTATATAGGGGATTTTTGGCCATAGACCGCTTGACCAAACCTACTAAGCAATCATAAATACTTTATAAATATGAAAAGTTTTAATCTTAGGGCATTAAAATTTAACCCCTCCCTCCGAAACTCCCATAAATGTAAGGCATTAATTACTGCTATTAATGGAACATCCAATTCAGCCTTGAACGAAATGAAATTAATCAGAATTCATGAGACCTCACGTTACAGTTTGCTATAAGTACTTTTGTAAGTTAGAAAATTGGGCCTACATTAGTAGTTATGCTATCTTAAATCTTCCAATGCACTAATTTTCTTTGAAATTAACAGAACTCCTTTCTCCCCATCAACCAGGCCCGTAGGCAAGGAGAGGGATTTAGGGGACAGGTTCTTCTCCGAAATTTTAAAAGAACGTTTCGTGGAAAGAAAATGGACCAAGTGTGTGTGTGTCATCTACCTAGGTGTGCATTGACAAATGTGGGCTCAGAACAGTGACGTTGAGTTAAAGAGTAGGTACAAATTGGATTTGGCATGTAAGAACAGATTGACTAGCACTTTTGGTAACTCATCACAATATTGTGCACAATCGGAAGAAATTGTGAAAGATTTTTGTCGAAAATTTCAAAAACAATATATTTTACAATATACAGTTAAAAAGATAATTTTCATTTTTTTTTCAAACTTATCCTTTTTCTTTAGTTATACTTCTGTTTTAAAAATTAGAATTTAATACCATGTATAGTTTGTACATTTTCAATGTTAATTTCACTATTAAATTCTTTGTATAGTTACTACATTACATATTCAATGTTCTAAATTTGTTCATTATATCATTTTTTATTTTTTTTATATTTGAAAATACCATTGTATTAGATACTTATTAAGAGTACACATACATAAGAAAACCTGTAATTTTATTGAAGTATCCTTCACTAAAAACTATGTCCCCCTCCGAAAATAATATCTGGCTACGGCCCTGCCATCAACTATAATCTATTTCTCACAGATGAGGAAAAAAATCTTCTTCTGGGATGTAAACATTTCACAGGATTAGTAATAAAGAGCAGTGTCATAGCTACGCTACTAATTATCGGAATGATTTCCTAAATAATTATAGGCAAGGAGTACGTAATCTTCTCATTTCTGTCGAAAAATAACAAGTTCGCATGCGTTGATTTTCCTGTCAGGAAGGTCCTGAAAGGAGGAGGGAAATTCATTTCAAAACTGAAACTCGGTATCTTTTTCATCCAGAATAATTATCCAGAAGATTATTTTGAAGAACCAACTACTTCCAGTGAAATCTGTCCATATAATTATACTGTAAGAACTTAGAAAAATTATTGTTATAGACAGGTTATAGTTATAAATTATTTGAGCATTAGGGCAAATGTTTAAGCAATATATATTGGGTTGTTAATATTTAAAGATCTAATTTAACACTAAATATACCAACTGTTAATACATACCTATTTCTACCGTAGCCGGTCAAATGACCTGACTTTATGTTTTCTGGTTGACTGTATGGGATATGGATATTGGGAAGGAAATTTTTTCATACATCATTTGATCAGGTTTGGTTTGGTTTGGTTTGGAGTGCTACGGTCTGCTTTTTGCAACACGAGGGCTAATGAGACCGGGACCTACAGCTTAAAGCCGATTCCAAACGGATACGAACATCCATGCCACAGTGGGATTCGAACCCACGAACTCCGGTTCCGAAGGCCAGCACCCTAACCAATCGGCCATCCATCATCTGATAAGATACATGATTATTACTGAAATAAGCTTTGAATCTCTACTTTTTTTTTAATGTACAAACGCCAGAAGTAAATTTTGTACAAGTAGCTTCAACTCAATATGGAAAAATAACTTTGGTGCAAATTAATTTACAATATTTATGTAAAAAAATATGCGTTTTGCTCTTTATAGAATAAAAACATTTATGCAGTTAAATTCACCTTTTTATGTTTTCAACATTTTCAGTTATTTTTTTACAGGATTAAAATAATTTATTCTAACATCTCAGGATTTTTTAAAATTTCAGGTAATTGATTTACACAGGGTTAATTTAATCTAAACTGTGGCTATTTGATAAGACCGGGGGAATCTAAAAAGGAAAGATAGAGATTGAGTTTTAAGAAAAGTAGAAGTAGAATGTCTGTGTAAAGGCAGTCTTTCACTTTTTGCTTATTTATCAGGTCATTTACTGTACTTCAAGCGAGAACACTCCTTGTTGGACTGTATTCATAATGATACGACTGACAAGACATGATAAGATAAATATATATCTGTGTCTATGTAGGAATAGTTTAATGTATTCTTTTTCTATGTAGGCAAAGAATAAGTCTTAAATTGTTCACTAAAAATGACTATAATAAGCATTTTTCGAATTTTGAAAGTAATTTTAACTTTTTTCTCCAGGAACAGTGATTAAACGCTCATTCAAATTATTGGAGAAAAAATATTAATGTCATTGTATACTAACTCATAATATACGCGATAACGAATGGCTTTATTTCAATTAAAAGAAATCGGGTTTGTTCTGCTATCCACCATCTCATATCTCGATTATTTTGCACCCTTCTACTTAGAAGTCAATCAAGCCTATTGAGGATTCTTGAATTTTACTTAGAATGATGCAGAACAATTTTTACAATTTCTACATAATCTACAATAGTATTTTTAGTAGGCAAACTTCCAAAATCATTTTCTTCTTTGGTTTTCATGTAATAAGGGGACGAGGGGATTAACCTGAAAAGGTTATAAGCCAATAAGAACTATAAAGCAGTAGCTGCCAAGGTGGTCCAAGGACCCCCCCAGTGGTCTGTGAGCATTTTTTGATGGTCCAAAAGAAAGGATGCATATTTATTGTAAGATGCTTAAGTTATATTTCAATCATTTTTTATAAGATCTTTAATTTTGGCTTTCTATAAAAAATGTATAACCTTCCCTAAGTGAGAAAGCATTGAAATTTTTAATTCAACTTTCAACAATATATTTGAGAGAAAAAACATTTTCATGTGTCACAGCCATTAAAGCACGATTACGCAGTTCTCCATCTTGCAGTGACGTTGTTGGAGTTAAAACCAGGGCTTCGCACCGTAATTTTTTTTGCTCCGGTTTTCGTTCCGGTTCAACTAAAAAATTAATATCGGTTCAGTTCCGGTTTTCGCTCCGCCAAAAATAACTGTTTTCGTTTCAGTTCCAAATGAATAATTTCATTTTATGTATATTCTTATTTGTACTAAAAATATAATTCTATCATAAACAAAAATGTAATTCTATCAAAATTTAGAAGATTTTATTCTTTTTTTAATTGGTACACTATGTGAATTGATACAAACAGCAGACCTAATGAAATACTACTATTACGAAACATTTGAATCGCTGCCATTACCAAACACCCATTTGATGCGCAGAAGATTTGATAGATGCTTCATGCTACGTCACTTAGGGCCTCTCCTGTCTATTTACTCCTCCCTGATCTAAACAGTCTATACAAACATCCGTGGATGATCGCATGCTGAGATGTGAAAAATAAAATATAACTCGATATTTTTCTTAAAAAATCATCTATACTTCTAGTTTAATCAACTGAATTAAATATGTCTTCTACAAGTAGTTTCATGCGAAACTGAAACAGAAAAATACTAGTGAATATCAAAATAGGAAATCGAGAAGCAGTATACATGTAATGATAATTATAAAGTTGACGTTAAATTGGAAAATATTGATAAGTTGGTAACAGTAACAAAATGACTGAAAGATATATCGAACCGAAATAAACTGATATTTTTTTCGGTTCAGTTCCGGTTTTCGTTCCGACCAAAATAACGGTTTTTTCCGGTTTTCGGTTTTCGGTTCAGTTCCGGTTCGAAGCCCTGGTTAAAACTCCCAATACGGATGGTAGATTAGCAAGAACATATACCACATTAAAAATATGTAATGCATAAGTTAAGTTTTTTGTAATTACGATATTACAATAATATGGCCGTTTTGTATTAATAAAATAAAAATTTCTGATTAATTTTCCATAAATATTTTTTCTGCCTTTTCTTTGTTTAAATTCAGGTAATAAGTGATCTGGCAAATAAAAATTATATGTAGTGGTCCTTGAATTTCTAAAATTTGCAGACCGCTGCTCTAAAGTACCTCTTCCGGTTGATTTATTGGGTGTACAACTAGATATGGATCTAAAATCTTATTATAAAAGACCAAATTTCTTCCAGTTAGGTTGTTACCCATTTTAATTACCGTGCTTACAAACACACACACAAAGGGAGAAGGAGAGATAAATGACTTTGCATTCTTAAAAAGAAGGGTGAAACTAAAACGTTTGCATTCATCAAAATACGGATATCGGATGTTTTTTACGACTGCCATTGATACTTTTGAGTTTTTCTAATTTCGCACAATATTTACAAATCACGGTAGCTTAATATTTACGTCCTGTCACATCATTCTACTTTCCCCACATCTGCGTCTAACCTTTGTACCCTTGACTTTATAAGCTTGGACTTTTTCAAACTGCTTTTCCCGACACACACAAACACTCACGTATAAATTATCTAAACTACTTCCCTCACCACAAAGAACACCTGAAAGAATAATGGCTGCCATAAATATCCCCAAATCGAATTTCCCGTCAGTCTCTTTTTCGAATCACGTCAGATCCGGAAAAAAAAAAAATACCGCCCGTCATTTCTTACCTGCGTTTCACCCGATTCGACCATTGTCAAACCGTAAGATTTCCCCTCCCTTCTCCCCCTTCCTAGTGATTTTATAGCCGGGCATTTCTCTTGCTATTTGCTTCTCTGTTTCATGGGGGAGTTTTCACGGAAAAATAATAAAACTCGAGCAGTACAATCGTCGAAAGCGAGGGAGGCGGGAGAGTCGGAATGCCGTTAAGAACTCGTCCTGCTGGTTTGGGAAGCTAGGAACAGCCTCTTTGGGAATAAATCCCCTAAAGAGAGAGAAAATGGGATGCCTGGCTTGATGAAACCGTGGTATCTTTTTGGCGGAGTCTAGAGGCTATGATCTTGGTGGTAGTTGTCACGATCATTTGAATGTCGCTTTTGACGTATGACACGGGGTCAACGGTCGAAATATGGAACGTCTCGGCAGGGCGTATGGTGCTCAGCAGGATTTTCTTGATCGTTCAATTTCAAAAGTACCGACGCACACGTACACACCTCTGTTTAACCTGACTTAGAGCATTTTTAGGTTTCTCGTTTTATCCAGAAATGAACAGTTACACGAAAGTTCGCCCAAACTGGGATTTCTTACTACTTGATCCACTTTGTCATTTTTTCGGGTTTATCCATAGGAGAAGTTGTTAAATGATACTTTATTTTCCTATAATCCCTGATAAATTCATCGTCTGCAACGGTAGCGTACTCAGACTTTTTTTTTTGGGGGGGGGGGAGGTGAGCTACATATTATCATTGTTATTAAAGGAAGAAACTTTCTATAGTAACCTTTTTCTCCAGTGGAAAGACAGCCCTGGGTGGGCCCTAGCCTTTTATTTAATATCCAAAATACTAGGCAGTCCTAGCTTTGGCCCTGTATTTCCACTTGATCCACTTTGTCATTTTTTCGGGTTCATCCATAGGAGAAGTTGTTAAATAATACTTTATTTTCCTATAATCCCTGATAAATCCATCGTCTGCAACGGTAGCGTACTCAGACTTTTTTTTTTGAGGGGGGGGGAGCTACATATTATCATTGTTATTAAAGGAAGAAACTTTCTATAGTAACCTTTTTCTCCAGTGGGAAGACAGCCCTGGGTGGGCCCTAGCCTTTTCTTTAATATCCAGAATACTAGGCAGTCCTAGCTTTGGCCCTGTATTTCCAATTAATCATTTTTAATTAATCATTTTTAAAGTCTTTAAGACGTTCTTATTAGAGTCCAACCCTCTGAGTTTTGTCAGTTCTCTTTTCAGGTTGCCTATTGGTTTAGCCGTGAAAACTTTTTTTATAGATCAGTATTCATTCAACCTGATAATGTGTCTAGCCCATCTTAACCTATAAATTCTGATGCATTTAACTATTTTTGGATTTTTATAAATTCTGTATAATTCAATATCTATCCTTCTTCTCCATACGCCATTTACCTGGATACCCTCCAAAAATACTTCTTAATTTTTTTATTTCAAATACTGCTAGGATTTTATTATCTTTTTCTCTCATTGTCTATGTTTCTGACAAATAGGTTAAGACATATGTTATTAAACACTTATAAGCTGTTAAATTTTTTTCTTTTAAAAAATTTGACTTTAAATACATCTTTAACAAAAAAATAACGGTCGGCAGTAGTAATTCTGCTATGAAGTTCAACTAACATAACATTTTGTATATTGAATTTTGTTAATTACTTTAGAAGACCACTTGGTAAAAACTAAAAGAAACGCTGTATCAATCATATTTCTATTATCTAAAACTGTTTAAGGATTCTTACAGTAGTAAAAATTACAAAGAATAAAGATTGCGTAAAATTCCTGCTTGTCATAATTGTTAAAAAGCAACATAAATGAAAAAACGATTGTCTGAAAAAAATAACAATGCCCCCTATAACTCTTTTCCCAAAAATTGTTGGAAGGAAGTGGGAACATATTCTATAGAGATGCACTCACTCTCTTCCTCTACAAATACTAACCCAGAAGTACTTTTTTAGACCCAGCAAAAACTTTTCTATTTATTTCACAAGTTTTATCCATTCTCTCTAGCAATCCTTTTTTATCTTTATGGTGAAAAAAATTAAGCATGAGGTGAAAAAACTTCAAAAATTTTTATGTCTAGAACACTTATAATAGTACAATAAAAGATTTATCTTGAACTATTTTAATTTGGTGAAAAAAAACATCGGGGAGAGGTCATATGTACTTTGCATCTTTCACCTTGGATCTGTACCACTGTATAGCTAAAATGAGTTTAATTAATATTTTTATTACAACTCTGTTAGTGGCTGCCTAAAATAATAAAACCTAAATTATTTAAAAGTATTTTCGATACATGACAGTTAAAAAATAATATAGCTTCCTTTCCAATTCATAAAAAACTAGACAGGATTATTGTTTATATCATTTACGTTTGTTTATCTTCATGGAGCCTTTGGAGCATAGCAAATTCTTAAACAAATATTTTTTGCCAATCTCTCAGACTCGAATGATCATTAAGTAATTAGAATATATATGGTTAGTGACCGCAAATAAAAATCGAGGCAAGTAACACGAGACTGGGTATTTCGTTCGTTTGCCGCAGAGAATGATACTCTTGAATAACCAGTTAAAGAACTAGTTTTAAGAAACTAAATCCAGGATCTTAGGAAACGGCATCGTGTTGCAGACAGATCAGAAATGGGATAGGAAGACCGAATGATCTCTTTTAAATATTGCGCAGTTTATCTTCATTTTTACTTGTCGTTGGCTTCTTTTTTTAATAACCTACAAAAAAGCTCAAAGTTACAAATAAAGTAAATGGCCGAACGTGCGAAGCCCTCACAAGGTATTGAACTTGACAGTACTTCTTATAAAAGATAAAAATGGAACGCGCCCTATTTTCGTTATAAAGAAACTTTTTTTTCCCTTTAACGTTCAGTGATAGTTACCTAAATTTGATTTGTCACTTTTTTTTATTAAAATCAACAAAAACTTCTTCTAATGTTAATGATTTTTGTTGATGTCATTAACCTATATAACAGATGTATGTCTTCATCTATTTTATTTCCTATTTGAGTCATTTAGACTAACTAGGGAACCGTGGTAGCTCAGTCGGCAAAGGCAACACTTTTGTAACCGGAGGGTCGCCGTTCGGAGACCGAGCCGGCCTAAGATCCGCCGTGTTCGTTAACTCCCCGGCCCATACCGGCCGAAGCACTTAAAGACGGGCTTGGCCGAATGGGCCGGAAAGATGAAAAATAGGGGTGAAAGGTATGTCTAGCGCGCATCTTCTTTTCTCTTACCCCGTCTTATGACCAGTTGACAGTTTGATTGATTACTGCCTACAGCAAAGCTTGACCACATTTTGAGGCGTTTTCCTTAGCAATATTTTTTACTTTCTTTTTATTCTCTAAGATAATTCGAATCTTATTTTATACTTCTATATATATTTTGGAGTTCATTTTGAAGATATTTTATATAAACATAAGCTGGCTAAAAACTATCGATAGATAGTTAAAAATTTTTGTTTTATTATTGATTCAATTCATAATTTTTTTCTCTTAACCCTTTAACGGGCAGTAGTTTCACAGCGAAACCACCTATTAATACTTTTTTCTCTTCTTTTTAAAAACATTCGTAATATTTTTTTTTCGATTTTCTGTGTTATTGACTCTTTGATGTAGTAATAGATAATAGAATTTTGCATAATTTTTTCCCTTTGAAATATATTACTTTAAAATTGCATTATATGAAAAATCTAGAATTTAATTTTTCTCCTCATGACTTCAAATAAAACCTAAAAGAACAATGAAAAAATGTGTAATTATCTATTTGTTACATAATTTTGATGATAATTATACAATGTTTTTCCAATATAATTAGTTTTAAAAACTCGTATTCTCATGCTGTTAAAGGGAAAAGCTTCACAATTATCCCACCTCCCTCCCCACACCCCCCCAAAAAAATCCCACCCCCCAATGGAATGTAAAAATTCTTATCACATGGTTCCTATTTATAAATTTCACAGACAACGTTTATTACCTAATTCTGTTAAATCTGAAAGAATTCTTATTCGTGACCTTTAAAGGGTTAAATAAATTTTATCCCTCTAAGTGGTTCGCACGTACAATTCCGCCAAACCGATGATGTCTTCAAAGCGGTTGTTACGTACAACTTTTGACCTCCAAAACGTTCCGAAAATGGATGTAATGTACATTTCTGCCAATGTTTTCCCCTATGGAGTTTAGAGTAGGAGAGTCAGGTCGATTGTTTAGGAACTGCACACCTAGTCTCTGAGGCTCAAAGGCGCTGATAGTTTTTCATGGCTTTGTAAAACTCTATTTCGAAGTATTTCGTTTGCGGTAACTGATGTATCTCTAATTGCACCACTTAAATAGCTTGGATGACTTTCGTAAAAAAGATAAAAATCATTCTCTTAAAGAATATTTTTATTTGTACTTTTAGAACCCATTATTTCTTATGGGATGATCTTCGAGACTTGACGAGCTTTATGTGTATTAAAAATTAACAATATATAATGTCTATTTATATATCTATTTATAACCGGAAGTAAAGGGACAGTAACGAGGGTGGGGTTTCCCTTATTCCAATCTAATTGACAAAGGGTGAAATAAAAAATCATAGAACACTTTGGTCACTGACACAATGAAACTTTAGCGTATTTTTGGAGACTTTTTTCTCGGTGTGTACCAATCGGAGGGTTATTGATACGATGGGGTAAATAAAAAGCCATAAACTCAATTAGTCATTACTTGGACGGGGCAGAGGAAATGAATTATACAGTATGATTTACTTTCTTTTGTTCTTAGAATGCTCACTATATTAGAATTATTTTTTTCTGGAATTTCTGTGTTGGAGAGCTATTATTTTTTTTATACTGATAAATGTTTTAGTAAGTTTGAAGTTCTTAATTTAAAAATTACTCTTATTTATTATCTTCTATAAAAACTCTTAAATTTTGTATACTTTCGATATGAGTGTGTGCGTTTATGTAAACTCATTTACTAAATCTTATCTTGTACCTTATGTACCCCTGTTTCTACATGGGGAAGTAAAGAAACGTAATCAATTTAAGATGACACCTGTGACTCACCTATTTCATTCATAGCTCCGAAATCCATTTTTCGGGGTGAAAGGAGGGGAGAATGGGACAGTCCATTTTACATTTTCACCTGCTGAAAACTTTAGTAGTTATGGGTAGAAAATTATCTGCTTCCATCGTCATTAAAGAGTTAAAGGTGAATGAGGCACTTAAAATGTATTCGTAGTCACAATGTCCTCCAAGTTCTCAATCAATAACTCTGGGGATGGCAGGCCAAGTCTATGAGTCTTCTGCTTGGTAGCTGCTTCTAAATTAACCCCTTGACATACAATGACGTCTGGGAGACGTCAGTCATCTCATGTGCCTTTGACGTCTCCCAGATGGCAATAGCTGTCTCCAATAAACGTCATGCAGCATTATATTAAAACATAATTTTACTGGGCAAAGAGAAGCCTAATAAGCTTAACAGTAATAAAATAAGATGCAGTCTAGTCTCATTGAGGAGAACGGCACACAAGTTCAAGTCTAAACGAAATTTTATTTAAGAGCTGCTAAAAAAGAACGTCTTCGCTAGTCAGCGGCAGACGAGAGAAAAGACACAAAAATCACTTTGCTCGAACTGAGGTATACCCAAGAGCGAAGACAGATAGAATTTTCCCAAAGGACAAGAAACTTAGTCAGCGACTTTAACTGTTAAGATCAGCAGAAAAACCAAGCTGGAAGGAATTAGAATGGGAGAGGGGAGGTTTTTAAGGAAATATTAAAGTTAAATAATTTTGATATATTACACACACACACACACACACACACACACACACACACACATATATATATATATATATATATATATATATACAGATATACATATATATACATATATACAGATATACATATATATACATATATACACATATACATATTTATATATACACATATACATATATATTGTAACTATCCGTTACATGACCCTAAAGAACGAGGATCCCGACGGTGACCTTTCGCCGCGAATTAGCGACAAATAGACCCAGGTGGTCTAAAATAACCTAATTGAAAACTGTCCGTGTGCTGGAGCCAGATCGTCTAGGCTTTGTAAGTCTGTTGAATGGAAAGACTCTGTGAAAAGATTGTAAATAATTACAGTGCACCTTGTCGCCCATTAGCGGTAGCGAAAAAAAAATTAAGTTGTTTGGGTCGGCTGATCTGAAGACGGCTTTCCGGCCACATATGGAAACGGAACAGCTGATCCAAGGCGGGAGGTGGCCGCAAGATTGCATCACCCTGGTTCTGGAAGGTTCCCGAAGAATCGCGGAAAGAAAAACGGTGCTGCTATAAATGAAGGGTGACAGTACTAAAAAGGGGCTTTTTTTTCTTCTTGAGGTTTCTACCTGATAGAGCCTTCATAGCTTCGTATCTCCGCTCCTGGAGTTCGCTTGTTTAGAGACCGCCAGCGTCTCTGTTGCTAGGAAGTCGACCTTCGACTTGGGAATTCCTTTCCCGTTATTTATTTTACTGCTTACATAGAAGTAGGTAGCCGAGAGTGACTTTACTCTCGAATTTGGATCGTCTTGCATCCTGAGATTTCCTTACGAACCCCAGCGTGATACGCACTCTGAACTTTCGAACCTTGCTGTGAAAGCCGACTGTTCTAATCGTCAACCGGAGGTAATAGTGTCAGCATTTATTACCGGCACTAAGTAGCGAACAATTCCTGTGATTAGAAGCCCTAGCCATACTGTATCCGGTATCCCATGCATCCTTATTGTGGGAATATCATCTCTGCACGAGATCCCCAAATAGTTAACATCCTACTGAATCTGTACATAACTGTACATAAATTATTCGACTGAATAAAATATTTAATCAAGATTAAATAGTTTTCTAGCTTGTTTCATTGACGGCTTCGCCTACTATTTCCCCAGTACGTTACAATATATATATATATATATATATATATATATATATATATATATATATACTTAGAGATACATACATAGAGAGATATCAAGAATGTAGCTTAATATTATTTCCCTTGCTGCTTGGGATGAATACTAATAGTCTCGGTGGATTAAGTTATAGCTGGTTAGTTACATTTGCTATACTTGTCTCTAAACAACACAATCTATTGAATATGACTTCTTTCCGTTTACACTGCTATAAAATGGTTTCCCTCACGATATATTCCTGCCTGATTTACATAAAATGCATCATCCGTCTCTCGATTTAATCGCTAACGTTTATCTCTTTTCATTCTGATAACGGGGACAGTCCAGATTTTCATGATCAGATACCAACAAAAAAACCAAACGAAAACAAAAGAAAAAGAGTGCCCCAGATTTAATTCGAAAGAAGAAACAATTGTCCTCCTCCCTGTCGTTGTTGCATTGTGTGGAAGCATCAGCCCACCACACTCGTTTATTTCCAACTGTTTGTGTCTTCGGATTGGCAACATTATTGGGGTCATTCTTTGCGATTTCGCCTCGCACCCTGGAAGTGTCTTTGACCAGTTCGTCGACTTTCGGTATTTAGTTTCGATTCAGCGCAGGTCACTCGTATAGAATTTCGATGTTTTTCGGTGTTCGCATATAACGGTGTTTGTGACTTATAAGATAGCCATTAAGACTACCTGAATTTTGAGAGTGGGCAATTCACAACTGGTGAAATACGATGCCTTTTCCAGAAGAAACATTAAAGTCTTTCCCTTTTGTGACAAATTTTTCTGGAACAAGAGTTGAGCGGTTGGTTCTTTTCACTGATGTTATACAGACTTATTGCTTAAAGTTAATTTTGTACTATTACATACATGCCGTGGGATTCGAACCTTTGGATTGTGGTATATAAAGTCATAACTTTACCTGTTCGTCCATTATTCACCTCTGATTAAAGGAGAAATGCAACGTGCTCATTTTTGCTGTTATTGTGTAGAAAATTAATGTTTGGTGCTAATTAGAGCTACTTAAAACTGATTCCGAACGGCTATGAACACGTCGCAAATTGTAAAAGTGTGTTACTACTGCAGTATTTTGTTTTCAGTTACATTATTCCCTTCCAAACCTTTAATATCACCTTTAAAAATTTTTACTTAGACATATATAAAAAAAACCTTTAAAAGGTATTTACTTTTTTGATTTTTAAGACATCAACACAAATGCAATTTATGGTTAGGTTAGGTTAGGTTTAGGGCTCTACGGTCTACTTTTTGCAACACGAGAACTAATGAGAGCGGGACCTACTGCTTAAAGCCGATTCCGAACGGCTACGAACATCCATGCCACTGTGGGATTCAAACCCACGAACTCCTATTACGAAGGCCAGCACCCTAACCATTCGGCCATCGTTCGCCCGAATGCAATTTATGACTTTGCTTATACTAGTGACATTGTGAGATTACCAGCAGCGGTATTCTAACCAATGGCCTCCAGCGCAAAAACGCAGCTCCCTACCAATTTGGGCGTGATTCAGCCATAATGTTGATTGTCCTTATTATCAAGAATGATTCCACATCCCTGAACAATTCCTCGACACCCAACAAATGCCCTCTGTTTTTTATTTAGATTAGAGAGTCGGAATAGCCAAGAGAAAGGAGTACATTAGGGTTTGACGCCTGAAGTAATTGTTCAAGATCTCTTAGCATCCCTTACTTTTCACGAAACCTTGTTTATTCTTGTTTTTTGTGAGATTCCTTTTTTTATGTGTGTGTGTGTGTGTGTGTGTGTGTGTTGGTAAAATAAATGTTTGTGTGATTGACTGAAATCAATTTCTATACCAACTTACATTGGAAAACCCAAAACCTCTCCAGATAGCAATAATATTCTATACTAAATATAAAGCGTCAAAACATACTTTAATATAGTTGAAACTCATTTGAGACTTTAATGAACAGGACACCCCTTTTTAAACAGTGAGCAGTATTTCTAACTGAATGTAAAAATTAGAATATACGGCTGCGGTAACCTGGTTGGTAGAACGTCAGTCTCGTAACCGAAAGGTGGTGTAACGTCACGGAAACCTCGGGTAGCGTGTGGGTGTCGAAGTGGTTATGACACGAAGTACAGCTTAGAAACAATAACAACGTTTATTCTTGAATAAAATGGAATATTTACAAATTTTCCAAATGGAAATAACAGAGCTCGGGCGGGCTGGTGCGGAGCGAAAAGTCCCAGGATCAAGGCGAACCTAAAAAAAAAAAAAACAATCTGCGGACAGGTGTCGACAAATACCGTTGTACAAGGGTACAACTGGGCCTCCTTGAGCCTCACAAAAAGCTTGAGAAAAAGCTCTCCCAAAAAACCAACCACCGCAAAACGAACCTCCGTTCCTTTTCTCTTTTCTGGGGACTCTCCGGCGAAAAACTCGAGCCGCCTGACGTCACCTTCCACCTCTTCCCATTGGCCTTTTCTTTCCGCGTCGCTGTCCTGGTAGCTTCTGATTGGCTGCTTCGGTGGCGCCTCACTGTCTGACATTTCGTTATCCCGTTCGCCCGTCCGATACACCTTGGACAGCTCAAGGCGTGGTTTAACAACCCTTTGAAGTGTAGTGTCAAAAACCCAGACAGAGTGTCGCCCTGCCTTGGGCTTTAACAAAACCCCTTTGTGAAGCCAATGGGGTGTAGTGACGTCACAGTGGCGAGTTCTGTCCTCATCTCACCCAAAGACCGCCGTGTTGCTAATGGGAGTTGAGGCAAGTTGAATAAGTCGTGACTGAAAGGTCCTCCGAGTTCCCATAGCAAATTATAGGGGTACTGAATCAAAGATGAGTCGGTTTGGATCTAAAAATCCTGACTTATGGATGGATGAATGAGTGTATGAATGAGTTTGACTGGTCCCTTATAAGGTTGTGTCGTTTGTGTTCGAGCTAAGTCGTACTTTCACCTTAACGGTGCTCGTTAACAACAGAGCTCATTCCGGCTATGATCAAGTGGTATTAGACCCGCACACCATTAGAATATACATTGCGCAGTTTAATGGCTGAATAAATAGATCGATGATATTAGGTTAGGTTAATATTTAGACAATAGTTCGGTCCGAATCTTGAAAATGAAGCGATTTATAATCATAATGCAATGAAGTTCACTTATACATTAATAGTCAATATACAGTAAGCAAGAACTGTTATTATAGCCAGTGCGTACCATTTTGAATTTCACAAAAGTTTGGATTATTTTATTAAATCTTTGAAAACCACTCCAATAATTTCCTTCTTTTACGAACTTGGTACAATGTCACAGACAGAAAAAAAAATATTTCAATGCCTGGAAGCACCACTTGCCAACAGTAAAAATGAGAGCACATGGGGTCCTTCCTCTTCTAATTCGACAATCCTCACGTTATGACTCATTAAACTGTTGGTATTCGGGCAGAAAATTACTTTCGCTCAGTTCCCCTCATACATTCAGACATCTTTTGTTTTATTATTTTTACTGTATTTGGAA
Source organism: Pardosa pseudoannulata (assembly GCA_032207245.1). Taxonomy (NCBI): domain Eukaryota; kingdom Metazoa; phylum Arthropoda; class Arachnida; order Araneae; family Lycosidae; genus Pardosa; species Pardosa pseudoannulata. The sequence goes on from CM063498.1 coordinate 34,479,805, forward strand.
TCCCCTACACATTTAACTTAAAGTTTGTTCTGGCTCAGTCTAACCCTTCTGATTAAAAACAAATAAATAAATGAAGAGAAAAGCAGGTATAAAATTTAAAACTTTGTATAATGACACCGTACTAGTTTACTCCCTTCAACCGTTATTTAAAAACTTTTGTATGCAATTTTAAAGATGTTTCAATTGTTATGAATCTAAGTGTTTTCATTTATTCACTCTATTTATTTCATTAATTTCACTCTGAACTCTTGATTTTCTAGGAACACCGAACTATTTTTATTATTTTTACTTCATTTCAAATTTCCTATACACTTAACTTAGAGTGTGTTCTGGCTCACGCTGGCGCTTCTGACTAAAAATATATAAATAGGTAAATAAATAAAGATAAACAAAGAGAAATGCAGATATATAAAATTTAAAACTTTGTATGATAACACCGTATAAATTTACTCCTCAAAAACATTATTTAAAACTTCTTGTGTGTTTATTTGAAGGATGTTTTAATTGTTATGAATCTAAGTGTTTTCATTTATTCACTCTATTTGTTTCATTAACACATTGTGTGCGGGTACATTTCGCAGCGGAATTGTACCGGGAGCGGGCGTTTTGCGCTTAAGTTTAGTTATTCCGTTAAATCTCAATAGATTGAATATCATTTAATTTTACGTTAGTCGCATCGACTGATGTAAAAACTAGTTTTTATTTGTCTAAATTTTTCCAGAATCTATGTAGTAGAGAAGAACGTTTGGCTTCGTTTTCCTGTATATACTATTATTTTTGTACCCAGAAACGAACCATGTTGTTACACTAACCCGTACTAATACGTGACCAGTGCTCAAGTATCAATCGTCAGAAAACGTACTAGTACGTGTCCCTCATATAATCTTTTAATTTCACTCTCAACTAATGATTTTCTAGGAACTCCAAACTATTTTCATTCATTTTTACAGCATTTCGAATTTCCTATACATTTACCTTAAAGTTTGTTCTGGCTCACTCTAGCGCTTCTGACTAAAAATAAATAAATAAATAAATAAATAAAGAGAAAATGAGTTATAGAATTCAAAACTTTGTATGCTGACACCGTACAAATTTACTCCCCAAAAACATTATTTAAAAACTCTTGTGTGTAATTTTAAAAGATGTTTTAATTGTTATGAATCTAAGTGTTTTCATTTATTCACTCTATTTGTTTCATTAACACATTATGTGCGGGTACATTTCGCCGCGGAATTGTACCGGGAGCGGTCGTTTTGCGCTTAAGTTTAGTTATTCAGTTAAATCTCAATAGATTGAAAATTATTTAATTTTACATTAGTCGCATCGACTGATGTAAAAACTAGTTTTTATTTGTCTAAATTTTTCCAGAATCTATGTAGTAGACAAAAACATCCGGCTCCGTTTTCCTGTATAAACCGTTATTTTTGTACCCACAAACAAACCATGTTGTTACACTAACCCGAACTAATACTTGACCCGCGCTCAAGTATCAATCGTCAGAAAATGTACTAATACTTGTCCCGCATACAATGTGTTAATTTCACTCACAACTCATGATTTTTTAGGAACTCCGAACTATTTTCATACATTTTTACTGTATTTTGAATTTCCTATACATTTAGCTTAGAGTTTGTTCTGGCTCACTCTAGCGCTTTTGACTAAAAATGAAAAAATAAATAAAGGGAAAGCAGCTATAAAATTGAAAACTTTGTATGATGGATGACACCGTATAAATTTTCTTCCCAGAAACATTATTTAAAAACTCTTGTGTGTAATTTTAAAGGATGTTTTAATTGTTATGAATCTAAATGTTTCCATTTATTCATTCTATTTATCTTTATTAATTTCACACTGAACTCATTCCCTTGGAACTCAGAACTATTTTCATTTATTTTTACTGTATTTCGGCTTTCCTATACATTTAATTTATAGTTTGTTCTGGCTCACTCTAGCGCTTCTGACTAAAAATGAATAAATAAATAAATAAATAAATAAAAAGCAGCTATGAAATTTAAAACTTTGTAAGTACGATGACACAGTACGAATTTACTTCCCAAAACATTATTTAAAAACTCTTGTTTGTAATTTTAAAGATGTTTTAATTGTTTTGAATCTAAGTGTTTTCATTTATTCATTCTACTTATTTCATTACTTTCACTCAAAACTAATGATTTTCTAGGAACTCCAAACTATTTTTATTTATTTTTATTGCATTTCAAATTTCCTATACATGTAACTTAAAGTTTATTCTGGCTCACTCTGGCGCTTCTGACTATAAATAAATAAATTAAAAATAAAGAGAAAAGCAGCTATAAAAATTTAAAGCTTCGTAAGTACGATAACACCGTACTAACGTACTCCCCAAAAACATTATTTAAAAATTCTTGTGTGTAATTTTAAAAGATGATTCCCTTGGAATTTTAACTAAATTAATTTAATTTTATTTTTTTCATTACTTTCTTCCAAACATATTTTCTAAATGAACTATTTATTTAAATGCTATCGAATTTCCTAAACATTTAACTAGAGTTCTGGCTCCCTCTGACGCTTCTGACAAAAATTTTTTAAAAATAAAGAGAAAACAGCATTTATTCTGTGATAACACCGCCACTTACATTATGAACATTATTTCCTTGTGTGTAATTTTAAAAGATGATTCCCTTGGAATTTTAACTAAATTAATTTAATTTTGAATAAACTTTTTTTCTGTAATTCTGTTCTTCCATAAACAACTATCTCTATGAAATGCCTAGAGATAAGATAATCTTCGACTTTAGGGCAAGGTAGTCCGGCCCACACAACATTGTATGGACATTCTTTTATTTACGGAGGGAAAACTGTCCCCATTCATGTCTGTGATGCCCGCCACGCCATTATGAGGACAGGAATGTTTACCTGGCGTGAAGCAATAAAAAGGCAAGGAAAAAAATCCTGAAATTCAGGAAACAAGTCAGGAACATCCAGTATCTGTCGTCAAATTTGTGTTCGAGGGCTAGTACGATTGCCTCGTTCGGATGAAAACCACTCGAAATTTCCTGTTCGGTACATCACTCTTTTTTTCTTCTTTTCCCACGGCAGTTGACAGAACTAAGGTGCTTATTGTTAACGGGCAGTAATACTACTATAGACGCGCGGTCGCCGAAGATATAGCAAATTCTATTGCAATCGGTCTTCCTGGAAAATGCAACAAAGTTCCTTTCGTTTACTTGAACAAAGCAAAATACTCCTAAGAGGGAAAATTAGGTATTAAAACATACTCTATTCTGGTTAATTATAAATAAAAACTTTTTGAATAGTTTAAAGTTTTTACAAGCAGTTTTAATGATAAAGTACTGACTTTAAAAGGACATTACTTTTGAGCTAAGAGGTCTTTGTTATACTAATCTTTATTTAATTCAATATAAATTAAAATGCTCAACCCTGTTTAAAATAAAAGTTTTCCTGGGTACAGGAATAAGGTTATAACTTTAAACAAATAATTTAGTTTTGCTATATAAAGGAATAATTTAAAAGAACATATATTAGAAAAAGAACTTTTATTTCGATTTAAAATACAATGCAGTAAACTCCAGAATTTATATTTTTTTGTGTGTGTGGGAGGGGGGAGGATTAACGTAGACATGCTAACTACTCCGGACTCTCAGGAGTTGATCCGGAAAAATGAGAAAATTAATAACTCCAGAAACTCCTCAGATTGCTCCGGAAAATAACAAAACTTTCGAACAGCTAAAAGATTACGATTCAGCACTTACATACAAAGTTTTTCAAAAAATACTGCTGAATATTACTCCTTCCACACAGTAATATTGCATATTAAAGAATTTTCAGTACTATGCAGAAAAACCAAACTGTATGTATTTTGTCTACTTAAATGTAGACAAAATCTAGAATCCCTGATGATAGAAAAATGTAACAATTTTAATCAGGATCAATGCTACTACGAGGAACACTGTTCTGAAAAATAAGTTGTTAAAGCTAAAAAAGCTACTCATACATTTTTAAATACATAAATTTTATTTTACCTTTTACAATTTTACTGTGTAAATATTTTAATTAATAAGAAATCTGTAATAACTTTTACAACCACGCTGTTGCCTGGACACATGTGCCTGAATGTTGGCATGTTTGTTAATGAGATCAAACCTCCATGCCTTTCCTCTGGCTGTCACCCTGATTTACGTATTAAAAAAATATTTACACATAAAATAAATCAGCTATCGTATTTAAAAACTAAATTCATTCAACAGAAGCATATTCTGCGAATTCTTTAATGCTTAGAAAAAATGCTTAAATATCTCTTAATAAGAACTGCAAACAATAGAGAATACATTAGATATGATATCCTTACCCAAAGCATATTGTACACCTGCTTTGAAATATTTACACAGATGCTTGAGAAGGAATTTTTGGGGCGAAGTTAAATTGTCAGTTGTCATCTACCGTTTAAATGCCATGCCATTTATAAAATGTTTAAATTGAATTTCAAGCCGACACTAGTTTACTTTTGAAGAGCTACGGTCTACTTTTTTACTATGTGACGGTTAATGAGACCGTGATCTAGAGCTTAAAATAAATTTCGAATGACTACAAGCAACCCTGCTCGCAACGGGATTCGAACCCACGGACTCCAGCACCAAAAGAAGAGTTCTACCGTTCCCGGCTATTATCCACGCAAGACAGATTTGAGACTTATTTGAAAGTACCTTGCACGAGATTATTAATTTTGACATTTAATCTATGAATAAAGGATAAGCAATTATTTTTTGACATTTAATCAGATATACAACATTTGAAGAGAAAACAAATGTATCCTACAGATTAGAAAGTAGATAGATAAATCAAATGCAGTAATTTTTATTCATGATATTCAAGATGCCAAGTGCTGCTTTAAACATTTTAGATATTGGAATTATTTTGATGTGGTACTGTACGTCGATCAAACAGCGTTCTATTGCAGGCTTTATTCTCAGTCAAACACCTGATCTTTAACAGGATGGCAGTTATGGACGTTGAGTTTTTTAAAGTTTTCCGAGTCCAATGAAATCCAGCATTTGCTCTGAAGCAACAGCGTAAAAGAAATTTTCTATGTCAGAGTGAATATCCTTTGCAGCCACTCGCTAAACAATTGTTAAATCATTAAGGCTAATCAATTATTTTATTGACATTTAATTACATGTACAACATCAGATAACAAAAATATATCTTATAAATTAAAAAGTAGACAAATCAAGAGTAGCAACTTTTATTCAAGATTTTCATAATATTAGGTAAATTGTTTTAAACATTTCAGATATTGGATATTTTGATGTGGCGAGATTCTCTTCTTGATACATACAATAAGATTCAAAGTTCAAAATGTGTGATTAATTAGGTAACACACATACATTGCTTTGTATACAATGTATGTTGTCAAACATACATTGCTTTGATCAAACACTGTGCCATTGCAGGCTGTAATATCACCAAACATCTGATCTTTAAAAAGATCGCAGTTGAGGGTATTAGAGTTTTTTGAAGCGTCAATGAAATCCAGCATTTTTTGTTAATCCACAGCATAAAAAAAATTCCATGTCAGAGTAGAATTAATATCTCTGACGGCTACTAACTAAATATCTTCTAAAGATGCTACCATATTGTGGTCGAGATATGTCACAGGTGACATCCGTGTCATAATGACGTCAAAAATCGCAAGAGATAGGAACTTGGTACTATAAATTCCCCTCTCTGTCGGTCATAATGACGACATCTGACATCATTATGACGCGTTTGTCATCTGTGACATATCTCGACTGCAGTATGGTAGCACTCTTGGTCATTTTGCTAATTAATCGAATTAAAGCTAATCAATTATTTTATTGATATTTAATTACATGCAAAACATTAGACCACAAAATATGTCTTATAAATTAAAAAGTAGTTAGACATATCAAGAGTAGCACTTTTTATTCAAGATTTTCATAATGCTAGGTAGCTGCTTTAAACATTTAAGATACTGAATATTATGATGTGGCGAGATTATATTCTTGATATGTCCATGCAACAAATGTGTGATTAATTAGATACGTAAAACATACATTGCTTTGATCAAACAGTGTGCCATTGCAGGCTTTAATCTCACCAAACATCTGATCTTTAAAGAGATCGCAGTTGAGGGCCTTGGAGATTTTTGAAGCTTCAATGAAATCCGAGCATTTTTTGTTAATCTTCAGCATAAAAAATTCCATGTCGGAGTAAAGTTAATAAAAAAAATATCTAAAAATCTTCTAAGGATGCTACCATTCTGCCGTCGAGATATGCCACAGGCAACTTTAGTGTCATAATGATGTCAAAAGTCACCATATAGGAATTTGGCACCATAAATTTCCCTCTCTGTCGCATCATAACAACGACTTCTGTAATCATTATGACGTGCATCTCAGCGTGACATATCTCGACTGCAATATAGTAGCACTCTTGATCATTTTGCTAATTAATCGAATTAAAGCTAATCAATTATTTTATTGATATTTAATTACATGCACAACATTAGACAACAAAATACGTCTTATAAATTAAAAAGTAGTTAGACATATCAAGAGTAACTACTTTTATTCTAGATTTTCATAATTCTAGGTAGTTGCTTTAAACAAATCAGATACTGGATATTTTGATGTGGCGAGATTATATTCTTGATACATGCAATAAGATTCAAAATTCAAAATGTGTGATTAATAGGTATGTCAAACATACATTGCTTTGATCAAACACTGTGCCATTGCAGGCTGTAATATCACCAAACATCTGATCTTTAAAAAGATCGCAGTTGAGGGTATTAGAGTTTTTTGAAGCGTCAATGAAATCCAGCATTTTTTGTTAATCAACAGCATAAAAAATTTCTTCTAAGAATGCTATCATTTTACGGTCGAGATATGCCACAGGCGACTTTAGTGTCATAATGATGTCAAAATCCGCCAGAGATAGGAATTTAGCACCATAAATATCCCTCTCTGTCACATCATAATGACGACTTCTGACATCATTATGACGCTGATGTCACATATCTCGACTGCAATATAGTAGCACTCTTGATCATTTTGCTAATTAATCGAATTAAAGCTAATCAATTATTTTATTGATATTTAATTACATGCACAACATTAGACAACAAAATATGTCTTATAAATTAAAAAGTAGTTAGACATATCAAGAGTAGCACTTTTTATTCAAGATTTTCATAATGCTAGGTAGCTGCTTTAAACATTCTAGATACTGGATATTTCAATCTGGCGAGATTCTCTTCTTGATATAAACATGCAATAGAACTCAAAATGAGTTTAAAATGTGCGATTAATTATGTCAAACATCTATTACTTAGATCAAACAGTGTCCCATTGCAGGCTTTAATATCACTCAAACACCACATCTTTTAAAAGATGGCAGTAGAGGGCTTTTGAGCTTTTTGAAGCGTCAATTAAATCCAGCATTTGTTGTTAATCAACAGCATAAAAATATCTCCATGTCGGAGTGAAATTAATATCCTTGGCGGCCATTCGCTAAATATCTGCTAAATCATCCGCGAAATGCTCCTGAAAGCGATTCTGCTTTTACTTGCTTGCTTACTCTTTATTAATTTATTTTTTTCATCTTCGTTAAATGTCGTAAATAAATGGGAATTACTCCTTATGTTTTGTAATACTATGGATTCAAAGAGTGGTTTATATCAAGTTCACAGCGCTGTTTTAACGCTTCGTAAAAATTCCACAGCTTAAAAGAAGTTAGATTTATGAATCTCAAAGTCGCGTGAGAGTAGTTACGATATTATAGAAAGCCATGATGAAATACTATCACTGACAATTTTCCTTAGACATTCAATAATTTTTGATTAATAGCATTTCCATCCTTTATTATCCCCTATATAATAATAGCCTGAGTTATCTGTCCGTATGTTCTCGAATTTATGAAGCGGTTGGATCTGTAATGGATAGAGGCATCCATATTGGATTCTTGATGAGTTAGGGATTCGAACCTTCGAACTCCGGTACCAAAGATCAGTGCCCTAACAATTCCGCCATAGTTCGGCACAATATAATTTATGCCGATACATTCACTAAACATGTAGTAGGGGCAGACAAAAGAGCATATTTTCTATGGCACCAAAATTCGGTTGCGGCACTTTGGTTGTGAGTATGAGTAAAATATTGATGATCGAATGAATCAAAATTTTTGCACATTCGTGTCTTTCTTCCACTAAACATTTACAGTTCGCCTATTTCTAAAAGTTGAAAATTTCCGAATTGTAGTTTGTTTAAGGCACCTGGACTTAAGCCGAATCCCCAATGATGAAGATGAGAAATTACTCTTCAAGGTGTGCATCGTTAAGCACAAGATTATATTAAGGGTGAAAACATTTTAAATGAGTAGAGTCATAAGATGGATAAAAAATAATATGAGAGGTCCTAAATTGCTGATGTTAAGATTAAATTAATAAATAAAGAAATAAAAGAAAAGACAATTACAATCCTTGATTCTAAAAAAGAAACTGTAAAAAAAGCGGTATGTAATTAAATAACCAAAAATCCTAAACCTATGCATTAGATACATTTCACATGAGAACGGAAAATCTCCATCAATTTTGTGAGATTATCATGTCACAATATTCATAAATTCCAGGAATACAAAGGTTTAGAGGATGATTCTTTTGTCTTTCTTTTTGCTGTATAGTTTATTATGACTTTTAATAGATATGTTTTTAATGATTTTTTTTTAGTTGTTGTTTGTAAGAACTATTCATAGGTTTGTATAGCTCTTTTAATAACAATTTTTATCGTGGTGGGACGGAGGCGGCATATGTTATTTTTGTCCAAGGTTACAAAATGGCTAAAGTAGGAACTTTAGATTTTTCAAGGGCGCATTTTACGAGCATTTATAACAATAATTTTTCAAGAATATTTAATATATCTAAGTTTAAGATCACATAATTATATTCAGTCTTTAATATATTAATATTGATGATATATATTAATTTTGAAATATATTAAAATACATACTCACTAAATAAGATATTTTAAACATATCGACAATTTTATGCAGTCAAAAGTTGTTATGCACTTCAATTTGTTTTCAACTTTCAACTGTGGACAGTTCAATACTATGTGTTTGTTCATGCAGATTATGTGTACCCAACTAAAAAATACTATAAGATTTTTTTTTTGAGAGGGGGGGGGGGCACCGCTTATTTATTTGGAATAAACTGAATTAAAAAAAGTGCGATCTGGTTACTGCTGAGTATTAAATATATCGTCAGAAATACGATAACTTGATCTCGAAACCTGTATTGCAGTTTATCAGTCTGCAGTTATGTTTAGAAAAACACTTCAAAACTTCGTGATCGAACTCTCCAAGACTATGTGAATATTAATTCATCTTAATAAGTGGAATAATGCTGTATTCACTTAATAAATTCCAAACTATGTGTAAGAGTGTAAAACGCAGATTTTGATTACTCTAAAAGAAAAAAAAATTTTTTTTTCAAGAGAGACTTTTAATGCAGTAAGGAGAGCGTAACAATAATAGACTCATTCTTCCAGAGCCTTATAAATCTGTGAATGAGGCGGAGGAAATGGGTGAAAATGAAGAATGAATAAAACAATATACTTCCATTTTCCGAGAAAAAACATTAACTCTGAAAGCAGTGGAACATTATCCGTGACATCGAGAAGAGTTTTAAGATAATTCTGTCGTCTCTGTGAAGCCCTTTTGAGGACTTTTCCGTCTCCAAAATCTGATGGAAATGGCTCCCATTTGTTTTCGGCGGTGAGAGGTCCCATTCTTTTCCCAAATAGCAATTATTGAGCCCAACGAGCTCGTCTTTCTGTGTTGGATTCGAGTGCCTACTTACATCAAGTAGACAGGTTCTTCAGATGGATGTAGTCTTGGTGGCGGTGGGAAACATCACGCTAATGAATGGGGCTTTATGAAGTTTAGAGAATGAGTGGTGGAAAAAACAGAATGAAAAGTATTGTTGTCGAGAAATGAGATACGGGAAGTCACAATTTCCACTGGCAGTAGGTTTTTGAATGATGAAAATATATCGTTTATTGTTATTCTTTAGCCGTGTTATGAAATTAATGCATTCTTGAAACCGTTGCTCCTTCAATTGCCGGGCCCAGACTATAAGTGGCTTACGATCGCTAGCAGACATCCATACCGAATGCGCTGAACGAAGCTGCGAAGTCTTTTTGGTTTTACCTTCTTAGGTGGTCTCCATAATTTGATGCCTAATCAGATAAACTGTATTAATTTAATATAATACTTGATACCAAATTTTGTTTTCTTATTCAAATACTGCATGATATAGATGGTCCCATAGAAATATGACAAGAAGCACCATAAGATTTCTTTTATTAATTTCATACATATGCTTTCCGATATCTTACAATACTCCTGTAAACTCGCCGAGCGAATTGCAATGTTTCTACTTCCGATTGTAAGTCATACCCTAGTCCAAGGGTAGGCAACGTGGCGCCCGCGGGCGCCATGGCGCCCCCGATCGATTTTTAATGCGCCCTCGCTGGACTAAAGTAAATGTATGATAGCCAGAGCGATTTACTTACTCTTGTCAAACGGCGATATACAGCAAGTAGTCAGTTGAGTTTAGGATTGTGCATAGATTAACAGTTTGCTAACCTTGAGTTTATCTAATAACACGCACGTATTTTTTGTTAGTGTGTGATGGTATTTCGAATAGACCACGCGTAGACCGTGCATTTAAAACTACCAGGTAATCCGAAATAATTCTTTTCTTTCAAAACCCTTCATGGATAAATGTAAAAGAAAAAGAACATATTATTTTAACGATGAATGGGAACATCTATATTGTTTCGTTGATTACAAAGGGAAGTGTGTTTGTTGTGTAATAATAGTGTTGCGTTTCCCAAGAAAAGTAATATTGAACGACATTTTAAGACCGCTCATACCAATTTTGATAGTGACTATCCAATGAACTCTGAAATTAGAAGAAAAAAAATTATTTCTTTAAAATGTTCAATAACTAACCAGCAAAGTTTTTTTTTACTAAACCACTGCAACAACATAAAGCAGCAACGATCGCGTCATATAAAATATCGTATTTTATAGCTAAGAATAAAAAAACCCTTTACAGATGGAGAATTAGTAAAAGAAGACATGTTAGAAGCTGCTGATTCACTTTTTGAAGAATTTAAAAATAAAAAAGAAATAGTTTCAGCTATAAACATGTTGCAAGACACTCAAGTTTCACACTGAATTATATGTATCATTAGGTATGACACCAACAAAAAAAAAAAAGTTATAAAAAATCTGTTTTTTTTTTTAATGTCTATTTATACCTGTTGATTATCTGTAAAATATGCGCCCTTGGTGATTTTCAAATTTAGTATTGCGCCCTTAAGGACAAACAGATTGCCGACCCCTGCCCTAGTCATTTGGATATGATTTCGCATGGATCTCGTATAAGGAGCAGGTATGGAGGCGAAATAATCAGCCGTAGATGATTTCAAACTTAACAATTATTCATTTATTTAACAAAAAAGCTTTTAAAGAAATATTAAAGTGTATAAGTAAAATCGCCCAGAGAGGAGATTACTCTAGGCAACCTGCTCAAAGTTCAGAGGGGAGTCCTCTCAAGTTTCTTCTTTTTCAAACAGAAAACCTCGGTTTTAGGGGAGATCGACTACCCCCCTCTTTGACCTTTGTCCTTGGAGTAGCCGAAACGCCATTTGGCGCCCAGCCGACGCGGTCACACAAAATACGATTTCTTTTCTCTGTCGGTGCGTTGACAAAAACGGCACACTTGACACCTCTAATCGTCCGTGAGTCAAAAAGACCATTACTGGTACAATACTGCCGTTTTCAATTGTTCAAAAGAATAAAAGTTCGCCGACCACCGACAGAGACGGACGCGACTCTTACAACTCCAATCTCATGAGAAAAACTTATTATTATTTCTTTTCAAAAGTAGCCACACGACAAAAGAAAAATTAAAATAAAGCTAATGACAAACGGTAATATTTTTAAAACAAATATTAAAACCATTGAGGTAAGCAACACCAAATAACTGAACTCGCCAGCGCTCCAGCCAAACTAGTGGGGCCATGATCTGCGATGCCACTCTCCGTTTTCGAGACCAAGGGTCCTGGAGTGCGAAGTATATGACCCGGTTAGGTGGTCAACATTAAGCGGAATACCCAATGTTTAGTTCCCAAGGATGCTTGGTACTCAGCTTGTCTACCCACTGAAAGGATAAAAGGCTGAGTCAATCTTGTCCAGTACAAGGATTGAACCCGTGTCTTAGGAGATCGAAGAGCTACACCGATGCCCTTGGGGTTCAATATTTTATAAAACTTGGAGATCCTTATGACTAAAACATACATTCCAAGACTAATAAACCCGTCAAAGCAGAATAAATATATTCAGTATGGAACTATTCAAACCTTTCGAACAACAATGCAATAGACTAGACCAGTGGTTCCGAAACTTTATATGCCCACGGATTCGTTCTCATGGAAAATACCTTACCTTGAACTTCGAAGTGAAGTAACTCTTCACAACTACATAACAAACTTAAGTTTTAATTTTTAATTTATTTAATAGCAAAGTAAAAATAAAATGTAAATAAAACATTTTAATCTTTAAAGTAATATCTATCAAAATTATCTACTTCTGCTTTAAATAACTGAAATATTATTTTTTCATTGTTGATGGTAAGTTGGGTGAACCTTATGTGTTGACATAAGATTATTTACGTAGATTGGTAACTGTTTTGCAATCAGAATTTGGGGCAACCTTATCCAAACATTAGTTTTAGCTTCGCATTCATAGATACTCCAAGAAGTTATAGTTAATAGATTCATCTGAGTTTCTAGGTTGACATGCAAAATTGTTTAACACTCAGTCGGAAATAATCAAGTGTCTTCAAGTGATATCCGAATGAAGAACTGTTAAGAGTTGACATTATGCAAACAAATCTTCATCTCGTATTAAATGAAAAGCCGAAAAATAGTTGGCACCTTATTTATTGCTATTTATATATTTTAACTTTTACATAAATGAAAATGGGTCACAATTTGCTTTAAATAAAATAAATTAATTTACCATTGAAATAATTTGAATATTTTAAATAAGAATAGCCCTCCATTGAAATAAAATCTGTTCTAGATTTAAACGTTATGCCTCCTAGTTTATAACATTTGATACTCTTTGTGTCTCACGTATACCATACGCTACGAACCTGTAAGGCACATGATAACCCTTTTTGTCAATTTATATATTCTAAGCTATAATGTATCTTCAAAGTCCAGAATGTAAGACATATATTGGACACAGAAAAACGTAGTCCTATCTCATACAATACGTTAGAAGCGAAAGAGTTGATCAATGTAAAATAAAATAGGCTAATTGTGTTTTGGAAATAGATATCTGATTTAGAAAATAAAATAATACTATAACTGGGGGAAAACTGGGTCGTGGAAGAATTAAGTAACGAGATTTGTGTTGTTCGGATAGCATTTTATGGATTTTCTTTTAAGCTGCAATAAAGAAATTAAAGTAAAACTAGATGGCAGCTATTAAATCCTGAAATAGAAAACTGCTTCATGAGATGTTTGTATTAGAATTTAGAGGAAATTATATCTGATATAATTAAGATATATAATATCATGTATATAATAAGATGGATTTCACGATGGGTGGTTGCAGTTATGGCTCATAAAAATGACACCGTTTTAAGTAAAGACGTTTATTTCCAGATCGTTGGACGACGGGTTACCACTTCATTATAGCGGCAGGACATACTGAGGAGTCAGCTAGCATGAAGTTATAAGAACCTTAACACCTGGGTCAACATCTCAGTCAAAAACTGTGGGAAAATATCTAGAAAAATCTGCTTCCGATAGCATGAATCTCCTTTTTGTTTGGAAATTTCCTAAATTGTCCGCTAGGGAATGTAGACTTATAATTGGTCAGACCCCTTTTCTGGGGGCTTAAACTGTAGCCCAAGTGGTCAATTTAGGTTAGGGGTTAAAAAGGGGAAAGCAAAAAGACGCGGGAATTTTTGCCCTTGATTTAAGATTTGAAAACCCCGGAGAATTTTCTCGTGGTGTCTTAGGGGTTTTATACAAAACACTTACATTAGTTTCCCGAATTAGTTTACTTTTCCTTACATGCATATATATATATATATATATATATATATATATATATATATATATATATATATATATATATATATATATATATAAATAGTCAAAGCATTTATATTAAATAATAAAGTTTAAAAATAGTTATATTTTTCCTGAAAAGGCACATTATCTTCTATTTGAGAAGTTTCTAAATCATAGTTATGTTTGCTGATGGATGATAAATTAATCCACAATTGAGCATACTAAAAATTAGTTATAATCAATTCGATATATCTAAAATTACATTTTCACGTGTTTCGAATAAATTAAACAAATTAAACAAATGTGAAATTACTGGAAGAGTAATATAATTTATACTGGTAATAATTTATCATTCAATACCAATTACGGAGCTTGCTCTCTGATTGCCTCCTGTAATACGCGCTACAATCTCATGCATATGGCAAAACTAGTCATTTTGCTTTTCGCACTCGATGTGCATATTCGGGCTCTGGACAAAAATATTTGTTTCTTGTCCTTAAACTCCTATCTAGTCAGCTGTTGTTTTATGAGTTCATGGGTCACTGTCTTCTATCATTTCCCACTTTATTTATTTCATTTTTTTTTCATTTTACTCCTTCACTGTTAATTTCACTCTTTTCTCTTAGAAATCTCAGGATCAGAGGACTTGGATTACACACCTATGAAAAATTGTTCTTTACAATCTAAGAAAAAACGGGACATTCATTTTTTAGTTTTAACTATCTTTTAATGCATTAAGAAAATAGACTGTTTAACGATAATTAATGACTTACCTAAATATTAAGTAAATGTTATAACACACTCCAAAGAATTCTATATTTGCAGTGTGTTTACAAAGAGGGGAGATTTTTATCAACTTTCCCTTCTAATATCGCTTATCTTTCCCTCTTATACTGCAATTTACATTTAGTAGTTCTTAGCTATTTTCCTCATAGCTACGCCAATCAGATATTTCTCCTTGTTTCTTAAGCAAGCGAGGATAACTGACCGGAGAGCAATACTCTGGCAATAATCGACAAAGCAGAAAGAATATCATGTTAATTTCTCAATTGTTAAATATTTCCCGGTTAGCGTAGACTTTTAATGAGCAGCATGGGATTACAACATGAAAAATTAGGAGTGATGAAACAGAAAAAGCCTTCTTAATCCATAGAATGGTTTGGCCGTTTGCCGTTCAATTCCATTCTGAAGTATCGCTATTCTTAGCATATTGGATAAGTGTCACAGTGAATGAGAGTGCATAATAATTCTCCACTACTGCAATTCCCTCCTCATTCTTCTCCTCCCGCGCTGTGCCCTCTGGTGAATAACCTTGGAACAATGTCCAACTGTCGAAACAGGGCTTGTCTACACATTATAGCGAATAACAAGGGCATTAAAGAGATGAAATGTCGGTGTTGCGTATAATCGCTCGTCGCGAGCTGAAAAAGCAATTGCTCTCTCCCCTTCTCTCACTTCTGGGGGGTTCTTGAGATCCGAAACGCGAAACTATGCATGTGACGTCATTCAGAATTCATAATGACCTCTTTTGTTGCAAGATCCGGGGCCCTTCAGAATCGTGCATGGCTGCGATAAAACAATAGACGCTTGAGAGGGAAACGCTGACACCACTCGACGAATACGAAATGGTTCGAAAACTCGAAGGGGGGCCTCCTCCTTACAGTCATCTTTCCCCTTTCTGTCTGGATTGTGTCACCGAATAATAAAGATGAAAGTGTAAGCTTTTATCACTTTTCGACTTGAGGAACGCGTATCTACGGTCCTCTTTCTTCTTCAGAGAGAGGATGATATTTCGCAGATGCAGCCGAGATAGAGATTTTTACAGGGATAAAAGAAACGTTAATAGTTTCTCCCAACTGCTCAGATATAATGTTTTTATAACAAACAATGTTTTACTGTAAAGCGACAAATATTCTAGGTATTTCGGTTTTCCCCTTTCATCACGACAAAAATAAATCAAAATTTTAAATCATAGCTAACTTAACCTTGGAACATTTAAAGTTCGTTGGTAATTTAGAACAAACACACTGAAGCAGAAATAGGGAGAAATCTCCAATTCAAAATAAAGAGTTTCTTTGAGAAGGAAACAAATTTATTGGGGAAGGAAGATACACATGATTAACTGCTAATATAAATATTCCATTGAGAAACAACTAGCAATAAGATTCATTTTCAGTACTTTTGCAATATGACTGATAATGAATCAGGAATAATAATTTTTTAAAAGAGTAAAATTTTCAAAAC
Organism: Pardosa pseudoannulata; assembly: GCA_032207245.1. Lineage (NCBI taxonomy): Eukaryota > Metazoa > Arthropoda > Arachnida > Araneae > Lycosidae > Pardosa > Pardosa pseudoannulata. Next base: position 34,496,226 of record CM063498.1, read on the forward strand.
CCTCTTATAACAGATTGCTACATAAGATTACTTTCTACTGTAAAAAGTAAAATAAACTTAATATGTTTTTACTAATAAGCTTTAGGCCTTAGACCAGGGATGGACAAGCTTTTTCGGCCGCGGGCCAAAAATCGAAAGAAAACAAATTTGGCGGGCCAAGATAAATTTTACTAAAATTTTAAAAACAATATACAAGTACCTAACGGTTTAAATACGTTAATGAGGCGAATGAAATTGCGATTTCATTTTTAAAAGTTCCTTATACTGAGGTTCGAAGTGAGATGTACTGATTTTAAGGAACGATGCTAAATGCTCGTCTGTCAGTCTACTTCTGAAATTATTCTAAAAGTTGAAAACACTTGTTCACATATAAGAAGCAAATATACCGCTGATCATTTCGATGTGAGATAATAAATTTGGGATATAATATTTAAGCAAAGTAGAAAAGGAGATGGATATGTAATGTATAAATATATATTTCTTTTAATTTGCCTCGGACCGGCAACTTAAAATTCTATCCGCGGGCCGGATAAAACCTTCCGGCGGACCGGAGTTGGCCCTCGGGCCGTAGTTTGCCCATCCCTGCATTAGACAAATAGCATTTAAAGTATGCATGACTAATTGATGCATCTGGTCTTTTAAAAAAACAATTTTCATGACGCTATGCATATGAACAGAAAAATCTATGTGCTTTTCCTAAATAGCATTATAATACCTATTTTTTTATCAGACTTACTGCAGAAGGATTTACAGTATCCAAAAACTTTTATTTCTTTACCGGCATTTCGTAATCAAATGATAGGATAATGTAAAACTTTGCTGAAATTCCAGAAGAAAACTTTTTATATTTATAAAATGTGCCCTACTTATACAAGAGCCTGGCAATGTTTTTTCTTTCTTGTATTAATGACATAAGAAAAACACGCGTGGAAATTTGCCAAATTCTCTTGCTGTTGATATTGATATTGGGAAGGCCTACTGACGCTGTTTAAACACAGTATATTAGGTATGACATCCATGGCACTCAACTTTCAGCTGTCCCTCCGCAAAAAGAATAAAAAAGAGCAGTAAGTCAAAATTTCACGATAACATTTCCTAGAATAAATCTTCATTTATTCCACAAAAATACATCATAAATAGTCACGATAATAACACATTCATAAATTATACACCTATAATACACGAGTAGTTGATCTTGCATTTTCGTGTGTATATCATAAACATCTAGTCAAATGAGATACAACGAAGGTATCATCTTATCATTTGAGAAGACAAGTAAGTTACAGTTACAAAATAATTTAAGGTTTATATGTAGTGGTTATACTAATATCCGAAAGATAGTTGGGTGACAAGCATATTAAGAATTCAAACTGACAGTACTACACATATGGTCAAATATCGAATTTCAGTTTATTAACTCAAATTATAATCTTACCTTTCTACACATGCATGGAAAATTTGAAACCTGTATCTTCAATATTTCAAAAGTTTTTTTGCATATGTGACAACGATCAGCAAATACAACTCTTCATAAAGTTCAGGGCGACTGGTATGCTTATTTTGTGTTGCTGTTGTTGACTTAAGACACTTGGTGAAACCAAACACGATTGAGCAGGAGGCTGATCGTATTAAGGCAAAGGGGTGAGCCTTTCGTTTTTAACGAGCACCAGAAGGGTGAAAGTTCGACTTAAGCTCAAGTGGGTTCTCGTAATTTTGAAGCAGGGACCATGCAGAACACTCATAGGCTGGGACTGCCACCCCCCGAGGTATT
>CM063498.1:34502996-34542996 GCA_032207245.1 Pardosa pseudoannulata
AGCGGATGTTTTACATGCGAAAATGTATCTCTCGGTAGTGCTTTCATATAAACTCCCATCCATAAAAGGAGTCTGTGAAAGCTACTGCATATATATGGAAACATACGAATCCATATGCGTATAAGTACACATTTGTGTGATTGTTTGGAAAACCACAGTATCAATGTCTTACATTAGTCTTAAATATTATAAATTCAACAAGCACAAAAAGAAAATATCTCAATGAATAAAGAATTGTAAAGTTAAAAAATGAAATTATAACCTCTTAGACTCTTCTAGTTTGGTTGCTAGATATCCTTTCAAAAGTTCATGCCTTAAATACTATTTTACCAACAACAATTTCTGAGAGGTAAGCAACTATTACTTTAAAAGGAATTTCTCAAACTCTCTTCTTCTGATTCTATGTTAGATATAATTTTTTTCTACGTGGAGAAAATTTGTATAGATTTAATAGATCTTCACATCTTTTATGCTATATTATCCATCTATATAAAATCCATATGGGTCTGCTTTGGGCTGATGCAAGGTTGTGTTCTTTGATAGCTAATAAATTTTAGGTCTGCAAGTGAAGTATAGATAGCCTAAAGGTTGTGACCTAGCCCAGGGTGTGGTGGTTACCACAAGCACTTCTAGGAACCCAGGGCCCCTAAAAAGCAACCAGAATGTCGAAACCGGTTTAAGAGGGTACTTGGCCCACACATCCTATTGATGACCCCGCATCCGTGATCGAATGAGAGCATCCTCTACTCAAAAAATATATCATAGACCCTCAGTTTTAGACATTCGCCTTGTCGAGTGGATAAGGAATTAAGCATCATATATGAACATTTACTATAACTTTTTTTTAACATTTAAAATAATAAAATGAAAGTAATATTAATAGTTAAATGACTTATCTATGACAAAGTCTCATTATCGTTTTTCTTAGGATTTCAAAAGGATATAAAAAAAAACGAGATTGATGATTAAATAGAACAAAAAATGATAAGTGATTAAACAAATGTGCATTTATATGACGGAATATAAATAAAGTGTTTATGAAATTTATTACACAGATATTGTCGCCAATCTCACAAAGATTATTGCATATTTCGGATTTAATAAAATCAGTTTTTTGCTGTGTAATCATGCTTCAGAATTCTCACTCATTCTCAAGAAAATTTAATTTGTATTAATGAAAGTCTTTTATAAATTAATTAGTTAGGTGGATATCCATGCTTTATTGTGGGCGACTCCTCATTTAAAATGTAGAATAATTTTCCTTTGTTTCTAATGTGTTGTCTGTCTGATCTTTTCTTTCCACCCCCTTTTAACCCCTTCAGACGTTTGATTTTGTAAAACTCTTTTCTCAGTTCTTCCAGAAATTGCATCAGAAACATTTATTCCAAATCTCACGGTAAAAATTTGCAGAATTCAATTTTTGTTCCTTCCGTCTTCATTTAACCACTCTAAAGCGTGAAATTGGAAAATTTATTACTTGTTGCACCCCTGGGTATAAGAGAAATCACCATACGAAAATTCAGTTTCCTCTGCTTTACTTTTATTCGAATACAGTGATCAGTAAGTCGTATTTCACTTATATATACACATATTTATATTTTTGTCCACATATTTGATGCATATTATCTAATTCAAGGACTGTTTACAGTAATTCGAAGCTGGAACATTTTAGCTGTAGAAATTTACTCTACTATATGACAATCTTATAATTCAAATAATAAATAAATAATTTAATTTCTTTCAGAAAGAATTAGTCATTTCAAACTAAAAGTTTCAACGTATGACCTAAATATTTTTGTATTTTCAGTGTATTTAAAGCAGGAGATTACTATATGAAATATGGTCTTATACATATATATAAATAAAAATGAGGCAGTCAAAGTAAAAAAATAACCAGACTTGCAATTGTGTACGGACAAATTGAGATACAAGTATCCAGCTTGGATTTGCTTGTCTGTACTAGTCATTAATTGCTTGATTTAATGCTAAGTTGCTCAATTTGTAGAGATGGGTGATAATTAAAAGTTCCATTCGCTGAGTCAGGAAGATTAATATCTCTTCTGCTATCATTTCTTGTATTCTTGTATCATTTACTCAGGATTTTCTGGTAAAATAAATTTTATCAGTAACACATTGATAATACGACAGAAGTAGTTGACATTTACGGGTATATCGCCAAACAATGTTGGACATTTTCAGGAAATCACCATTTTGTAGGTGACCACAATTACCAAAATTATGTAATTTTGTGAAAGTTGAGGTTCTTGAAAAAGGAACTCTTTTCACCTCTTGCAATTTTATCATCCTCAAGCCACATTTTTTTTTCCAGTACAGAGATGAGCAACATTTTTTTTTCTTTTTTTTTTGAGGGGGGAAGGGAGGAAGAACCAAAATAATGCATTTTAAATGTAAATTAATGATGAAATAATAGTACATTTTGAATATTCTTACAATACTAATGTAATAAATGAAGCTACGACTCCATTTGTTAAAATTCCTCGCAATTACGTTTGAAACAAGATTACAGATTCTGAGAACTAAAGCAAGCTGCTCATTCTGTCAGTTTGTTGCTAATATTATAACATAATTACTTCTATGAGTCTTATTGTAAAAAACATTCTGTTCATTTATGCAGAATGAAGCAAACAAAAGGTTCTGAGCGTGATATATTAGAACTGGGGATCATTATTTCTATACGTATTGTTAGAACTAATTTTAGTACATTGAAAATTTGCGGGGAAAACTGGAACATGCCCTTAAATGGCCTTTTTTTCATGTACTGAAATAAAAAAAATTATCTACTAATCTTCAAAAATTTGTGGTGGCCTAGGTAGAATGTCTAAGTGGGTCAATTTTGGCCCACGGGCCGTAGTTTGGCCGTTACTACCACTGCTTTAGTGAGATACATAGTATCTTTCTTCATCCTAATCTAAGACCAACGTACAATTTATGGCCCATCTCATTACAAGATATGCCGCTGGAAATTAGAGAGGAAAGATGAAAGCGTGCTGCCAGTAAGTAGAAAGCACGAACCAAGAGAGAACCCAGCTTCTTGATGACACGGGTGTGGCACACGCACTTCACCTCTCCCTTGTTCGATAATCTCCCGCTTCGCCCGAGGAATCTAACGGTACAACTTTTAAGCGTGCAGTTTCTCTCTTAGAAGAAATTTCCCCACATCACTACAGATTAGCAAATGCTTTGTTTCAAATCTACTTTTTCTGCAGGTGAATACACTTTCGGGAATGTTTTTTTTTTTTACTGATCAGGTCTCTTATTTCAAAAAATATTATGAGGGATAGACGTTTGTAATTGAAAGTAACAAAAGACAGGTGTGTTCTCCCCTCTAGCTACTCGAATACTCCCACATCATGTCATTAATAATTCGTTGTGAAAAATGATCGTGTCTAAAGACACAACCGTTAGGTAATAGATGATAGAAGTTCCAAATGACACGCCTTTCAGAAACGGAGTTTCAGCACATGTTTCTAAAACATGTGTTATGGAATTTACTTTTTAACTGAATGGAAACTTGGGTGTCCATTCGATGTTAATCTTATTACTCAATGCATTCCTATTCTTTTTTGCAAATGTTAACAGCCTTTTTTTACAATAATACATTTTTAAATTATGACTAAAAGGACGTTCTGAAAACAGGTGGCAGACCTGTATCTATCTAGGCCCGGGGCGGAAATCTTGTCTTTTTGGAGTGATCACCATACAAAGTGATGGCATAAATTCGTAACGCTTATTTAATAGAAACTCCCCACTCCACCCTTGGTACACCTGTGACTAAAAGTATTCCCTCCAAAAGTTAGAATTGAAAATGTCAGCATTTGGCGAGATTTTAGCGACTACTTCGATAGCATTCGAAGTTATTAAAGATTTCTTGACTTGCTTATCTATATTTTACCAATCATGTACTATAAAACTAATTATTTTATATCACCTTTTTCTATTAACGAATTTGATCGATGTTGAGATACAAACCTGTTCTTAAATATCCGCATATCTGAAGTTTGGATTAATGGAATTCAAGCATATTTTGTTTCCGAATAAGTCTTGAAATATATTGCCTCATTTATAAGGTACACGGAAGACAAATTAATCAACACTTCTGGGGTGTATGTTTATGGAAAATAAATCAATATTTTCTTGTGTATACAGATACGCCGAAGAACTAAAATATTATGACCCCTATAAAATTTATAAAAAAAAAATTGCCAATTTATAAAAAAATATAAAAAAATAATAATAAATTTATAAAAAAATATTTGCGTAATTCTGTCACATCGACCCTCTAAATGTACATTTTTAAATTTGCAATTTCCAGTGAAGTTTCGGGGACTTGTGCAATTGGAGGACATACAAAAAAGAAAAAAAATATTTTTGATAATCCTGTATCATACATGGCTGGAAAGGATTTCTAACTTTCCATTAATATTTATTGAACTATTAGCGATTTTGCGCAATTTTTGGAAAGATAGCTTATCCATTATAAAAAGTTATAAAACGTGTTTTAAATAATAAAATATTTTTCCTAAAACTTATATCAATAGATCACAAAATTGATAGAAAAGATTTATTTTTGCCAAGATAGAATATGATAAAACAAATTAAGATATAAAAAATTGAATTGGTCACCAGTTATGTACTTGTAAAAGAAATATTCTTTTGCTGAATATACTCTAATTAACTATATATCTATTACGCAAGTTTGTAGCCAATAGTACAAGGCATAATATTTTAAAAAGTCCTGCTGTATATTGTGGAAATGCAAAAATATATCGTCGCTATTTTGAGATGAATTTCAGTCTCTTTTTGAAACTAGCTAAAAAATATAAACAAAATAAATTGTTTTAAATCCATTGAGAAAGAATTTATAGCACTGACGTTTCAGATTTAGTATGGGGGCTCTTCATTGTATAAAAGCAAAGGATTAAATTAGAATTTATAATTTACTTTTTTCAACCTGTCCAAATATTTTATTTCTCCTGAACAAGAACGATTTCTTTCTTGGAGATACTTTCAGAGAAATTTTGTAATAAATCTAAAAAAAGTAACGATATATTTTTTAACTTTCCTAATATACATTATACATTTAGGCTTTTTCCAGTAAGTTGCCTTGTATTAGCTACAAAATTATGTAATAAAAGTATGGGTATAATCGGTGCATGCGCAGTAAGAGAGAATTTCCTTTACATACAATTTCTGGTAGTCAGTTTAATTTTTTATAATTTAACTAGCACAATTATAGCTTTCTTGTAAAATGAAATTTTATAAACTATTAATATAAATTTGGGGAATTATGAGGAAAAAATCGTAAAACATTTTGTAATGCTTAAAAACCTTTATATCTATTTTAATATATGAGGTATATTTTCAAAAATTCCTATTTTTGTAAGGTAAATGTTAATCAAAAGTTACAAATCATTTCCAGATATTTTGAACACTGTGTTTAAAAAATGTTTCCTTTTTCGCATGTGGGTAGCCCCCTAACTGCAAAAGTCCCCGAAATTTCATTGAAAAGTGTAAGTTAGCAATTTAATGACCACTAAAGAATGTTCTTTACGTGGTCAAAGTTAGGGAATGAATCACCAAATATTTTTTTAGAAATTTAAACAAATATATAAACTTGAAAATGTTCCTAAAAATTTGGCATTTCGATTTATATCTACAATGGTGCTGAGAAACACTAATGAACAAAAATTAATTAGCAAAAGTTAAAAAATATTTGAAACAGAAAATCAAAAATCTTACTAAATTGCTTTTCGTATTAACATATTGTATGCGGGACACGTACTAGTACATTTTCCGACGATTAATACTTGAGCAAAGGTCACGTACTAGTACGGGTTAGTGTAACAACATGGTTTGTTTGTGGGTACAAAACTAAAGGTATATACAGGAAAACGAAGCCGAATGTTCTTGTCTACTACATAGATTCTGGAAAAATTTAGACAAATAAAAACTAGTTTTTACATCAGTCGATGCGGAACCACAGAACGGGAAAAAAATTAAAACTATATACTACTATTTCTATTTGATTTTTCATATTTACGATACTATTATAAATTTATCCACTAAAAAATATATTTTTTGTTTAAAAAAATCTTATGATTGTTATTTATATATTTCTATTTATATATTTGTTTATATATTTCAATATAAAATACGAAAAGTTGGTTAAAAAATTAAATAATTTTCTATTGAGATTTAACTGAATAACTAAATTTACGCTCAAAAAGCCCGCTCCCGGTACAATCCCGCTGCGAAATGTACCCTCACACAATGTTACATTATTAATTTTCCTAAACAATTTAACGCAACGGGTTTTACTTCCCTATTTAATCACAGATATAACACCCTCTTTTGAACGAAAATATATGCAAGCAAATATGTTATTCATAAATCTTATCACTAATTCTTCGTAGACGTTCTCAGACTGTCTTAGCTTTTATTTTAACCCGTAATCGAGTGTCATCGCATCATTCTGCTAGTAGCTACGCCCTCCTCACTTAGATAAGAACATGCAGAAGAAAAAGAAAACTGCTTGAGCAAAAGATAAAACCTCTGTTTTATTATCTGAATAAAAAGTGGACCAGATAAACGTGAACAAAGTTCAAATAAACTACTTTAGCCACTTCTAAGTTATTACACGATAAAGAAAACCCCTTCAAAACTCACACTGTTAACTTGTGAAGTGTTTTAAACACATAAACGTAATAAAATGTAAGGGTATTAAAAGCAACTCTCAGTTTTTATTGACTTATTTACTTGCATATAACATGCACCCTGTTTTTTTATTAGGAAAAATAGAGAAATATTTTATTTTTTGTATAACGAGCACCTTGTTTTTCATTAGAAATAATAGGAGGAAATTTTACGCGGACCTACAATTTGACATACAAATGACCTTCCAGATTATAAACTAACTGCCACGAGAACCCAATGAATCACGATTCAGTGTTATTTCAATGTCATTCTGGTTGGTTGGTCTGGAGCTCTATGGTTGGTTATGGCTACACGATAACTCATGGGATCCGCTGCTTAAAGCAGCGGATCCCATGAGTTATCGTGTGATGCTGCCGATTCCGAACAGCTATGAACACCCACACCAACAGTGATATTATAACCCATGAATTCTGACAAGAGCAGCGACCTAGCCTTTTGGTCATTCTAAAAGAGACTTCATTTCGTAACGAAGTCTTTCATGTTTTTTATCAGTTGTCTAAGTAATGGGGAGAGTTTCGGCTGGAGAATGACCTGGTAGACTAAAATTGATAGCACCGTACACCCATCGCCTCTGACCAAAGCTGAGAAAAATAAAACAGCCATTTTTGAAATTCTGCGATCCATTCTTGGTTGTATAGAAATCAACCATGTTTGGAGAAGAAGATAAAATTTTGAGCTATATAAAATCTATAGAGAGCCAGGTATTATAAAGTTCATAAAAATAAATCGGATAAACTGGTCGGCTCATATATTTAGAATGGATGATGATTCCATGTTAAAAAAATTCTTTTACATAAACCCCTAACAAGCAGGAAAAGGGTGAGATGGAGAAAGTCAGTGGAGACAGTCTTCCTAACTATCCAGGAAAGAAACTGGGGCAAAAGTATCAAAAATAGAATGCGGTTTAATGGAATTCGGAGGAAAGCACTGGACTGTCTGACCAAATATGATTATGTACACCCATCTCTCTTTTTTTGTATGTTTTATACAAGAACTATATAAATGGAAATTCATCGTTAACCAAGTCCTTCACGCTTGTTCTTAGTTGTTTCAGGACGTTGGAGTGAGAGGGGGGTGACAATTAAGAAATGACCACTTGGGCTGAAATTGAATATGGATCCAGCCACTTTTTTTAGGGGGTGTTATACGAGAGATTGTAACTTCTGTATTTATTTTCCGTCTATATGTTTGGTTTGGCTTGGAGAGCTACGGTCTACTGTTTTGCTACACGAGGGCTGATGGAACCGATATTTACTGGTTAACATTTTGATAGTCCCCATGTATTTCTGATTACACATGATGTACTATAACTATAAAGCTTTAAATTTCATACGCCTAACTGAAAAATACTGAATTTACAACTAACACAATTTACGCTAAACTAATTTATTTCCAACACATAAATTCAAACTAATATATGTTCTCAATTACTCTTATAAAAAATGATTTAAAAAATTATGTCGATGATGGATATAAGAGATATACAAATTAAAAAGTATATTCCAAAATACTTTGCATTAAAATAATCTATGTGTACTACATAATCTAGGTAAATTTTATCACCTAATTTAACCTAACATATGAGTATCAGAATTATAAAGAAAATGCATGTACAGCATCTGTAATTGAAACAATATAAATTCCTAATTCATTTGAAATGGCAAGATAATACATATTAAGACAGATATCAAAATTTTAAAGTCACATAAAACATAAATTTCTAGAGCGCTTAAATTTTTAAAACCTAATTCAGTTTATACGAAAATCCCATGCGGGTTAAGACAAAAATAGGGAGAATAGAGATTGGAAAATTTCTGTCATAATATATATAAAAAAAGTTCTAGTGATAAATCGGAGGTCATGGCAGAGTGCACACATGTGTGTTTGTAATTGCATTCTTAAAGACCGGACAAAATCAGAATTATGGAGTTAAACATTTAAAAAAGATTCTAAATTAAAAGAATTAAAAAATAAGTTTTTAGAGCACTTACATTTTTTAAACTTAATTCACTTTATATAAAATGATTTTTTTTTAATATTTAGAAAAGAAAAACTATACATAAAAATGTTATAGGGTTAAGACAAAAATAAAGAGAATAGAACGTGGAAAGTTCCTATAAAATATATAAATAAAAAGTTCTATAGGGAAATCATTTAGAGGTCATGGTAACATGTGTGTTTGTAACTGCATTCTTAAAGACTGGACAAAATTAGAATTATGGTGTAAAAAATTTAAAAAACATGTTTTAGAGCACTTAAATTTTTCAAACTTAATTTAATCGATATAGAATGATTTTTTTTATTTAGAAAAGAAAAATTATGCATAAAAATTATATACTGATCAAGACAAAATTAAAGAGATTGGAGAGCGGGAAATTCCTCTTATAATATATAAAAAAGTTCTATTGTGAAATCAGAGGTCATGGCGGTGAGCACAGATGTATTTGTAACAGCATTCTTAGAAACCAGACAAAATTAGAATTATAGCGTAAAAAATTATAAGAATTTAATAAAAAGCTTTTGGAGCACTCAAATTTGTCACATTTAATTTGCTCTACATAGAATGATTTTTCGCTGATTTTTAGAAAAGAAAAATTATGCACAAAAAGGATATACGGGTCAAGACAGAAATAAAGGAAATGGAATATGGAAAATTCCTGTCATAATATATATAAAAAAAGTTCTATTGATAAATCGAAATCATGGCGCGTGCACACGTGTGTGTTTGTAACAGGATTCTTAGAAACTCGACAAAGCGTAAAAAATTATAAGAATTTAATAAAAAGCTTTTGGAGTACTCAAATTTGTCAAATTTAATTTACTCTACATAGAATGACTTTTCGCTGATTTTTAGAAAAGAAAAATTATGCACAAAGAGGATATACGGGTCAAGACAGAAATAAAGGAAAGGGAATATGGAAAATTCCTGTCATAATATATATAAAAAAAGTTCTATTGATAAATCGAAGGTCATGGTGGTGTGCATATGTGTATATTTGTAACAGCATTCTTAGAGACCGGACAAAATTAGAATTATAAAGTAAAAAAAAAATTAATTAAAAGAATTAAAAATATAAGTTTCTATAACACTTAAATTTTTCAAAATTAATTGAATCTATATAGAATGATTTTTTTTGTGTTTTTTTATATTTAGAAAAGAAAAATTAGAAATAAGTTCTCACAAAAATAAGGAGAATAGAGATTGGAAAACTCCAGTCAAAATATATACAAAAAAAATTCTATTGTGAAATCATTTAAAGTTTTATGGAGGCGTTAAGTCATGTTTGTTTGTAGCAGCATCTTTAGTGACCGGACAAAATTAGAATTATAGAGTAAAAAATTAAAAAAAAAATTAATTAAAAGATTTTAAAAGGTAAAACGAGTTTCTTGAGACCTTAAATTTTTCAAAATTAATCTTTTCTGTATAAAATAAATTAATTTTGAAAAATTTATAATTTTTTGTTGATATTTAGAAAAGAAACGTAATAAAAATTATGTTCGCGTTAATACAAAAGTAAAGAAACTGGAGAGTGGAAAATTGCTGTCATAATATAAAAAAATAGTATAAAAAAAAATTGTAAAATATTTAATTAACATGTTTGTGCACACATTTAAATGTTTTGTAGCCGCATTCTTAAAAAAAATTAATTAAAAAATTTTAAAAAAATAAAGAAAATTAGGAAAACAAAAAACTTAAATTTTTCGAAAAATTAATATAATAATTTTTATAGTATTTATTTTAAAAAAAAATTATAAAAACACAAAAATAAGGAGAAAAGAGTAAAAACTCCATATATTATTTTGTTTAATATTTATGAATTATTCGAAGTTATGGAGGCATGCACTCATATTGTAACCACATTTTAGAAAAAATAATAATTTTTAAAAAAAAAATATAATTTTAAAAAAAATTTAAATTTTAAATTATTAATAATTTAATGATTTTTAAAAAAATTTTTTATATTTTTATATTTAGAAAAAAAAAATAATAATAACAATAAATAAAGAATTAAATATTCTGTACATAAATATATACAAAAAAATTGTGATATGTATTATTATGGAGAAAGTCATTTTGTTGTGTTTTTGAGAGACAAAGTACATATTAAAAAAACATAATTATTTAAAATTATTTAAAAAATCTTTTATAAAATTTTAAATTATATAATTATCTATATTTTTTAATATTATTTTTATTTTATAATAAATATATATATTAATTAATATATATTTTATAAAAAAAATTTTGAAAATATATATATATTAATTTAAAATTATTTGTATTTTCTATTTAAAGAGTTTTGGAGGAAAAATTGAAATTTTTAAAAGAAAAGAAAAAAAATTATAAAATTAAAAAAATATAATTTTTAAAATAATTTAAAAAAATTTATTAAAATCTTATTATTTTTTATACTAATCTTTTGATTTTTTTTTTGTGTTTGTTAGAAAAGACATTTTAATATTATGTTAATTAACATTAGAAAGAAGATAAAATATAACATTTTTATATATTATATTATTTATATTAAATTATTTTGTTTTTTTTTTTATTATTTTTTGTTTATATTTTTTTTATAATTATTATAAAAATTTTTTAAGTATTTTTTTGTTTTAGTTTTTTTTTTTTGTTGGTTTTTTATAATTAATTTATTTTGTTATTAATTTTTTTTTATTTTTTGTTTTTATATTTTTTTGTATTATATTTTTTGTTGTTTTGTTTTTTATATTTTGTGATTTTTATTTTTTTAATTTGGGTTTAAAAATATAGATTTTATATTTTTTTTTGATCTGATTTTTTGGGTTTTTTGTATATAATTTTTAATTTTTGAGTATTTTTTGTTTTTTTTTTTTAAATTATGTATTTTTTTAAATTTTAATTTTTTTATTTTTTTTTGTTGATATTTAGGAAAATAATTATGCATAAATGGGATATTCGCGTTAATACAAAAATAAAGAAACTGGAGAGTGGAAAATTCCTGTCATAATATATATAAAAAAGTTCTATTGTGAAATCGGAGGTCATGGCGGCTTGCACACGTGTGTGTTTGTAGCCGCATTCTTGGAGACCGGACAAAATTAGAATTATGGAGTGTACCTCTCGAGAGGCACACTTGAAAGGTTATTCTTGTCGAACTTGTCATTTCCTGCACTTTTGAAAATGCGAAGGGAAAAATCAAGTGCCAGGCATCAACGATACACGAGATCCGCGTTTCCATGACGAAAGAACGACGACTTAAAAGGCGAGAAAGTCAACGGCGCTTGAGAGGAGAGAATAATCCCTTCTTTTGACCACTGTTCCAATTCTAAGAATAACAGATGAGTTGCAAAAGTAAACAATCGGCTCTTTATATTTCCTCTCAGGCATGCGCTCTTCATTCATCAGGAAAGGAACAATGAAAAACGAGGCTGCTGCCACCGCTCCGATGAAAACTGGAAATAAGACGGAAACACGAAAGAATTTTCTGCAGTGGACTCCTACTGCGTCTTTATCTCATTTATATGTGTAAAAGACTGACAAAAAAAGAGAGAACTAGCTAAGCGTGTTGACGTGTGAGCGACAACTGGATAAATGATGAGGTGAAATAATGATAATATTAATAGGGGAAAAAAGAACACTCCCTTGGCTCTATAACACTGGTATTTACGAGTTTCATGCGTCATAAAATCATCTGTTTTAATCGCTACAGTTATGCTTCTCTGGGTGGCATCTGGAATAGATAAGAGAAAACAAGTCTGTAATGCTATCTAATTATTTTCTTTTTTTTTTTCTTTTTCTAATATCTATTAAGACGTGAAATGTTTATATTTCAGATAGATAAAAATTGCACAATTTATTAACGTATTACTTATCAGTCTAAAAGAACTAAAGAACGTATTACTTATCAGTCTAAAAGGCATTAATTGACTAGAAAAGTTGCTTCCAGATGAAATTATTTAACTCATTATTCATTGGATTGAGCTAAAGCCGCATTTTTCAAACTAGGTGTCACGGCACGCTGATGTGCATCGAGCGTATGCCAAGGGTGACGCGACAATAATACAGAAATCTTGTAAAATTATTAAAGACTAGCATATAGCCCGTCATACGACGGGATCAGTAATATTTTTAATTTTCCAGAATTGTAAAGTACCCTATGAGTCAGGTAAAAAAAGAATTTGTTTTATGGCTGAGAATTATCTGTTACATGCTCAATAATTTGTTTATCTTCGTACCCCTCTATACCGTGAATGCAGTTTAGTATCACGTTGAATTCATTGAGAAAGATAATTCAAAGTTTTCTTAGCTACGTCGAAATTATCGTTCAGTTCTTCCCCCTTTTTTTGCCACAGTAATTAATGGAAGTAAAGGAATGAAAATATCATTTCTACTACACCCTGGAGGTAGATAGAATTTGTTTTTAATACCGGCGGTAAAATTTTCATTGCAACAAAAAATAATCGATGATTTAATTTTTGATTATCATATATGTACCTAATCTATTATTTAAGCCAAATATAAAAGAAAATTATTTACGTAATATTTAAGTTCAGTGATAAAACGTATGGAAATAATGCAGGCGATATTTAAATAATTTAAAATAAGAAATAATTAAATTAAATGGTTAAAGGAATGACGTCATAATGCTAGAATAAAATGTTATTCTAGCATTCAATAATAGAATTAAATGCTATAAAAGGGGGGGGATTTCGAACTTGCCAACCCTAATGCATCAAGAATTCAATATGGATGCCTCTATCCATTCCAGGTACAACCGCTTCATAAATTCGAGGACAGACGGACAGAAAACATAGTCTATTATTACATAGGGGATAGCATGAGCTCTCTTAAAATTTCAGTTGCATTCCCTCGCCACGAAATGTACTAAGAATTGTCATTATATTTATCGCGAGGTACTTCTTTATCTCTACCTCCATACTAGGTATTGTGTGTACCCTGGGACGCCTCGAATGTTTGCAGGGGTGCCGTGGCAAAAAAAGTTTGAGAACCGCTGGTATGGAGATTTAGTTAAGGTGACTGTTCTGCTTTCTTATATACAGATATATACTACTATACATACATATACTACTATATACTATAAGTTCTACTCCACTTCCATATTACTATGTTTGATAATTGAATACACTCAAAACTTGGTAGCTTCATGGCGGGTTAAGAGCATTTCATTCGCTCTCTATATGCTCTCTAATAAACAAATGTCAATAATGCAGTGTGAAAATATCTGCAGTTTTCTAAGAGACATACAATATCAGGTGAGAGTTTCACAACACATGACTAAGTGCGTGGTGCTATAGACTTAATACCTCGCAACAGGCTTTTTAATCCTGAGATGCGTTTGGGGGAATTTTTTTTTACGGTTTTCTTAATAACAAGCACCTAGAGTAAAATCTAAAAATAATTTCATATTCCAAAGTCAATAAATAACCCGCCATAGGAGATAATAACACTTCTATATAATAACTTACTTGAAATTAAGAAAATTGTATAAAACCTTCCTCAGACAACCGCAGCCGTTGCTTGTAATTAAAAACTAGTACCAATTAGCAAGGCTTAAAAACTCTTAAGAGACGTCTAACGAATCAGCGACATCCCCACCCCTCGAAACCAATAGGAAATAAAAAGACTAAGATATAGTAAATGTCCAACGTAACTCCGTTGAAATTCCGTCTTAAAACAGAAGTCAGAGAGCATCTAGTCCATGGCGAATGCATTTTGATTCTAGACTTTATGGACATAGGATCCAAAGCAGTCACAAATACAGAGGCTGTTAGCACGCTTTTTAGACAATTTTGTTTAGCGGTATATTAAAAAACTTTTCTTAAAAAATAAATAACTGCAATTGTACTATGTTTTTAAAAGTCAAAATTATTGTCTAGTTCTTGAGAGGTTTGTTTTTATTCAAAATGGCGTTTTTTATGAAGCAATGGTTCGAAGGATATATTTATGCTCTTTCCGAAGAGAAGTATTCATATTCCGTTATCGAAAAACGATGTGAGAGTCATGGTTTTCTAATATTTAAAGCTTCGATAGGTAATATCGTCAAAAAGAAAGAAAACAACGTCAAAGTGGAGCCTCAAGTGGGACAAAAATTCCAAACAATTATCTAAGGAAAAAAACGAACATCTTCGACTATTGCAAAGGTACGTTGTTTAATGTTAAAAGAAAATCCCCCTAGTCACAGGACAGTTGAAAAATCATTAAAATGTTCGGTATCCACTGTAAACAAAATGATAAACGTTGATTTAAATCTTAAGAAAGCAAAAAAACTCAATGGGCTTCGTCTTTCTCTAAAGCATAGGGGAGACCGGGGCACCTTGGGACACTTTTCAGTTAAACATTTTTATGAATATTTTTAAAGCTAATTGAAAAAAATTAGTATGCATTCATATATTGTCATCATATCTGCTTCTTATAAACATTAAATCTACTTAATATCTCATTTAGTTAAAGAGTAATAAAAGAAATAAAATACATTTTCAATGTCCCAACCTGCCCCACTGTATGGGGTAGGTTGGGACATTAAATAATAAATACAAAATACTGTTCAAATTATTTTTATTAACTGTTATAAAAGAGAAATGGCTGAAAATTGTTCAAGTTAATACATTTTTTTAACAAATCTTATATTTGATGCCAGCAAATTCTTCTTTAAATTCTAACAAAATGCACCTTTGGCCTATTGTTTCTTTAGGAGTGTTCAACATCTATAACTTAATAAATTAATATTGTGACATGTTAAATCATCAATTAAAAATTAGGCACAAAATATTAATTATTTTGCTTGAATTGATATTTGTTTACACTTTTTAAAGTGTCCCAAGGTGCCCCATCTATGTGTGTCCCAACCTGCCCCATTTTACATAGTATCTTTTGGTAACTATTATATAGTTAGGTTTAACAATACAGTTTATTTATTAGCATAGAAATAATAATAAATGATTTTTTTTCATAACAATACACTTTTTTTTAAATATTTAAATTTTTTTTTGAAAAAAATTACTTTTTAAAATGTACATTGATGTAATTTTGGGTTATTCAAAACAAAGAAAATGAAATTGTTCCTTACCTATAAGCACTATCTTCATAAAAATTCTTTGAGAAGTGAAGAGTAATGTCATCTATCAATACACATGAGCATTAATTCCTTTTTGCAAATTAAAGCCCGAAAATAAAGGTGTCCCAAGGTGGGCTATGTCCCAAGGTGCCCCACTCTCCCCTATTGCTGAACACCGCAGGATACTCTGAAGAATTGTGTATGAGAAACATTTATCCAAAGAAAAATGGAAAAATATTGTCACAATAGATGAATCATGGGTGTATTTAAATGATTGCAACAAAAAAAAGCCATTTATTATCATAAAAGGGGAGAAAAAAATTAAGTACATGGTTCAAAGAAACGAAAGAAAGTTTTTCTAATGGATTCATGATTGTTGCTGGTTTTTCATAAGTTAAAAATAAAGAGAATTGAAAAAAAATCTCAAGATTAACTCCAAATACTATCAGGAACATATTTTATCGCCAAATTTTTTGAATGAAATACCATCGCTTTACCCGCAGTGCCATCAATCTGTGGAATTCCATCAAGACAAAACTAGCAGTCACACATCAAAATCCACTGTAAATTTCCTAAAAGAAATGGAACAAAAAACCGGTATCAAGGCCATACCCTTCACTGACATCCCTTCTAAATCTCCCGATGTATCCCCTATGGATTCTTGTGATTTCGGACTTTTAAAATCTGCATTATCCAACCATCGTCCCACAACCCTTACAGGATTCTGGAAAGCTGTTCAGGAGGAATGGGATAGAATACCAATTCTGACACTTCAAAAGACATTATTATCCTGGAAATTACGGTGTCGCAAGATAGTTCAGAATAAGGGATATCAAATAGAACATTCCAAACACAAGAATTTTATGTAATTTAGTTTTCTGACTACAATATACATCGTCTAAAAAATGTGTGAACTGCCTCTGTATTTGTAATACCTCAAGCCGTAACTGCACTCTGACTAGAAAATTTACATTTTACTTCCCCGATAATGATATCGTAACGCTTATACACTCACACATAAGTGCCTCAAAATTATACAGATGCCTTATTTGACCTTTAAAAATAAATAAATAAAACCCATGCCGTCGTTTCAAATTCCCATTTCAGATACTCTTATATGTTTGATAGAAAGCAACCGTATTTTCCTCTTTCTTTCTAGCAGCCAAATGAAAACAATAAAACGTCTCGCTCGGGATTTATTCGATTTCTATTAGGAAGTATTAAAATAAGGAAGCGGTGCACAAGCGATAAATATCCGTTTTACCGAGACCGCGCCCTAAGCGGTGCCCTTTTTCTTTTTCCACCGCCAAGTGGAGGGGGTAAGAATAAATAATAATCGTCTGATGATAAAGGTCAAGGCAGAGGAGAGAGAGAGAGAGAGAGTTAGAGGATGACAATCTGGCAACGAGGAAGTTGCGATGATATGATCTCTCACGGCCGTTCGTTTCTTTTATTTTCTATCTATTGTATTATGCGCGCAAGAGAAGAGTCGGAATGTTTTGACGGCGCATGGAAAATGGAAGTGTAGCAGGTGATTTTGTCGATATGGCTAAATGAGTAAGTGGGTGGTTCTTAACACCACTTAGCTAGTTAACAGCTAGGCGTAGCCTTTTTTTTTTTTTTTTTTTTTTTTTTTTTTATCAATAGATGTGTGCAGCAATCGCGAACAGATATTAAACTTCTTTGAGGAGGTGATATTTTATTTAATATTTCTTACCTTATTCATCATTTGAAAGTTTTATACACACCACAAAATTAGATATTCTTACAGTTAACATGACAATTAAATTTGGTGGTACATAATTTCGGTTTGAAACTTCCGATTATTTATAGACAGTTTTCATTAATTTAAAAGTAGTTAGAGTTGAACCACGTTAATCCCTTTCAGCCCGATTTAATTATGGAAAATAGTGCATGATATAATTTATTATCATACTAGTCCCTTAGCTTGCAGAATTTGGTCTGGGTATACATAACAGCTGGTCTTTTGAAAATCTTGTTGTGGGCTATTTTCACTTCAAATAAACTGTCGCGTGTAAGAAAGTTGTATTTGACAATATTTAACTATTTATCCTTTTGCTCATTTAAAAGAAAAAGTACAATATTTTGGATATTATAATAAAATAAAAATTCCATGAGGATTTTCAGAAAAATAACAGTAAAAATATAACTCACTCCAGTATTAAACCACAAAAGAAATCGAAAACTTTTCCAGAAAAAGGATTTTTGGCAAAATGTTGTAATATTTAAAGAAAAACGTGCAACAACTAAAATTCCATTTTAGCAGTTTGTTTACCTCAATTTTTATTATACTACGTTGATAAATAAGATCTTTATTCTTTTATTTATTTATGTCTTAATGCAGGATCCATTAAAACGAGTTGTAAAGAACACTATCTCCCAGCAAATTTCTGGTTTACAAGTTTCAAATTGGTAAATCATTATTATTATTATTATTATTATTATTATTATTATTATTATTATTATTAAGCGTTAAAATGCAACAATAGCATTTCATGTAATGCCATCTGTCGTCGTAAGGCAATTAATATTCGTTATACTGTCATCACTCGTGATAGGATGATGGGAAGATGTTTTATTTCGACAGTTAACATCTGGTGGTATCAAAGAATGTCTGTCAAAAATTTGACGATTCTAGGAAAAACCGTGTGGATTTGTTTAAAAAAACACTCAAAGATACAACTTCTTTTATATATATAAATGCAATAGTAACTTTAGTCATATGACATTGTTCAGAATGACCTTAAAACCATAAAAGTTTGACTCTCCATTTTACCACAAGGGGTTAACAAAATTGATAATATTAGAGATATGAAGCTCCAAATCCGGTGACATTACAGTAACCGTAGATTAGTTTACAGAAAATTCTGATAAAAGAACTCAATTCGCATTTGTACAGAGGGTTTATTTGCAGTTGTATACATTTAAGAAGGTTTGACTTAGATCTCGAAATATTTACGAAGCACATGAAGGAAACCAGGATCACTTCATACTGTCTATCCAATCGATTAGGTAAAAAATCGAATCCGTGGCCAAACGACATTCTCTTCCTTATTTAAATTTGCGCATTAAGTAGCGCATATATGATTAATTACTGTCATAACTGAAATTAAAAGCAATATTGAATAATACCAGATTCCAGCCTGGCAGGTCTACTAAATATGTCCCCACATACTCAGAGAACATGAAGGATAAGTCTGTAGGTGTCATCTGGATGGCGGAGGGTCTGGGTTTTCTGGTGTAAATTGGTATCGAAATTGATTTTCAGTCTTTGCAAGGATAAGCATTTATTTTACCAACATACACTAAAGAAGCACACAAAGAATGAAAATAAACAAGTTTTCTCTAACAGTAAAATTGCTAAGGGGTATCGAACAAGTATGTCAGACGTTGAACCCTAGGTTACACCCTTGTCACTTGGCGGTTTAGTCTCTCTCTAAAATGTAAACAAAATGTAGAGGTCGTCTGTCGTGGGAGTCTTTCATGGACTAGGAATCATTCTTGACAGTAGGTATGGATGTCTTCTCAATGGAAGGTTGACAGGTGAGAGATAGGTCCGAAATCAGGAGCAAAAACAACCCCAATGGAAGAGGATGAAATTTGAAAGGATTCGGCATTGTGACAACAAGAATGCTTTACACCCGTCAGTTTTGGTTTATTTTGGAGCTCTAAGGTCTACTATTTTGCAATACGAGAGCTAATGAGACTAGAACCTTCTGCATAAAGCCGCTTTCGAACGGCTACGAACATCCAAGCCCCAGAAGGATTCGAATCCACAAACTCCGGTACCATAAACTCCAGCACCCCAACCAATCTGGCATTATTACACCCGTCAGAATAGGTGGTTTATAAAGGGGTATCAAACATTTAAAAATAAAATCTATAATATGCGTTACGTACAGAGTTTAAAGTGGTTTTGTATTTGACATACCGCTCTATATTTCCGTTTACATGTGCCTAAAACAGTGCAAATACAGGGTAAATCAATGAATCGTACTCCCCTTTCGAGACTTATCCCTAGCTATGAAAAAGATTAAGGAGTAAAAAAATTCCATCTTTCTATCAAGGTAA
Organism: Pardosa pseudoannulata; assembly: GCA_032207245.1. Classification (NCBI taxonomy): domain Eukaryota; kingdom Metazoa; phylum Arthropoda; class Arachnida; order Araneae; family Lycosidae; genus Pardosa; species Pardosa pseudoannulata. Next base: position 34,522,877 of record CM063498.1, read on the forward strand.
ACATCATGATCTTTTGAGTTTGCTGGAGCTAGATTTCAAAACGGCCAACTCTGATTTTGCAAAAAAATTCATAAATACAGTTGTAACTGATAATGACAGGCTAACGAATATAATTAATTTCTTTATCAACCTCCATACTCTTCTTCTTCTAAATCTTTTATCATAATTTAATGAATTTTTCATGTAATTCATTAAAAAACGGAAAAAAAAGAATCGTAGTCTCATTTTGTATGACGTCAACAAAATCTCAATACACGTGTTGAAATGTACATACAACCTATACACCAGTGTTCGTTACAAGGGGGAAACACAGAAGGAATATAATACCTTATATAGATTCAGACATTTATTCTATACATTTATTTACAAAAATACTTGGTTAACATAATCAATCATTTATATTTTCTATTTACAGACTAATTATCCCACATCACTTTATAAGGAATTATTATTATTATTAACAGAGGCCTAAGTCAAAGGACTGTAAATATTATTTATAAATTACCTCCATTGAAGTCGCCGGGGAGCAGGCAGGGGCTTTTCTCACGGGCATACGGGACGAGTTGGTGATGTTGAGCGGGGCGGTGTCAGTCCGGGTGCACGGGACGAGCTCGTTCTAGTGGATTCTTGTTCCACTTATCTCGACTGCCCACTTCTAACTCTCAGCTCTCACTCTGTTTCCAAAAACTTCATCTAGGTTCCAACGCCCCTCCTTTTCTTGTCATCCAATCCCTTCTCTTTGGGAAATTTTCCCACATCTGTATGCCCTTCGGGAGTGCAGGTGGGCTCATTAAAGTAGCCCCTTTTTGTTCAAGCTGACATTACATTTTAGCCCCTGCTCCCATAATTCACGCTTACAGTTCTGTGCGAGCTTGACCATTATGCTGCCATTCCGTGAAGTATCCTCTCTGCAGGGGTCCCTAAACTTGACGTAAATAATTGGGGTCTTAAAATCGTCAAGGAAAATCCTCCCACGGCTATGCATGCACGTGCAACTCACCGTGAGAAAGTACCTCGGTACAACACGAATGATGGAATTGTAGTCAGGTAGGATCAAGTGACTTCTGACGACAATTCCGATAAAAAGGTGGGTTGAAATTATAGGTAAACGGCATTTTCTGAACATCCAAGTAAAATCCCTTTTACACGTTAAAATGCAGATAATTTAACATGTAAACGAGACTTTACTTATGGGAAAAATAAAACTCCCTCAAGCGGAACTGCATTTTAAGAAGTTCTTAAATATATAATATACTACGAGATAGAATAGCAAATTTTTTCCTTCTTTTCAGTTTATACCTTTTAAATATTCCTATTTACGCTTGAAAAAGAGTATACTGAACTTACTCACAAATAATGTATAACTTAATATATTTTTCTCGATTTTTTTAATGAAAAGATACCATCCTAAAAAATTTACTTTTCTATCAAGCTGCATAACATTTTTTTTAAAGAATTCTTAAAATGCAAGCTAGGGAGAGGATGTTTTATTTTCCCCATATGTTGACACTGAGTGAGATAAATACATGACCGACACAGAACCATTTTAAAGTTTTCTGTACAGATGCTGGTGTCCATTTATGTTCTTTACCTTACACATACGGACAGAAAATGACCGAACATGTAAATAAGAGCTAGTCGTTCCACCAAAAGCACCCTCTCTAAATCACGACACTCTTCCCCCCCCCCAAAGAATGTAAAAATATTATTTTTCATATATTTCAAATCTATAAGGCTCATAGATAAAATTTATAACCTAATTGCATTAAATACCAAGGAATTTGTAGTCGTGATCCTCAAAGGGTTAAGCTGTAGGTCCCGATCTCATTAGCCCTTGTATTGCAAAAAGTAGACCGTAGCACTCCAAACCAAACCAAACCAAATCCACCAGTAGCCATGGATTTGGATAGCCACTAATAGCCTAGATTTTAGCCGTAGTAGCTCAGTCGGCAAAGTCAGCTATCTCGTAACTGAAAGGTTGGTGCAAGGCCGTAGGCAAGGGGAGGGATTTGGGTGACTGGTCTCCCCCCGAAACTTTGAAAGACCATTTTGTAGATAGACAATGTCCCACGTTTGTGTGTGTATGTGCTATCTGCCTAGCTGTTCATGAACATGGACTGTTATTCTCTTAGAAAAAACCGCTCAGACCATTAAAGTATTGCTGGGCAGCTGGCTGGAAATACAGCACTGTATTCCGGAAATACAATGCTTTCCTTTTCATCAATTGAAGTATCATTCACAAATAAAGATGTCTTTCTCCCTTGGTCCCCCTCCAAAAATAATTTCTGGCTACGGCCCTGGGTTGGTGATAGAACCAATCTAAGATCAGCCGTGTTCCTTAAGGGTGGCTGGGGCACATAAAATATGTTCGTAGTCACAATGTCCTCAAATGCCTCAAACGATACCTCTGGAGGTGGCATGCAAAGCTTGGGGGGAGGGTCTTCAGCTTAGTCCTTGCTTCTAAATTACGAAGTCCCACTTTGAGCAAAGTCGTTCTTTCATCCTAGCGGTACACTTCATAAAAACGAAAGGCGCACCCTCGCCTTAATTCGAGTAGCCTGTCTCACATCCTTGGTTTGTCCAAGTGGTATAAGTAACAACAACAACAACAGCATAGATTTTTATAACCGTTCAAAGTCCGCTTATTGTGGCTAAATGTTGACCACAGTACTCGCAGTATACCAATCCATAAGTACCCTTCTAACTTATTCCTCAAAATACCACATTTAATGACAAAAAACGAAAAATCAAATCCTGTATTTAACACACAGAAGTTAGCATATCTTTTCCTAAATTTTCGCATTAGAAAAGTTTTCTTCAGATTAAAATTAACGAGAACAAATTGCTGTCGTAATAAATGTAACCTGTTTATTCTTCCATCCCAGATATTTTCATTTTAATTGTATTCGCTGAACTAAATTAAGTCAGAAACAATGCTACTGGAACAAACGAGAGTCAGGAAATCGAAAGGTAAACTATTTTTACGGGTGAATTATTTCCGAAAATAGTGATACTAACACTGATGGCTGGGAAAAAGAAAACACAGACCCGATTCCAAATAAAAGTCGTCTACGGATGCCATTCACTCAAGCATCTGCTCGACATAAAAAAAAAAGTAAGAATCACTATTCCGTGAATTTTTGGTCAATGATTTTTATCGCTATGGAGCAAAAGAAAGTTTCCTTAGACAAACATAAGTGAAACGATTCATGCAAGCATGGTAATTTAAAACTGTTTTGTTTATTAGTTTATTCTTGAATATCTGTACTCTTAATTTATTTATCCCTTCTATTGATATAGCATCATATTCACCTACATGTATATGTACATAAGGAAAAGTAAACTAGATCGGGAAGCTAATGTAGGTATTTTTGTATAAAACCCCAAAGAAGACCCGAGGAAATTCTCAGGGGTTTTCAAATCTTAAGACAAGGGCAAAAAACTCGCTTCCCTTTGCTTTCCCCTTTTTAACCCCTAACCTAAATTGACCACTCGGACCACAGTTCAAGCCCATAACTCTATTTTGCCCTAGCGGCCAATTTAGGAAATTTCCAAACAAAAAGGAAATGCACTCTATTGGAGGTATATTTTCTTTGATATTTTCACAGAGATTTTAACCGACATGTTGACCCAGGTGTTAAAGGCCTTTTACTTATAACTTCATGTTAGCTGTCCCGTGTTAGTTGTCCTGTCCCTATAATGAAGTGGGAACCCGTCCTTCAACTTTCTGCTAATAAAGGTCTTTGACTAAAACGGTGTCATTTTCATGGGCCATGACTGCAACCACTCGCCTTATTACATGTATATAGGAAGATCTACTGGTTAACTTTCGTTAATTAATCCTAGGACGCCATCCTGTTGGTTCTATATTTACTATTGGAAAGTCTGCAAGATCTAACTGTTTTAAAATTTATTTTTTAAATGAGAAAAGTCAAGTAATGCAGTAGTTTTAAGTTTAAAAATAAATTTACTACACATTAAACTTATTTTCGTATTTTAACAGTTAATCATTTTAAATATACTTTGTTTTAGATAACGGGGGGGAAACTCGTACTGAACTACTGCTGCTCACATAAAAATTTAACTCCAAAAAACTACTTATTACATGTCCGACATTGTATTAAATGCTTATAATTATTCAAACTGCTTTTGAAATCGCGTAAAAATAACAGTATTTAAATGTGATTAAAATTAAACAGTAGTTAAATTGTTGTCTCTAGGGGATGTTGACTGTACTTCTAGAGAGCGTGAAGATTAAATTTGGACATCTGAATGCCTAAAGCGATTACATTTTTAGAATTTTCTTTGGAAAGAAAAACTGAAATAATTTCATAAATATGACTACTTACGTTAATCTCCTACAATTTATTATAGAAAAGAACAGACTAAGCTTTTGGAGACGTACAACTGTTGCTAATTAGTGTTACTATTTAAGTGATCAATGCTGAACCTAAGAGCTGCTGAAGCTTCTCGACTCTAAAACGAGTTAGATAGTTTTAAGAAGCCCTATGAGCAAAGACAAATTAAGCACTCTCGACATGTTTTCAGTTGAAATAAAACATGACAAGTGACATGCCTAAAATGAATGACAGTACACTGAATTGTGTGTCTTAAATAAAAAAGAGAGAGAACAAAAGAATGGGAAATACAGATGACTAGAGAGTTTAAGTTACAAAAATCGTACTTGACTATTCTGTACCTAAAGATCAAAGATATATTTAAGCAATAGGATTTGATTTTATTACATTCCATAACAAGAAATAAAATGTTACGATTTTTCCTAATGAGAACATTTGATCTTTTAATTTGTATTTTTCATGAATAAACTTGTGAAAATTCAAATATATTTTAAACTGTAAGTAAAGTCTAATAAGAATAATAACAGTAAAGATAATAACAGTTTCTGACCACTAATGTTATCTTTGAATTATAAAAGAAGAAATATTATATAATATAATATTATATTATATAATATTATATTATTTATTATATAACATTCATGGGTTGACTAAAGAACTGGGTTCCCAGCCGACTTGGCGATAATAGTTTAAGTACGGTCGCCTAACATTTTTTCCTGATCTCACCGTGTCCAAACAATCTGTATCTATATTATAATTTATATGATATTTGCGTCCAACTCTCCTTGTGTAACTCTTTTCTTATATATTAAAAGTGCGGAATGCTTAAAAAAATTAGATATAACAATGTTGCTTTGTCAATGCTGTTGCGTTTGTAAACTGTTAAGGGATTAATTGCCCATAAATATAAATGGCCGGCTTTCAAGTCGTTTTCTTTAATTAAGTAAGAGTATATAATTCTATTGCAATGGAGCACTGTGCATTAATTAAAGTTTGCAACAAAAGCAAGAAATACAATGTTGGAATTGCCTATATGTTTTAGTAAATATCTCCAATATTTTCGCCAAATTTGCCAAGGGAAACCCAATTTTTAAGTAGTCCCCTGTCAGTAAAGTCTAATAAGAATAATAGCAATAAAGATAATAACAATTTCTGACCACTAATATTATCATTGAATTATAAAAGAAGAAATATTATATGATGAAGATATATTTAACCATAAAGGAGCTTGCTGTTCCTTTGAAACACCGTTTTAATCCCATTTATTTAATTTGAAATTGATTGTTCTCACGATTACCCAACTAAACTTCTCTTAGCTGGAGTTCACATGAGACACATGATAAAAAATAGTTTAAATAATTTTTCAACAAACTTTTGTTGCCAGTTATTGACATCTTTTATACAATCAGGCTTCACACGTGGCTTCGTATTTAATTTAGTTCTCGATAACAGTTGGAATCACGAACATGGAAGTCGATGTTACAGATGTGTTAAAGAAGTAAATATAGGTTTGGTTTGGTTTGGAGAGCTACGGTCTACTGTTTTGCACACGAGGGCTAATGAGACCGGGACCTACAGCTTAAAGCCGATTCCGAACGGCTACGAACATCCATGCCATAGTGGGATTCGAACCCACAAACTCTGGTACGACGATCAGCACCCTAACCAATCGGCCAGCGGTCAGCGAAAGTGAATATAGATTATATATGATTTGTTTTATATTTTTCTCTGTTAAACTCTTTTTTTTTTTTTTCTTCTCGCAGCAGTCAATAAAGGTTTCGCACATTTCCCGAAATTCTTACACATGGAAAATATTTCTTATTTACATACGAGGTAGTACCAGCCTATTAATAAAGTAATTGGAGATAGATGGTTTATTTTAAACTATTTATATGGAATTAGAGTTATCAATTTTTATACAATTTTCTTGAATAAAAAAAGCCATGTTTTTACTGTTTTCTTGGAAGTTATGTGATTGTTAAGGGGTTAAAGGATAATAATCTCTAAAATACAATATATAAACATGTAAATTGTTAATATAAGCATAAAATTTACGAACTAAATTCTCTCATTTTTATTTATTTTTTAAATATGCATGCATTTGCAACCCCCAACTATTCAACCCCTTACATGAGATTCTATGAACTTTATTTAATAAGATCATGATAAACAGGTTACTATTTCTGCTTAATATAGAAAGCCATTTTAAGTACCCAATTTTCAAAACTTATTTTGTTTTGATTTTAACATAAGTGTGAGGGGGCTAAAATCAACCAAACTCTAAAATACAATATATAAAAATGTAAATTGTTAATATAAGCATAACATTTATCATCTAAATACTCTCATTTTTATTTATTTTTTAAATATGCATGCATTTACAACCCCCCCCCAACTATTCAACCCCTTACATGAGATTCTATGAACTTTATTTAATAAGATCATGATAAACAGGTTACTTTTTTCTGCTTAATATAGAAAACCATTTTAAGTAACCAATTCTCAAAACCTATTTTGTTTTGATTTTAACATAAATGAGGGGGTTAAAATCGACCAAACTTACAAGACACGTGCCATTGTAGATTACGAAGTGTTTATTAAAATAAATATACCTTTATTATTTTGCACACTTATTTTCTATTATGCTTGCGACAATGTCCTCGTTCTGCTTCACTAGAAACAGTCGCAGTGATCGAAGACGTGCAGGGGAGGAAGGGATTTTATTTTTCACAAGAATTTCACTGCCGAAGAAAAAGCTCCTAGTAATCTGATTTTAAATATCTTTATATGTTTAAAATTAGCAATTCTCAGATGTTTCTTTTTTGATTTTAACATAAATGAGGGGGAAAATCGAACAGAACTTCTTTTCCACTTCCATTGCAGCTTTATTAAAATAAATATACCTTTATTATTTTGCACAGATTGATGTATTCAGATGTGTCTGGATTCTTTTGAGATATAAGGGAGACGTAAAATGCGATGATGAGGCCGTACAGGAAGTACTCAGTGATGCATGCACCAAATTGAAATGTCAAAAAATATTAAAATTGGAATATTCTGTTTGGAGAAAGTAAAGGTGTCGGGGTAGATTAATTTCAGGGTCATTCTCCTATTAGGGCAATATTTCTTAGAAAGAATAGACTTCCACTGCTGTTGTAAGGCTATGGATTTCTTAAAAAACTTACTGAAGACAAAAAGTTTGAGAGGAGGACTACAAGAGTTCGCCCTGATAAAGCCGCATTCCTAAATGATAATTTATGACAATAATAAAATGTTCTTAAATATTATATTAATGTTTTATAACAAGCATATGAGGGAACCTCCACACCCAATGAGCTCAGTCGAAAGTTAAAGTGTATCGATTATTCTCTTTCCGATTTTCTACAAGAGTTCGTCCTGATAAAGCCACATTCCTAAATGATAATTTATGACAATAATAAAATGTTCTTAAATATTATATAATTAAAATTATGAGGGAAAAAAGGTGTCGAAAGTTAAAGTGTATCGATTATTCTCTTTCCGATTTTCTACAAGAATTCGCCCTGATAAAGCCACATTCCTAAATGATAATTTATGACAATAATAAATGCTTAAATATATATTACATGATAACAAGCATATGAGGGAACCTCCACACCGAATGAGCTCAGTCGAAAGTTAAAGTGTATCGATTATTCTCTTTCCGATTTTCTACAAGAGTTCGCCCTGATAAAGCCACATTCCTAAATGATAATTTATGACAATAATAAAATGTTCTTAAATATTATATTAATGTTTTATAACAAGCATATGAGGGAACCTCTACACCCAATGAGCTCAGTCGAAAGTTAAAATGTATCGATTATTCACTTTTAGTTTAGTTAATGAATGGAAAGCAAACCGACAAACCGTATAGGTATAAAAGAGATGATTTCCATTTCCTTTTTTCTAGCTGACGTACATTAATATACCCTTGATTACATTTCTAGTATTTATTAAAAATAACTGACGATAAACGAAATGAATTTCTCTACTCAATATTTTTTACCCTTTTATGACAAAACAGAGGACGTACATTTAAATTTCCTTTTCGACATTTCCCGGAAAGTTTCCACTAGATTAATTATTTTAGTCTACTCACCACTCAATAACAATGGCTCTGGAGTTCCTGAAACTTTATAAGACTATCACTTTCACTTTTTGTTTCCTGTTTTGACTAGTTAATTGTTAAATATTCGTTAGGCATAGTTCCTTTTGAACAATCGATAGAGCTTAAGAGAATTAAGTTGTATGATATATAAAATTTGCTCATAGCGATTCTCTTATACTATATTGTTTATTATATATCATATCTATATAGCTTTAAGGTGTTTCGAAACACATAAATCTCGATATAAATTCCATTTTTATTTTTGTAATCTTAAGGAAATACTACAGGATTTTAAATTAAATAAACCAAACCGCTTGTCTCTACGATAATTATATCAGCAGATAATATTTTTTTTGTTTTATAATTTTAGTGTACATCGCTCCCTCTTCAGAGTTGCCCTTGAAAAATTTTCTCAGATGTATCAGCATAATACTGTGGCTGACAGATGGAATGTAACTCTTGAGTTCAACAGAATGGTTTGGTTTGGTTTGGAGTGCAACGGTCTACTTTTTGCAACACGAGGGATAATGAGACCGGGACCTACAACTTACAGCCGATTCCGAACGACTACAAACATCCATGCCACAGTGGGATTCGAACCCACGAACTCCGGTTCCAGAGGCCAGCACACTAAACAATCAGCCATCGTTTGACGTTCAACAGAATGGTGACGGCGAGTTAGGGTTAAAAGCTGTGGATAAAGAGTAAGAAATTAAAAATAAAGAAAATAAATAATGTAAAAAGTTAAAAATTTGTCAAATTGTTAGGGAAGTGGAACTTCTATTGATTCCAACAACTCTTCGTCTGTGTACATTTATTATACATACATAAATTCGTGAGCAGCGTGTTCACGTATTTTACACTCCACGTTATTGTCTTTGGATCTTTATCAATTTAATTTACTTCCATTCGAAAGCCTTCTTACTTATTTTATTCTAATTATTTTAATTTAAATACCTCGGGTAGACACTATGAGTAACATTGAGCCTAAATACGAATAACTTTTCCTTGCGAAAGAGGAAAGAAAATTCCCATTAAACGCGCGTTTATGTTTTTTCCTCAATGCCGATCTACCTGTCGAGGAGTAATTTCATAAAATATGCTTTCCATTGTGACCTTATCAATAACTGTAGCATTGCACCCAAGCGGCGGCCCCGTAGCTCATCTCCCGACCAGATTCTGTGTGTGTTTGCTCCTCGGGGCTCGTAACCTCAAGTGCACCCCGGTGTAATCTCTTTCACGGCGTGTGGCCCCGTGACCCCGTGACCCACCGGTATCACAATGCACCCAACGCGCTTGAGAAATGGCGTTTGCACTGCTCCGGCCCCTTTCCGATCAGCTCGTTCCGAATGGGTGGCCATTCATTCATAATGCTCTTCCCATTTCAATCACAAGTTTTTCGCGACGTATCTGTGTATAGATACCTAAGCAGAAGATCGTGCAGAAGTTTTTCCTACGTATGAGGCATGTCTTCAAAATGCCACTCAAGGGCAACTGCCTACCTTAGGTATACTTCTTTTAAAAAATTAAATACATTATATACATTTAACTCTTAATATTTTAGTCTTATTGTAACACAAAACTTAGAAAATACATCATTTATTCACAAAATATAAAGTTTACAGAAATTTATTAAAATTTTATACATACGCCGAATTGTTACGAACATTCATGACATCAACAAGATTTGAACCAGTGAACTCCGGTACCGCCCTACCCAGTTGATCACTATTCAGCTGGTTGAAATGTTGCTCAACACTATTGTAGCTGACTTCTACTGACTACTACTGACTATGACTGACTACTTTTCATCTTCAAAAGTAGTTAATCTGCCCATTATAATGTATATCCAGAGAACTTGCACTATAAATTTGTGGTTCTGTATGTCCTCGCTTTTGTAAATTGGCAGAGGAGACAGAGAGGCACGGAATCAGGAGCAAAATTCTCCTTCCTGAGGATGATCAAAATTGAGGAGATTCTCCAGCATGGTATCAAGAACGCCTTATGCTCATCAAATTGGGCGGTCCGATGTGATACATCAGAGTTATTTTTGTATATAGAAAAATTTAGGCTGCTATCATTTTGCGGTCGAGATATGTCACATGCGAATTCCACGTCAGAATGACGTCAGAAGTCACCAGAGATATGAATTTGGTACCATAAATTCCCCTCTCTGACATCATTATGAGGCAGAAGTCACATGTGACATATCTCAATCGCAATTTGATAGCACAAAAAGGTTTTCGAGCTCCAGACTCAAAATGATAAATTCGGAGACTTTATTTGTTAAAATGGCAGAATGGGAGAGTTTGCAGCAGTCAAATTCTCCCTTCGACCCCAGTTTAACACATCTAGCATTTAAATTTAGAATAAACTTTTCTTATTACTCGCGTGAACTGTAAGACAAAATCACCCTAAGAAATCCCAGCTTAATAGGCCTCGTCGTACTTCAACTATAGTCGTCAGTCAAACAGTCAATGTTATTTGGATTATCGATCACTTTCTATGTTGAAATGGCAGAAATTTGAAAAAGCCGAGGTCTTCTTTCTCCCCTCCTCCAATTTAATAGTTTTAGAATTTGAATTTTAAAAACTTTCTTATTGCATACTTGAGGTAAAGGGGAATCACTGTACAAAATCGGGAGTACGGCATGATGTCTAGGAATATAAAATTAATTTTGGTGACTTTCAAGTTTCTCAATGTGGCATTTCGTAGCAGAAGTTTAGTGGTAAGCAATGTCCTCAAGGACTCAGATGTGAAACGAAATCTTTCAGTTCTTCTAGATATGTTTGAAATAACGAAATTGATAAACAGAAAAAATGTATCTTAATATTAAACAAATAGTCGTGATTTTGATAAGAGTTCATACGTATTTTAATCTACATTATATAGAAGGATTATCCAATTTAAGAAGTTTATGATTTTGAAGTTTAAATATGACATTGAAATATGTGGGGGAATTTAAGAAATCATTTCGGAGAAATAAAATATCCTATTATGAACACATATTTATATCAGATTTTTGGATGCACTGTGCTCAGACTATCAATTCTATTGAACAATATGCATTATAACAATAAGTGATCATATAATCCTATTATACAAGCAAATATGATTTCACTCTTCCGGCTTTTAAAGTGCATTGCCCATGAAAGGTTACAGGTTCAACTATGATTTTTCCCACAAAGTTAAGCATTTTATTGTGAATTAGTATTATTCAAGTTTATATTAGTCCTTAAAAATATTTTATGTTTTATTTACATGCTCAATAGTCATGAAATTATTTAGTACATTTTTTCTTTTATGTTATAAGAAACACGAAATAAAAAGCGCTTTAAGTAGTAACTTTTTTTAATTAAATATTTCTACATCTCAACTTGAGGGAAGGACATTTATGAGATAAAAGTACTTCCTCTAGATATCATCTCTTATTATGCATAATTAACATATGATACTGAATGCTTAATTTAGTTTTTAAATGTGTAGCACCGCTAATATCAGGCTTGCAATTCCGTCACTTTTCTCACCTTTAGTCACTTTTTTCACAATTGATCACTTTTAGTCACTTTTTTAAGAAAATAGTCACTTTTAGTCACTTTTTTCATGGTGTATCACGGGGTCCGACAATGTAATGAACCGTACTTCGTTCTTAGTGCAAGCGACGCAACCGAATCGAAACCAAAACAACGAATAAAATACCAAAAATGGGATGCTCTAATCTTATTTTTCTTATTAAAATGTAATTAGTCATATGGTTTCCAGAATTTAGGGATTTTAAAAAGTCGTAAAGAAGTTCCTGAAATGTACATTTAATATATCAAAGTAACTTACGTCAGAGCACACATTTCTCTTTTTCTTTTACTTTACAATTTTTGTTTCGATACTCTAATCTAGCTATGTAAATATTTCAAAACATCATTAATATATGCAAAAAATTGTGATTATAAAATGAATGTATTGTATCTATTCAAACCTAATTTATAGATTTTCTTGAATAAAAAGCAATGTTGAGTTGTGTTAAACAAAATTTTTAACTTTTTTGTATTTAACGCTAAAATCATGTCTTGCATGAATCATTTGATTTAGAGTTAAAATAAATAGAAAAATCTTAATAGCATCTGTAATCAAGAGGAGAAAAAAATTGCTTTTTTTTTCCAATGTTTAGTCACTTTTTAGTCACTTATTCTGTATTATTTGTCACTTTTCTCACCTTTTTGAAAGTACCTCAGCAGTTGCAAGCCTGTAATATGTGTGAAATGACCTGGTTGACCGTTAGGTTGTTGGTGGAAAATAAACACACAGAAACTCAGAGTGCAAAAAACATGGGTTTATTTAATACCTTTCCCACTTGAATTTTGTCCTTTTAATCTTTACCAAGGTATTTCACATCACCTGCTAAAAAGAGCTCTAACAAATCAAAAAATTTTAATTTGATTCATTCGGTGACGCATACAAGAGAAATATAAAATTATATACGTTGGAAATTGAAATAAGAGACAATCTCTTATAGGGTTTTTGACTTTACGTTCCCTAGAGGGTTAATAGAAATATAAGAAAAGGGAGCAATATCGCCAAATTACAGCAACAGGATTATAATCTGGGTATAGAATCGACAAAAATTATTATAGAATGCAATTGAAAATAAAACTCATTTATTTTTTTTTTATAAAAACCAATAAATATATATATAGAAATATTTCATGTTTCTGTAATAGCATACGTGATATTATACTATTTCATAATATCACGTATCCTATCATATCATGCAGGAACATAATCTAAACCTAAGGACAGAAAATAAAATTCTTAAAAGTTTGAATGTACAGTTAAAAGAAAACTTGTACACCATGATTTTTCTCTCTAATTTCAGTCTTTAAAATTGAAAAATACAAAATTTTGGTACAATTTTTACATTTAAATAACAAATAAACATTAATAAATATTTTTGTACAAAAACTTTAAACTACACTCAATATTTAGCACTTTTAGATGGACATGGAAAAAATGGGTTCAAAGTAAGACTCGTACACATTGTGTAAAAAGTTCTAAAGTTCTTTTTGTAAGAATATTTATTAATAGTACCCACATAACACACAAGTTCCATAAGGCATCGCGTCGACGTCCAAAATGCCCATGTTGCGACATAGACACTATTACGACGTCTCAAATTACAGTAACAGGATTGTAATTTGGGTATAGCATCGACAAAGATTATTACAGAATGCAATTGAAAATAAGACTCATTTATTTTTTTTATAAAACCAATACATATATATAGAAATATTTCATGTTTCTGTAATAGGATACGTGATATTATACTATTTCATAGTACCACGTATCCTATTATATCATGTAGGAACATAATCTAAAGCTAAGGACAGAAAATAAAATTCTTAAAAGTTTGAATGTACAGTTAAAAGAAAACTTGTACACCATGATTTTTCTCTCTAATTTCAGTCTTTAAAATTGAAAAATACAAAATTTTGGTACAATTTTTACATTTAAATAACAAATAAACATTAATAAATATTTTTGTACAAAAACTTTAAACTACACTCAATATTTAGCACTTTTAGATGGACATGGAAAAAATGGGTTCAAAGTAAGACTCGTACGCATTGTGCTAAAAGTATTAAAGTTCTCTGTGTAATAATATCTATTTATAGTTTTACTTGTTATTTAAGTAACAGGTGTTAAAGTTTCGTATTTTCATCCTTTTTAAATCTCAGAAAAATTTACGAGTTTCACTTCAATTGATTATTGTGAGGGTTTATACTTTGGTTTTTTACACTGAAGTACAGTTAATTGTTGATAAGAAAATTCTTAAACATCTAAAATTAGTCTGATAAAATATATATTTTAAAGAACTATATTTCCCTGCTTATTTTAACATTTATGACTATAAGTTAGCTATAAATTTGCTCAGCCCATCTGTCAACCATATGACTGTTTGAGTGACATCATAGTAATTTTATTTATATTCATTTGCAGGAGGAAGTTGAACGGAACTGAAATATTATACGGAACTGAAGATGCTAGAAGTGCACTTATAATTTCAACAAAAAAAAATACATTTCCTCTAGATTTCCGCTGCTATTTCCACTTTTTATCCGTGATTGCATGAAAGACATGAACTCTTGCTCACCTGCTACTTAAAATTTTTTCAAGATTCTGATCAAGGAGTGATTTACAAAAAAAGGGGACCCTGAGCAAAAATTTAAATTGAAACCTCTCACTGGTATTATAATGGCATTGCAGCAATGCTTCTTGATCATTAAATTAATTTATTATATTTGACTTCTAAGTTGTTTACATTCAAAAATATTTAACTCCAGAAAGATTTCCAAGGATCGAGATACTGAGATACGAGATTGCTTTGAATAAAGTAACAAAATATATTTGTCTTAACCTTTAACTACTGTGGACGTATTATATGAGATAACACAATCTCCAGCTGTTGTACAATTCAATTAAGTTTTAACTCACTTGCAACTTGGTAAGTACAGGGTTTGTTTAGTTTGGAGTGCTACGTCTACTTTTTTCCGATAAGAGGGCTAATGACCGGGACCTACTGCTTAAAACCGATTCCGAACGGCTTCGAACATCCATGTCAGAGTGGAATTCGAATCCACGAACACCGGTTCCCAAGGCCAGCACCCTAACCATTAGACCAGAGATCAACCATGGTAAATACAGAGCTGGCTCTATTAGTTTTGCCCCCGTGGACAAAAATTGCCTCCCTCTCCTTTCTGATACAAATTATTACAACATATTTTTTCGTAAAAGCCATTTTGCAAAACAGTGCATAAACATAAAAAATACATTTCATATATTACTACCAACACGCGTCTGCAAAACAATTTTTAAAAAATTTATATTAAAGCAAGAAAAAACATTTTGTAGATACGCTTTCATTTTAAAAAGGATTTATTACCCATTAAAATTATTTTCATCTATTAACAGTTTACTATGTTAGTTATAATATGTCTCATAAAAGTTGCGTTATATATAACGTTAAGGATAATTTAAGTCGTTTTAATAAAGCGAAGGAACCTTTCTAGTGTACAGTTAGATATTGAGACACTTAAAAATAATTTTTGTACTGGTTCAAATCTGTAAATGTGCTTTTTGCGTTATGTTAATGACTCTTAAAATTGCGATGGCAGATTATGATACATAGTAAATGCAGGGGAAATATAGAAGAATTAAAAGTGGAGGCCCAGCCACGTTCACCGATTTCGCTGCCATAAACCAGGCTTTGATTCTGATTAGAGGAGAATCAAACTGACCCGAAACCTGATCACGAAGTTTTGTTTTTGCAGCTTTCGCGTCCGTCAACAATGTCGGCTCTGTAGGAAATCACGCGTTCTCTTAACAATTGGGACAATGCACACACCGAAGCCTCAGCGAACACGGCGAGATCTTTGTATAAGAAAGTGAAACACCAGTTTTTTATGTAGCTATAAAACAATGCTAAAGGCAGAATGCTTGATATTTAAATACAAAAGTGTATTAATCCTTTTACTTTCAGTGTACCACATTTAAATCTCTCGTTGACTTATTATACGAATAAAAAATAATAACTTTATAAATTGATTTGCTTAATACAGAATTCTATATAATGAAAGAAAAAATTATTCAGTATGATACTATTAAGTAAAGGCCAAGGAGCCTCATATGTAGATCGCATGGTTAGAATAAACTGTTCACGAGGAATGTTTGTAGAAATTAATTAAAACAAAATTTCCTTTCTTTAATAGAGTTTGTAAACTTCAAAGCTATAAATACCGTTATTTGTGTTTCTTATCCCCTCCCGTTATTGTCTACAAGTGGAAGGAGGGGAGAAGGTGTAGAAACTGTTAGGGAGATATGACATGGTGTTGGGGAAAAAGACAAACGTATAAAAAATTATAATGCTCTAAAATGAGAATTTTTTACAGTATTGCAAATGAAAAATCCTTTGGATTCTGCATTATAACTCATTTTAGATTAATAAACCTGTTTGATAGGTGTTCAACTGTATGCCCATATCATGAGGTATTCTTCACGTCTTTATAGAATATGAGGTATAGAGTTCGGATTAGGGTTGAGGTTACAGTTTACAACCCTATGATTTTTTTTCAACACTGACCATGGTCTTTTGCTTAAAACAGACTCCAAATGGCTATGAACATTCATACCAACAGCAAACCTACGGATTCGAACCTACGGATTCCGGTACAGAAAGAAAGCTCCCCGCCTCTACTGATTCGGTCATAACCTGGTTCTATAGGTTAAGGATAGAGTACAGACTTCTTAAAAAGTGGACAAAAGGAATGTTGTAAATAAAGAAATAAGTAAATTAGTAACAATGTTTCCAGTTGCTAAAATGCTCCCCCATTTTTTTTTCGTCATTTATTCTAAGTAGATATAAAAACCATCTGGCTCATAAAAGGTAATTTTCAAGGAGAATGATGCAGGAAATGTTTTTCTAACAAGAGGATGGCAGCCAAAAATGTTTTTAGAATCTATGGTTTGACATTTAAAATGGTCAAAATTCTGTTATACATTCTAAACCATTTTGCAAAGAACGTATGACTATAACTGATGCATCTAAACACCACTTTCTTGATAATATAAGGAATAATCCTTTGAAAAGTTTTCACAATAATATACCTCTGTCACTGAACTCATATCATGGGAAAGTTGCTAAAAAGGGGAAAAAAAAGAAACTTAAATTACAGTTCGAGTTTAGTGTAGTCAAATGTATACATTAATGCAGTCGAGAAAGTAGTTTATATTTACATTCATTAAAAGAGCATTAAAATACAACCTCCTTGTATTTGTGAATCAAGGAGTATCATTTCAAACTACGATATGTTTATAACATCCATTCAATGAACAGGGTATCATTTTTCTGAAAAGTAATTGTCACGATTGTACAGTTGCCAATTATTACATTAGAAAGGTTTGCTCAATTGCAAATATTAAAGAATGCTATCATTATTTATCTGATTGTTGAACTCTTATATATGCAAAATGATTCAGTGTCTCTTGTTAATAAAAACATTAGTATACAACTTCTAATTTCTGGCTTAGAATTGCAAAAAACTTACGACTTTATCTGCATTAGGACATTGTTACCACATGCTGTGTTTGAGACAGGGAGGTAGAAATTGATTAGTGCTATAAAAAAGAACTACTTTTTTTTTGTCTTGAACCTTGACAGTCAGAGGAGAAAAAACAGTTATTAACACTTAATTTGGCAAAGTCTGGCGCTATACCGGACATGTATATTTATAACTATTATATAACATAATTGTCAGTGTTCGCCACAGCGGACATTAATTACCTCAAAAATGGAAAATGATATATATATTTGTCACACTAAGGGTTAAACGTTATTACAATTTATGTTTAAGGTTTTAAAACAGTAAACTAAATGTATGCGAAATTTAATTTCAAAATCTAAACCACAAATCCAGTACATAATGAAAATTTATGGGAGCAGATTTCAATAAACTTATATAGAGTGAATTTCAAAAGAACAAAAGTTTGCTCCTGATCTTTCGAGAACATTCCCTTTCCTCCTCACCTTTAAGAAGTAACCGCGAAATAATAATAATAATAAAAAAATACAGTTCTCACCAAGTCGCCACAAAGAAAATCCGCTTTTTCCTTTGGCGTTTGAGAAGATTTTTTTGTCGCCTTCTTTCCCCTTCCTTCTACTTCCGTTTGTACCCCACCTGTCTGAGAGTTCCCAAGACTGGTCCCGGAAGTTACTTTTTTATTCCATTTGCTATTAGCTGTTTTGAATTTTCTCCCGACGCACACCAGCCCCGAAAAACGTACAGCTGTTTATGAAATTATTCTCGCTTTCCACGAGAGGAAAAGTAACGACTCGCAGTACAGCACGGAGATACGGAAATACAGGATGAAGAGAAATCGAAAAGTCGAACTGCACAGAACAATCCGCAGGTTTATATAGGTAGATATACACCTGTATCTGCCCAAAAATACGTTACAGTGCATGGGACGGTGCAGTAATATACCGTTACAGTGGATGGGTAGAATCCCATACACTGTAATGTATATTACTTGTAATTTCCTCTTTGCTGATGGCTCGTACAATCAAAGACTTAGATCGGAATGGTAAATTGGGTTTTATCAAAGTTAATAGAAATGTAAACAGCCACTCAGTGTTGCTATTTGGAGATTTAATGCATCCTAATGAGAATTTGGGATAAAAATCCATATTTGTGTCATTTTGCAGATGGTTCATGCTAAGGCCGTAACACGGTCCTTTAGCGTCCGTGGCAAAAAAATCCTGTCTGCGCTCTTATTACCAAATATAGTGGATGGGTAGAATCCCATACACTGTTACGTATATTACTTGTAATTTCCTCTTTGCTGATGGCTCGTACAATCAAAGACTTAGATCGGAATGGTAAATTGGGTTTTATCAAAGTTAATAGAAATGTAAACAGCCACTCAGTGTTGCTATTTGGAGATTTAATGCATCCTAATGAGAATTTGGGATAAAAATCCATATTTGTGTCATTTTGCAGCGGAAAAACAAACCATTTTTTTTACCTGCCGCATAGGGAACTTTACAATTCTGGACAATTGAAAATTTTAATGATCTCGTCATATGACAGGCTATATGCTAGTAAAAGTTAAAATTTAAGAATGAGAAAGGAATTAAAGAAGAAATGAAGCGGCAATAAAAAGCATGTGAAGTGAAAAAGCCCATAAAGGCTGTTGTTGAGGAAAAAGTGAGTCATTGATTGGCTAAATGTATTGCATGCATTAAATGGAGGGTACTTTATATGAAAATAACTATTTATTTTCATAATGTTAATTAATATGAAAACAAAATAATTTCGATTTTTAAAGTACAACCTCCTATACACAAAATCGATTATTAGTAACATACGTAAGAACATTACAAAAAAACGTTTAAATGCCTTTAAAAGCAATTTTTACTTTTAAACGCAACCTTTCTGTCTTCTAAAACTCGTACTCAAAGGTGTCTCACAATTCTTTTAAATCATGTAAGAAGGGCATTCACAGTTAACAATAGAAAACTTGATCCCTCAAAATCCTAAAAGCTTTATAGTTCTTCCCGTCCCATTTATAGTTATCTGTAACACGTCATCGTCCCCCTTCGTCCTGAAGTCTCTTATTTGCTCGATGAGAAAGAAATGCGATAAGTTTTATTTGCACTGCATACGGAACGCCAGCGCGTAGATGGTTTTTATCAAATTGCTTCTGAAGGTCCTTTTTATGTGTTTTGACTCCCAAAGTGCATGGGCACCCGCCTGCCTCTAGAAGTTATTTAAGACGCTAGTGAACTTTCACAACTAATTTATTTTGCTTTCAACTAATCTCTTTTAAAGTTTAATACATTAGTGGTAACATTTATGTATATGTGGTTAAGGTTTTGCGGTAAAAGACTAATTTCCTTGAAAGTTAATAATCATTATTTGTTTTTAAAGTACCTTAAATCTAGACAGTGCGGATTACCTGTTAGGCGGAGTAGGCAATTGCCTATGGGCTTCACACTTTTTAGGGCCCCGCAACATTAAATTAAACTGTATAAATATAATTAATCTGTTAAATAAATAAATATATATATATATATATATATATAT
>CM063498.1:34547996-34560496 GCA_032207245.1 Pardosa pseudoannulata
CCTGTATTATTAGCATTCACCCTTTGCAATACCACAGGTTTTCATGACCATTTTGTTATAGGAAGCATTCTATAGGTAAGTCAACTTTGACTTTGCTTGCCTGTGAAGAGACAACCAAGCCTTATGCGAGAATTGAACTCACACCCTCCAGCTTTGCAGGTTAAGGCTTTAACCACTATGCCGATATCGTGACCTTACCACAGCCTCAGAAAGGATTAAATGAATTTTTTTCTACAAAAAATACATTCGGGAGATATTTGAGTATGAAATATATATTCTTCTATTAATTAGACATGACTTCCCATTTATTAATATTTTAAAGTTTTTTTAACCTTATTGTAGGTTAGAAACTAATATAAACGTGTGTGTGTATGTATATATATTGCTATAAATTTTAGAAGTCTTCCTTAAGTAATGATTTTACCAACCAAACTCACCGGTGGCTCAGTTTGGAAATCCAAACAGAAAAACTCTTATCAACTTCTCCATTTTAAAATTTTTATATTCTGAGGATAATTATCTAGAAGTGTTACTTTTATTTCTTTAAAATTAAAGCGCCAATGATTTCTCAGTTGCAATGGTCTACAAACTTTAATTCTCACTCCACCTTTAAATCTATACGATCGTGTTGCGGAATCCTGCACCTTCCTCAAGTATATACTTGTAAGTTAGACATCAGTTCTATTATGTAGGTGCAGGTAGCAAATTTCAAATACATAGATGTTGCAACGGGGGCGGGGGTAATCTCAGCAGCCAATGTTTGACAAGTAAATCTCCAATCTCATCTAATTTACTTACTTTTATTTACATTGTCTTCAATGAATTTTTATAATAGATTTCAGAGGTTTGAGTTTAACAGAACAATTTTAGTCGTAAAAACAAGAACACTTGTAAAACAAACATTTGTATAAGTCATGCATGTTGCATTCTTTATAAACGCAACTAAAAACTTTTAACTTTTAAATAACTTTTAAATTATTTTCATGAAATATTAACCATAGGTAAAACATAATTATTAATATATAACAAAATATTGCAGTATGTTGAATATTTAGATACACTGAGTTTTTGAATTACAATCCAAATATTTTTGAGACGGATGATTAACTCAAAATTTAGATACACAAAGAATGAGACTCAAAGTTCAGAATACAAAACAAACTGGCTAATGGAGGAGTGATTAAACTGAGGAAAATCAAATATATTATTTTAATAAAAATGAAATAACAGCTTTTTGACAAAACAGAATAAAACAATTCCCCAGCAAGCAAGATTCACCCCTCCCCTCCTTCTTGAATAGCCTTAAGTTAAAAATAAAAGAGGCAGTCACTTACCGCACCGCTCATTGCTGTTGGGGTTAGCCCCAAATTAGCCGTCAATAGTAATGTAAATAAAGGAAAGTGATGCCAATGAATTTACATAATGTTATTTTATTTATCTAAATAACTCGTGCCACTAGTGTCAATAATATTGTTTCTTACATCATCACATCTGGTGAGAAATATGCTAGCATTTTTCTTACACAAACGATCGAAATCTAACCTTTTCATATCATCTTTAGGCGTTTTTTTGTATTCCGAACTAAGTTGGATTCGATATTTTAATTTTGCCGTCAGATATGTTGTAAACGTTTTTCCAAATCTATGTGTTGTTCTGGTTTGGTTTGGTTTGGGAGCACTACGGTCTACTTTTTGCAACATGAGGGCTTATAAGACCGGGACCTACTGCTTAAAGCCGATTCCGAACGGCTACGAACATCCATGCCATAGTGGGATTCGAACCCACGAACTCCGGTTCCGAAGGCCAGCACTCTAACCATTCGGCCATTGTTCGGCATGTTGTTCTGAATGGTTTCTAAATAGTAATGTTGTAGTAACTTCTGTTACTAGTACAGCTATGAACAGACTTTGGATTGATAGGTGGTCCTTTTTGTCACATCTGTTAAATAATGCTGCAAATTGTGTATTTGTAAAGGTATAACTTCCCGAATGTTGATCATTTATTTAATTTCTTTTTCTTTTTTTACGATTAAATGGATTGACATAGCAGAGAAACATACATTCTTACACGAGTAATTCCTTTTGTTGACTTTTTCGATATTCGGCATCAAGTTTGGACTTAAAGACCAATAGGAAAAGAAAGGTAAAGACCAAGTATTCTTCAGATTATACTACATCTACCTGAAACCCTGTAAACAGAAGCAGTCGCCAATTGGTAGTTATTATTTGTTCTAGTATTTAAAGCAGGGGTGGGCAAATACTTTTAAGCGCGGGCCAAAATGAAATTTTCAAAATATCTCCCGGGCCGGAGGACTATACCACTTACACTATGCACACTCGAATGTTTTGGGTGGAGTTTTTTCCATGCCCAAGAAATTTTTTTGACAAAAACACTATAAGTATCATTTTAAAGCATTTGGACACAGAAATTTGACAGTTAATAAAAGATAATAGTAATAATAAATTGTATATGCGAACAATTTGTGCCCAGTAAAATATGTCACTTAATTTTTAAAGAAATATGATTTATTATATTAAATTAATGGTTATTAAATAAATCAGTTAATGAAAGATTTTATTTTGATTTTTATTTATATCTTTACGAGACAAATTATTTTATTTTGATCATAGTTATTACATTTTTATATTTATGTTACATTTTGTAAATATAATAATAAATATTTGAAATTAATGAAAGA
The DNA here is from genome assembly GCA_032207245.1 of Pardosa pseudoannulata. NCBI lineage: Eukaryota > Metazoa > Arthropoda > Arachnida > Araneae > Lycosidae > Pardosa > Pardosa pseudoannulata. The sequence goes on from CM063498.1 coordinate 34,550,695, forward strand.
TTTTATTTTGATATTTATTTATATCTTAACGACACAAATTATTTTATTTTGATCATAGTTAGTACATTTTTATATTTATGTTACATTTTGTAAATATAATAATAAATATTTGAAATTAATGAAAGATTTTATTTTGATATTTATTTATATCTTAACGATACAAATTATTTTATTTTGATCATAGTTATTACATTTTTATATTTATGTTACATTTTGTAAATATAATAATAAATATTTGAAATTAATGAAAGATTTTATTTTGATATTTATTTATATCTTAACGACACAAATTATTTTATTTTGATCATAGTTATTACATTTTTATATTTATGTTACATTTTGTAAATATAATAATAAATATTTGAAATTAATGAAAGATTTTATTTTGATATTTATTTATATCTTAACGATACAAATTATTTTATTTTGATCATAGTTATTACATTTTTATATTTATGTTACATTTTGTAAATATAATAATAAATATTTGAAATTAATGAAAGATTTTATTTTGATATTTATTTATATCTTAACGATACAAATTATTTTATTTTGATCATAGTTATTACATTTTTATATTTATGTTACATTTTGTAAATATAATAATAAATATTTGAAATTAATGAAAGATTTTATTTTGATATTTATTTATATCTTAACGATACAAATTATTTTATTTTGATCATAGTTATTACATTTTTATATTTATGTTACATTTTGTAAATACAATAATAAATATTTGAAATTAATGAAAGATTTTATTTTGATATTTATTTATATCTTAACGATACAAATTATTTTATTTTGATCATAGTTATTACATTTTTATATTTATGTTACATTTTGTAAATATAATAATAAATATTTGAAATTAATGAAAGATTTTATTTTGATATTTATTTATATCTTAACGATACAAATTATTTTATTTTGATCATAGTTATTACATTTTTATATTTATGTTACATTTTGTAAATATAATAATAAATAGAATTATAAAAAGAAAAGACAAACATCAAACGTTAAAATATAATAGTTATAGTTGATGCGAAACGTGAAATCTGGAATGTTCATTTGATATTATTTCTTCAAACATTGGATCCAAATCACTTGTAGCAATCCTTAATACCGAGTATAGATTTTCGTCAGTAATTTGTGATCGATATTTATTTTTCGTGTAAATCATTAACGAAAAAGTTCTACAGAAACACGAAACTACAAATACAAATACTGTTGATTTCAACAAAATCGAATATAACAGATTAAAAAATTTGCATGTAGCATTTTTCAACAGGCTGGATAAAGTAAGCAAAAGGGCCGGATTTTGCCCACCTCTGATTTAGAGAGTACATAGCTCGAGCAGCAAGGCAAAGCGATTGATAACGGAAAGTTATAGTTTGTTTACCGTCCCGTTTTTAGTTGATATTTAGACAAATATAATCCAAACTAGCATATAGCCCGTCATATGACTTGATCAGTAAAATTTTTAATTTTCCAGAATTGTAAAATACCCTATAAGAAAGGTAATAAAATGGTTTGATTTTGGCTGAGAATTATTTGGCACACGCTCGATAATTTGATTATCTTTACTGACCGCATGTTAGTTGCCAACTGTAATTTATCTTGTCATATTAGGGACTGCAGAGGTTTTAATATCGACAGTGATTATTTCGCGGTATATATGAAGGATGTTCAAAATTTTGAGAATCGATTGCAAACCGTGTGGTTATGTATAACAAAACAAACACACAAACGAACAAACTTCTTTATTTTCAAAGATATATATAACTTAAAAGCTAGATATTTAAGAGTCCATGAAATAGACTCCTAGACTTTTACGAAAAGAATTTGTTGTTAATACCGGTGATAAAATTTCCTTTGCAACAAAAATAATCTATGATCAAATTTAAAATTATCTCATATATACCTAATCTATTATTTAATCCAAATATAAAAGAAAATTATTGACGTAATATCTAAGTTCAGTGATAAAACTTATGAAAATATTGCGGACGATATTTAGATAATTTAAAATAAGAAATGATTCAATGAGATGGTTAAAGGAATGACGTCATAATGCTAGAAAAAAAAGGTTATTTTCATCTACTTATGTGATAAATTGATAAATCGAATCGCCTACTCTTAACCGGGGAAAATAGGGATTGAAATAATGATATTAAACGTTCGAAAACGGGGGAAGGGGTGGAATTCGAAAGTTTTGAAGACGACAGTATTGTTTGCTGTGATATGAAGCCTATTTATACAAATTTATTTTAGAATCGGATAGATAATTTAGGAGAAGATAAACTAACTCATCAAGAATCCTATGGATGTCTCTATCCATTCCAGGTCCAACCGCTTCATAAAATCGCCGACAGACGGACAGATAACTTAGGCTATTATTATATAAGAGATACTTCTGTGTTTATTTGTGCCTTAGATTCAGGATATTTCAGAATTTTCGAAATTATAATTTGGAATTCGAATTTATTAAATGAAGTTAGTTTGTTGATTCTCTGAAATTACTAAACCACTCCAAATTGAAACGGGTAGCACGCAGCAGTATAAGCTCGTTATATCAGAAACTTTCTCCTTCATAGGTTAGTGTAAAGTAATGATTTTACCAAGTAAATTCGTCGCCACACTTTGCAAATTTCGAAGAAAAAATCCTTATCAATTCTCCAAAGCAAAAGGAACAGCGATTATCTGAAATTGTTATTTTTGTTTCCGTAAAACTCAAAGGCGAATGATTGCTCTAGTGCTACCGAAAAATAAGGACATAAAAAAAGAGAAGCCTAATGGGACAAAATCAACAGAAATGTCCTTCAACCCCTATTGCCGGCAAACTTATTCTGTCCATCCCGAAGCTCGTTGGTCTTCCGCATTACAAGCGTGCTCACGAATAACAGAGAAAAACAAGATAACTAATTTTTAAAACAACGCTCGAGTCAGAGCTGCATCACGTTAGAAAGTTTGCGTAGAGAACTTTGTAATTCAAGGTTTTGTGTCTGGATGTGCTTTGAAGGTCCAAGATGGTAATCGCTTATTAAATATTTAAATATTTATCCTGAGCGTGCGACATTGTGTCCGCGCTCACTTGCGGTTCCGTGAAATTGATGCCGTGGCAATGTGTAAGAGGAATGCTGTGTTCAAATAAGGCAATTTCTTATCAACAATCTAATATTGCGAAGTTAGTGACGTTAATCCAGTTGCACTGGAAAAATAAACGGACCATGTTAGGCAAGGCGATTTTTAATAAACGCTATTCATTTGATTAATTTTTCATTGTTAACTGGAAATTTTAATAACTGTATTGCTTGTAATGTAGCGCAACTTGTATTGCATATTTTCAATAAGGTAATAATTTTCTTTCATAAAGGTAATAATTATGATATGAATTTACCTTTCTTAGTAATTGATTACCTTTACTTAGTAGCTAAAAATTCCATTCACATTTTTAACATTAGTGTTTCACAGTTTGGTAAATTCATAGTGTTATCCCCTTCTATCTTAAACAATTTAGAACAATATTAATGTATTAGATTATACTACCCATGTCAAAAGCCGTAAAAGCTTGTAATGCAAAGAAACAAAATTTTAATTTAAAGAGTCTTGGAAAATAGGAATGTTTTACCTTAAAATACACAGAGAAAAAAATATCTAAATTCTTTTATTATATAACCTTTCTGAGAATGACGTCTAAGATTGTATAACCTTACATCCAATCCTAAATTTTCTGCCTTATACCAGGCATATTAGAGATTTCTTCTTCTCGAATAGACAATGCTTGGGGTACACATATAGGGTTCTACTCTATCAGGGTCAGGCAGAGCCTTTGACCCCTTAAAGTACAGTCTTTTTGAAAAAGGGTTGGTAAAAAAATAAATTTCTTTAATGTAAAAAACACAATTTAGAACTTTGTCTTGCGAAAAAAAGTACAAAAATACAAAAATAATCAAAATTTTTATAGCAATTTTGGATTTTGATAACATTGCAGAAAATAGTCGAATATTGTAATATTACACGCACATCGCCTTTTTTTATCTTTATTTTCCAATTTCCATTTCAGAATAAACATTATTATCAGTAAAAATACTTATTTTTACTTTTAAAACATAAATAATAACAATACTAGTATTTATGAAATTAATCAAAATTTTCTTTTGTGTGATATATTTCGAAACAAGGTGCAGCACATAGCCCAACATTGCAACTATTACACATGTAACAACTCTCTTTTCTTTTCCTTTTTCCTTTGCTAGCTTTTTTAGCACACCACACAGTGCAATATCTACAAAAGTACAACGCCACTCGAATTATCTCGAATGAGCACAGTTTGGCCAGTTTAGCGCTCTCGAGTTAACTCGAGCGTGCACGTTGAGGGGTTAAGCCACTCCGTGAAAATTTAATAAAATAAAAAACACCTATGGAATTATCATGTAAGCATTCTTATTAAAAAAATGGCATGTAATCATTTTGTAGTATAACAACCGTCCAAATATATATATATATATATATATATATATATATAGCTCAGTAATTGGCCCGAACACTTTTTAATAATAATTCTTCAGGTAAAATACATCATTTAAAAAAAGAGAACAGAAGTATTATAATTAAAATAAATTTTTATGCGCTTTTAGTTTAGAGAATTTTCTAATTAATTCAGATACGTCTGAAAACTCTAAACAATTGTTATGTTCATACTCAATTTCTAACATAGCGTGGTCTAACAATCTTGTTTGAGATATTGCTGTGAGTAAATGGTTCTTGATTACTTTAGTTAGGAATAATTACTCTCCCCCGCATGCAACACTAATTGGAAAAGCTAGTAAAAGCAGTTTAGAGCTTTTATTTTTCCCATTTTATTTTGTAATTTTACGCTCCTCGATTTTTTTCTCCGTGCTTGATTATTTTTAGTTGGAAAAAACTACGCTTCTCAGATGCAGCACTCATTGCAAAAGCTAGTAAAAATAGTTTAGAGCTAATTTTTGTCTCATTTTATTTTGCAATTTTGTATCCCTTGATTTTTTTCCCCATTTTAATATTTTTAGTTTAGGAAAACTACGCTCCCCGGTGTAGTACTGAAATTATTACTAAAAGTAATTTAGAGCAATCTTTTCTCATATTGTTTTGCATATTTGCGCCTCTCAGTTTTTGTACTCCGTACTTGACAATTACTAACGAAGAGTTCGTCCAACCCTGACAATATTGCGCTGAGGAAAAAATTACATCTAAAATGCAGTTTATTAAAAGCCATATCTTAAGGTTACTAAAAGGCAAAGTTAAGGCTCCTAAAATGCATTTATAAGAACTCTAAATTATCAAATTCCCCTGTCTGCCGATTTCCTACAGAGGCCAAGGTTTCTCCATTGCAAGTACACCATATAACTCATTGCTTTGATCTTTTCTCATTATTATGACAATAAGTCGACGTAAATGCCTGCTGGACCAAAATACAGTACTGGCCGTAGCTTTGCGAGTCTGGGAAAAGTGACCAGTTTCTTCAGGGAATTGATGCAGATGGTTTTACAACACCACTTTTCCCTCAATGTTATGCCAGCTGTTTAATTGGATTTACAGCATTAAATCTTTTTCTTTTTTTTTCCTGCCAAACAAATGCGAGTCATACGAGAATATACTACTTAAAGCCGATTCTAAGTATCTAGGAAGATAATGCTAGAAGTGGATTTGGAACCACCCTTAAATCACGTTTGTGATGATGATCACTTCGTGTTAAGTTTAAATTCTGTACCCGATTGTTTGAATTCTAAAGGTGAGCTTACAAATGTATAGGTGATGCGGTGTTTATCCAGACAGACAATCTTCTATTCAAATGGCTAATACAGACCAGTGGCGTCTTAAATCTTGTGTTTAAGAGCTCCATGCTCATCAGTGTATATCAAACAATCTGTTATTACTAAAAATACGAATATTTGACTTTTAAATTAATTCATTATAATATTGGAATACTTTATGTTATCCTTTTCTTTTATTCAGAATATAAGCTTAACTCATTTATAATACAAATTTGAGAATAATTTTGATTATTAGCAAAGTTGTACAAGTATTGAAATTTTTAAAAAAATGTTTCTATTTTTTAGTATTTGCATGATGGTGATCAACTGTACAAAATATACAAAACTGAGAGTAATAAAAAAGGTTTTTCTTTGCACAATGGAGTAAGTAGCTTTTGATCTGGCTTTCATTCGTGGACAAGGAAAATGACATTTTGAAGACGACTACATTCAAGTCAGTAACAATGCAAATCTCTCATAAGAAATGCTGCAAATGCTTCTTATGATATATTCTTTGAAATTTCCTACTGTGCTCTCCACAGTGCCTTAATCCTTTATATCTCATCAACTCAGATATGAAAGTATTTATTCATATATTAGAATGCATCATTTCCAGTATATAAAAATATAACTTCATAGAAGAAAAGTAATAATTTATTGTCCACAGAGTGTACCTAGGATAAATAAAATATTATATATTTCTTATATTATCGATTTTTTTTTATAAATGCTGTCTTTTCATGATAAATTTTTTTCCATAGTTTTGAGAAAATGTTACTTCTAGATGTACCTGATCTTTTAATTTAAATTTAACTAATGCAAGGTTTATTTGTCAGAAATAATCCTATGAAATTTATCAAGTGATAAATAGAACTTTGGTATGATATTTAAACTCAGTACTGTCATTTATTGAGGATTCTAGGAGCAAGTTATATTGATAACTGGGTAATAGGACAGAAACAATCAATAAATCCATTTATTAAAGCTCACTGAGGAAATGAAATCACAAGAAGTACATTACGAAATGCGCTAGCAGATATCATTTTTACATCTTGATTTCGATTGTCTGTATGAAAATGTGCAAGCACATCCCCGTCACTTGACAGATGATGTAAGAGCTGGTAATATCACTAGTTATTATAATAACTAGTTATCATAAGTTATAATATTATTTAAATAAACGAAAAAACATTTTATAGATTTTAAATATAGCTGCATCATTTGTCTTTAATTTCATTAGTATGATAAGCACTTATAAAATGCAGCTGACATCTAACATATACTTTTAGAGAAAGCTATATAGGGCTCCATCGTAATATCATATTCATTAGTCCTTCGTTGTACCGCACTTATCGAGAGACAAGCAAAAGGCATGATATATACGGGGGGTAAGTAGTATACCTTAAAAACTTCGATAACCGCGATTACCGTGATAGATTATAAAACTTTACTTTTATGAACATAAATACTTAAATAATAACATTAGTAGTGTAAGTACACTGATGAAAAAGAAACACTTAAATAAGATAGAAAAATTCCATTTACTTTTTAAAATTTATGTATATATGTAATATTAAAATCCCTTATTTACGTATTTTAATATTAATTTAATAACTTTTGTTCATAAAGTAAGTTCGGGGTTTGGTAATTCTGATTTTTTCCTTCCGACAAGCTATAGACTTAATTCAGCTTCTGTCTGGACTACTTTAGCCGATAGTTAGCTCGTTCTCTTTAAACATGTTTATTTTTTATCAAGGGATCAATTGTGCTTAATGATTATTCGTAGTCTTTTTACCTGAGGATTCCCTACTTCAAAAGCGTATGTGCGGGATCACATTGTTTATGTGCATGAGGGTGTAAACGTGTTTGCCTGTTGTATGGATTTCATGTTTCTTATCAGAAATAAATTGTGTCATGATTTTGAATGAGTTTCACTCATATTACATATATACATATGTGTATTAGTATATTCACACTTCGTTCCACAGAAAAATAATATTTGGGATACATAAAAAAAGCGTGATATAATTCAATGCACGATATATCGGTTCGTGACATAACAAGGGGCTACAGTACTTTCAAGGAGTATACAAAGTTTAGAAGACAGACCGCTAAGATAAAGGAATCCAAAATGGCCCATCCACCTTACGACGGCACTGCTCCTGACCCGGGTCAGTGAAGCGAAAACGTACATATTTTGCCAGTGTTTCTCAGAAGTACCGACCCCACTGTTTTTGGAATAAGAAGAGGGGGGGGGGAGCACAAAGTTCCTTTCCATCGATCCCAGCAACCTGTGGATGAGCGATGTGCCCAGAGGTGAAGTTCAAGGGCAACGGAGTGCCCTCTCGGATAGATTTTCCCTTCTGCGTGAACTCGGATGTTGTTATTAGAGAAACATCCCGAATTCTGCCTGAAGAGGAAGATCAAGTGTCCCCAAAGATGCATTTTCGGGAATTCGATAGACGATGGAATAAAAAAGAACAACGGTTTCACTTTTCTTTCGTAAAATCCGCTCCTATCGATTATTTATTCCAATACATTTTTGTTTTCCACAAGTCAACACTTTTGTCTCAGAGGTTTTTATGTTTTAATTCTCAACATGTAAACTATTTCAAACATATAAAAACCATTTTCAACTTAAAAATAAAATGTATGTGTAAAAATAATGTATTTTCTACGAATAAAAAAATTAAGTATTTCTTATGAATATTGTAAATTATGAATATTATAAAACATCTCTATACAAATATTTTGAAAAATTATCTTTGTGAAAAATCTATAATTTACATCCGTAATAATTGTGTGCTTCAGATCAAACGGTAAAGGAAACTTTGCTATGAAAAGTAAATTTTGCTTTGCCAAATTTAGCATAAGCGTTGTAAGAATGAAAATAAAGCAGAAAGACTGTCAACCAATGTAAACCAATATCAAGCGTAATTTTGGAGGGGCAAGGGGTGTCAAATTTCCCCCAGAAATATTAGAGGAGGAACAAATTTACTGTTTTGACCTTCCAATTTTTGAGGTTTCATTCATATTTTATAGTTTTGATTAGACTTTTGTCCTCTCAGTTGAAATGGCGAAATTACGCCCCTGCAAGCGTGTTAAAAAGTGCAAAAATATCTTAGATATGAGGATATTGGACTAATTTTACTTATAGTTAACAACAAAAAAAAAGGCACAACGTGTTATGCACACAATAAGTTTAGCATCAGAAAGCTTTTTACCAATGTTTTTGTGCAACTTCTAAAAAATAACTGTTTTGCAGATATTATTTGTTGGAATCCTAAATAAAGCACTTTAAAAAAACCACGAAAACAACGAAAAAGTTTGACAACCATTGGTGTAAGCTAATAATTTTCAAACCTCTGTAGTGCTATTCTACGGACACTACACAGTTTTTACAATAAAGCACATCGTCTTCCTTCCCCTTTTACTACAAACTATTCGTATGGCGGTCACTGACACCAACCCTGCAAAATGTTCACCACCCCATTCTTGAAAGCTGATTCTTCCGTCAAGTACTTTTCCTGTTTAATACGGAGTAACGAACCATTGCATTCTTCTTGCAGACAAAACGTATGTTAAGGTCTCAAAGGTTGAGATCCTAATGTCGTTTCGAAGGATGATCTACTTTAATGACGCCTGTAATCCTCCAAGGCTCCTCAGAACGAAGAGACGACATGAATGAATATAGATTGTATTGTAATGCTTTTTGTAAGCCCAACGACCAGAAGCGGATGACTTATAGTCTTTGACACAATGGTTCCTACATCATAATTACAGCAGAAAATATGAAAAGAGTAATTTAAACACTGTGAACATGTCTTTCAGTAAATTGTAAATGAGTGATTAAAGTAGAATCACAATGGATGCTTTGAACATTCTCATTTGAATCAGAAATGAAGATGTTTGATTAAGCAATCGCCTCTTGTTCCATTAAGTGAAAGTTAAACGTGGGACAAAATAGCTCATTTTGGACAGTGATAAATGCTCTGACTGTCCTA